>JAWWMS010000024.1:17222775-17246303 GCA_035048045.1 Chlorospingus semifuscus
CGCCGTGCCCGACAAGGCGGCTGTTACCTGCCGGGCTGGCGGCTGTTACCTGCCGGGCTGGCGGCTGTTACCTGCCGGGCTGGCGGCGGGGCCGGCCCGCGGCGCTGCGTTCCCTGGCTCGGTAACCCGAGTGCTGCGTGGGCCGGGCCCAGGTGAGCGCGCCCAGAGACAGCGCTGGGTGTGCTGGGCAACAGCAAAACCCCGAGCTGGAGTGAGCTCGCACTTCGGCGAGATGTTTGAGGTTAGTTGTTTTGTATTAGGCTATGAGCAAGGTTTTACGGGGTGTTTCTCCCCACAAATCCTAGTTTTCTTATCCCGTGCGGACGAGTTCATTTGTGAGGGAAGTCAGCATGGCGACTGTTGGAAGTACGCAGGAGTGCACCTGAGATGGCCCATGGTACCTGACAACACCCCGACAATGCCAGGGCACAGCCCCAGCCACTGAACACCTGCAGTGTGTGCTGTTCACCAAAGCCCCTCGCCAAGAGGGGAAAGGAACAGTAGGCTTGGTTTTAGGCAGAGCAGGATCAGGTGTGAGCAGCACAGGCTTACGTAGCAGAGAGATGTAATTATGGGTGGCAATCACAATAAAAAAAACCTGATAGGGCTGTTCTTTGTCTTATCACTGACCTTTGGGAGTTCCAGCAGCTGTAGCTGAATGTTTCCTGCTGTAAAATGTACAGTGTTCTTTGAGGCAGTTTTAGTGTCTTCAGTGGTTGCATAAAAACAAAGCAAAAGAGCAAAGCTCTTGTGTGGTTTATTACAGTAGAAAAAAATTGTGATTATTTTATTTCCTTATAATATGGGCCTTTCTACACTTCTGGGCAGTAAGTTCAAAGGAAGAGCCTCCTGATTACTTGCAGGTGATCTTCCTTCTGGAGCAAAATATGGCCACTTGTGCTTGTGTAACTATTGCATTCTTGCAGATCACTTGGCATATCTGGCTTTTTCAGCAAAGAGCCATAAGTCATTTCATAAAGGTTTCTGTTTTTAAAAAAACTTGTACTTGTTTTTTAAGCTTTGTGGAGTAAAGGACACAGAAGTTCCTACTTTCAGTAACATGTATTATTCTGACAAGCATATTAAGGAATTTCTATTGAAAAGGAAAGTTTTGCTGTTAACTTTTGTGGCAGAAGGAATAATGCTGGAGAAGTGGTTACAACCTTCTGGAGTGGAGCCTTCCCTTAAGAGTTCAGCTACATTGCAGTAAGGCTTAGGACCCTAAAGGTTAATGCTTGTCTCTTCCCTGGAGTTGGTTTATGTGGATGATGTGGAATTCTGCAGAGTACACTTACATGGTATTTAGATTTTTGTGTGGAGGGGTCAGTGCTGGGGTGAATAAAGGCTGAAAAAGCTGAACTCCCAGGCACATGTAGACGTGTGCTTTTCTGCAGGGCTGGCTACAGATGAGGGGTTTTATTGTTGCAGCTGTATTTCTGCATGCTTGAGGAGGGAGGCTGTGAGAGCTCTGCAGCAAGAGCTGAGGTGTGAATCTGCTCTTTCCTCAGTGCAATGCCTTACATGTATGGCATGTGACCAGCCAGGGTTGTTAGGTGAGGGTTTGCTTCTTCCTGTGCAAGGTACAAACATGCAAGCAACAAAAAAGCTACAGCTGTGGCCAGAATATAGCACAGCCTGCAGCTTTTGATTGTTATACCAGATTGTTAAAAGTTTCAAGGCTGTGATTAGCAGCCATTCCCTTCAAGAAGAATCTTGGTTTGAGTACCTGCATCTCAAGGGGCTGTTGGTAACCACTTTTTCAAAATGCATTTTTCTTCCTCCTGCTGGAAAACAGAATCTCCCTTATAATAGTGATAATTAACACCCAGTGGTAACTTATCCATGTCATCACTCATTGTAAAAATATGTGGTGTGTAAGTGCCACGGCAGAAACATGGGTTGTGTTTGCATGGTAGCAGTGGGAGTGCCCGAATGTCACTGGGGTTTTTTCCTTCCTTGCCATATAAGGAGAGAAGTCCTGCTCTGCAGAAGAGTAATGGGGCCATATAAGGCTGATTGGTAAATCCTTAGTGAGTTACTGGAGCAGGAAGTGAAAACTTGAACTTTAGTCACCCTGTGTTTTGAAGCACATTTCATGCTCTTATCATGATGAGCAGTCTTGACATGATAATAATTAACTTGAACATTACAAATTTCCCTAGGGTAGCCTTTATGAAGGGTCATTTTCTTTCTTAAATGTGAAAGTTCATATTCTTACTGTTTTAAAGCCAGAAGTCCAAAACCAGAGATTTTTGAATACTACTGTTTGATTACGTAGCTAAATACTTTATATTTGGATTAATGTAGATCTCTGAGGATGAAATCTCTTCTCCTTCTGGTTTTGTGTTCACTGCCAATGCATATTAATGTTCAAAGATATAATTGCTTTCCTGTTCATGTGTTACTTTCAATCATTCTAGCTGGACATTGTTACTTTTATGTCAAAGGTTGTTTTATTTGTCTGGTCTGTAAGTTATTCTTTTTGTGTTATGAACAGCAAAATCTTTGATATGGACAACTCTATCCAGCTACCTCTGGTCAGAGAAGGAAAAGTAGCAAACTGATACTTTTGGTATCCACTTTTGGCAGAGAGTTGGTTTTCCCCTCAAAAACCGTCATAGGAAATTCAGATGTGTACTTCCTTACATGTAGCAAATATATATAATAAATGTTTTCAGTATTAATTAAGTGCTATTCTCTGAAGTAATTAACTTTTTAGAATAGTTACCCTTTTATGTATACTTTGTGCTTAATATAGTGTTGAAAGAAAGTAAGTTTAATGATGAGGTTACCATAAGAAGAATGTTTTAGAACTTACATTGCAAACTTAGGTTTGGAGCTGTAATATATAATAGCTTGTAGTGATAAGAGGCAGATGAGTTGCAAGTGTTGTACAGAAAGTTAAGTGAACAGGTAATTCAAGAAAAGCAAATTTAAGGGAAGATTGAGGATGGAACTATGGGAGGAAAAAAAAAGGATGTTTGAAGGGATTGCTGCCTGTACTAGGGTCCTTGCTGGTGCCTTTTTTGTCAACTCTTGCACAGCTCGCCTGTAAACAAAACCTCTGGGTGTTGGGGCACTTTTTAAATGTTCTCAAACTCTCTCTGTGGCAGCTGTCTCGTTGCAAATGCTGCTCCAGGTGTGTTTTTACATGTTTACCCTGAACCCTTCTTACAGGACTGAAGGAAATGTCGGGACAATTCTTGCCAAATATGGTGAAAGGTCATAAATAAAGGAATTGGGGTAACAGAAGAATTGAGTAATTAGCTTGTGTTGGTTTGATTTAAAAAAGGGATGGTCTGTAATTAATGCCTGCAAATACAATAACAGAAAATATTTGGGTAATGGTGCACAATTCTTCCTGTGCAGTTCTTTCTAGTACAAATTGTACAGTCCTTGATGTGCTTCATTGAAAGCAAGCATTAATCACTTTTTTCCTCTGTTAAGCAATAACTTCACAATTCAGTCATGCACATCTCTGTGTATGGACTTTTTAGTGGACAAAGTCAGAAATGACAAAGTGCTGTTAAATGGCACTAGCAGGTAATGGGGTAACCTTGTACAAGGGAAGATGTGTGCCTTACTATGAATTAATTTCTGTTTTTCCTGTGCTTAGGCTGAGAGTGAAGTAGCTTCTCTGAACAGGCGCATCCAGCTGGTTGAGGAAGAGTTGGATCGGGCTCAGGAGCGCTTGGCCACTGCCCTGCAGAAGCTGGAGGAGGCTGAGAAGGCTGCAGATGAGAGTGAAAGGTGGGTGGAGCCACACCTGGATGGATTGTTACCCTTATGACAAAGATCATAATTGCCAGGGTGTGGGTTAGGGACATAAATTAAACCACTCCTAGGTCTCTGAATATGTGTAATCTGCTCTTCCTTTGCCTACATGGACTTCAGTTACAGCTTGTCTGTAGAAATGTCCAAAATATCTGGGCTTGGATTCTTTTCCAGTTGTGAAGATGACATTTAAGTTGGTAGATCTTTTGATGTATCATTCACATCCTGGGAAAACTACTTGGCCCAGCCCAGACTTCTCTGGTTGGATGACAACTCCTTGTGATATTCTTGTGCTGTTGGGTGATTCTTGCTTTCATTGTGGGTAGAAAATCTCACCTGGAGAGTAGTGAGTGCTGGAAGAGACTTTGGTTCTCCTGTTGGCAAGATTGGTATGTGAAGGTGAGCAAAGGAAAGAGACTGATAATTCCTTCACATTTCCAGAAGTCAGTAGTGTAAGTCAGGAACTCAAGCTTCGTGACTTTGGAAGATCTTCTGTCTCCTTCCAATGGTACTTTATAGCTGTGATAGAACCTTTTATTGTGAAAGAAACCCACACATTCTGCATGTGTGCTTCTACCTTACTAAGAATGGAGTCTGTTCAAAAGAAATTTGCCAGAGACTCACAGTGTGTTTTGAAACATTTAAGGTAATTTTATATCAGACATGTGCAACACACAGTGTTTCTTGTCATGAAGGATTTCAGTTTTGCTTTTAGAGAGACAGGGAGCTTCTAGGGCTCTGACATGGCAAAACCCAGGGGAGTCTGGCCCATAGACATGGTTCTTTTCAGTTCTGCAAGGGTTCTACATGCTGCTGATGAGTGTAAAAGCACAGCTGCTTTCAGTCTTATTAGGTCTTTAGAAGCAACACCCTTTTTTAACCTTTCTGTAAGAGGAGTGTTTCCTGCAGTTTAAAATGAAAAGGAATTCTACAGCTGAATTACAGTAAGAGCTAAACAAATCACACTTTTTCTTTCTTCCTAAGTCATGTTTTGTTCCTTGAACTTCTGAAATGTAGGTGCACAGGACTAAATCTATGGTGTGAGGACTCATGTGTCTGATGTGCTTCACTCACCTGAATACCACTGTCTGAAAGTCACATACCACAAGGAGTAGAGCTGGAGATAAACTGGCAAGCCCTGAACCTTGTATTTCCTGTTTTTCACGTTTTTCAGAGGAATGAAGGTCATTGAAAACAGGGCCCAGAAGGATGAAGAGAAGATGGAAATCCAGGAGATCCAGCTCAAAGAGGCCAAGCACATTGCTGAAGAGGCTGACCGCAAGTATGAAGAGGTCAGTTCTTGAGTGCAGGTCATCTCTCTCTGAAGCCCATGAGGCTGGGCCTGGAATTTTTGTTTTTCTCTTTTGCCTTTTAAGTTCAAAAGATCACAAACACCCCTCTCCACAGCTATGGAAGGAAAATCAGGCACTCAGATACCTCAAGGGGCAAGGTGACAGGAGATCTGAGCTTAGATCCTTCACTAAAAGACTTGAGAGCATTCCTTAAGCTCTTGGGGAAATATTTTTGTTGCCTTTTGGTGAATGAAAGGGAGGCCTTGGAAAATGTCAGGTAACTAAGTCTCAAATGAATAAAGAAGATATCACATAGTCAAAACTCATGTGTTGACCAGGAAATGAGGAGGCCTGGCCTCCTGCTTTGTAGGTTCTAGAAGCAGGTGAGGTGCAGTGCAGCAACATCCCTGATTGTGCCTTGCCTGTGCTTGCAGGTGGCTCGTAAGCTGGTGATCATTGAGAGCGACCTGGAGCGCGCTGAGGAGCGTGCTGAGCTATCAGAAAGGTAAGTGTGGACCTGCCCTGGGATCTATGTGAGGTGCTAGAAGAGAACTATAACTGCATGAAATGTTGGCAGCACACTGTGTGTTCAGCTCCAAGCTATGTTTTGCTCATTTACTGTAATGGTGAGATAAATGGTCGGTGCCAAAGTAAGTGTGTTCTATGTGTGTGCGCGTGTTTTGTCACTGCATGCTGTACCTGCACACTGATTTTGTGAATGGCTTTTGTGCATTTCATGTGTTCACTAACAGCCAAGTCCGACAGCTGGAAGAACAGTTAAGAATAATGGATCAAACCTTGAAAGCATTAATGGCTGCAGAGGATAAGGTACTGATACTAATAAACAGTTTTTAGGTTTAACTGCAACCCAAGTGTTTCAGCTTCCATAGCCAGTTAGCTCACTCAGTAGTAACAAATAAGTCCTTGCTATGCTCTTTACTCTCTCTTTGCATCTCGCTTTGGTGGTTTTCTTTGGTCTCTTTTTTTGTTTATTGATTTTTATCTTTAAAACTGATCTCCTGTGCAGCCAAAAGAAGCTGAACTGTCTCACGTGTAAAAGCTCTGTAAATGTTTCTGTGTAAGCCAAGAGCTGTAGATAAATTTCTGTCTGGTCATTGTCTTAATGTGCACTTGAACTGGTATTTGGCATCACAAAGAGCTGCTTTCAGTCTGTGATGGATCAGCTGCTTTTGAGGCCGTTCTTTTGCCCTGTAATGGTTTTCATTTTTCTCTATCTTTTCCCCCTATTTTCTCCTGTTTCTTTTGCTTGACTGAATCTTCCATCCTCCCCTTTCCTGCCTTACCTCCGAAATAACAGCAAATGTGCTGAGCTTGAAGAGGAGTTGAAAACTGTGACCAACAACCTGAAGTCGCTGGAGGCTCAGGCTGAGAAGGTAGGCTAGAGACTTATGTGAGAATGTGTCCCTTACACTGTCATCTGGCCCGTGGGGTTTTCTTTGTATGCCAATCACTTTGCAGCGTTTCTTCAGGGCTGTTGTCAGTAGAGGCATTTGGGTTTACTACTCAATTCCTTTTTGGCTCCTACTGGACATAGCATATCTTGTAATTCCAAATAGGTCAGTATTATTTGGCCACGTGTTTTGTTGAGTATTCTGAGAAGATTAAGTGTTAATTATAGAATGTCCCTCAGAATGTGGTGTGCTAACATTTAATTTCTCCAGAAGACATTCCTCTTTAAAACTGCAGTACTAATTTGTTCTCAAAGCTCCCACCATATTGCACTGGAATGTAACTCAGGGGAAGTTTGACTCTTGTAATAAACCATATTACCACAGCCTTCCAAGTGGAATTAATTTTGTTTTACCTATAACAATTTCTTGTGTACAGATAATCTGTTACAAGAGTTTCAAGGTGGGGTTTTGTTGGGTATATTTAGAATACCCATCTAATACCAGTGATCCTCTTTCTAATTACAGTACTCACAGAAAGAAGACAAGTATGAAGAGGAGATTAAAGTTCTGACTGACAAACTGAAGGAGGTAAAATGAGAGCTGTTCTTTGCAACATATTTTCCAGTGCACCTTTGATTCTTTTAGTACAAACACTACTTTGATGCTGTAAGGATGAACATACCATTTTGGAAACAGTTTACTGTTAAATATCTCCCCTAGTAATTAGTTTATATTAGCCTTATTATTTGCCTCTTCTCACAGTGCTTTTTTCCTCACTTGAATTATTTCTTTTCTACTCCTAAGCACTGTGTGTGTTTCCTAAAGTAGTCTGTATTTGTCCTGATTGCAGGCTGAGACCCGTGCTGAGTTTGCTGAGAGGTCAGTAACCAAGCTGGAGAAGAGCATTGATGACCTAGAAGGTATGTGGGGCTGTTTTTCTACTTCCTGTGGAAATAGATATCTCATTCTTCTCTTTTGTGAGGGTTTTTATTGGTTTTTTTATTACCCAATTCTACTGGGCTGACTTGTTCTGCTTATATAAATGGGTCTATAAAGAGTAGACAAAATATTTTCTAAATGAAATGTATTGATATCTTAAATGCTTCAGGTGAACAGTGTTTTGCTCTTGCCTGTTGCTTTTTCTCTTATGTTCTTAAGACTCCTTCCATTTTTTTGCTTTATACTCTTCTATTTGGAAGTATATAAATGTTACAAGGTAAATGATCAGGTGACAAGTGTTATTATCATCCTAGTAAAGAGCTGATGAAGAGTTGCATTATGCTTGCAATAGTTAGGAATGTAGCAAGCTAACCTAATTTATTACTGTGTTAAGTGTGGGTTGGGGCAGGCATTTTGTGACATAGACCCATTTTTGGGTTTTGGTAAAGCTAATAGATTGTATACATAATCAGAAGGATTATTCAACTTCAGAGGTTTGTTTGTAAGGATTTGATAAATTTGCCAGAACTGCAGCAGAGTAGCAGAATGTGCTTTCTGCCTCTGGAGAAAACAATTCAGTAGGACTTTGTAATTTGAAGTTATGTGGAGTTTGCTATTTAGAGGCATTACACTAAGTGTAGGATTTGAAGAAGCTAAATTGCATGGCGTGGCAGGCTGGATTCTGCATGAAGGTGATGAAATGCCTAAGTAGCTGCTGAAAATTTATGATCCCTGACTCAGGAAGGAAGCAGAGAAGAAAGATAAGTGTTTAGAAGGAACAAAAATTGCTGTAAGAAGCTGAGTTTGAAATCACACCAGCCAGAGTGGTTTAAAAAAAATGGTAGAAAATTGTAACATCCTCCTTGAGCCCCATTTTTGGATCTTTTCTCCCTAGCTCCTGTGTTTCCTCTTGATTAAAACAAAAAAGCATTAAAACAAAAATCCATGGCAGTGAAACATGGATTTTTGCTTATTTTGTACTTTCTTTTCTTGGTTTTCTGTATATCACAGGTTACCCCGTTGGCAGTGCAGTTAATGAACTTGTTGCATTAAAACTGTTCACTATTTTCTTGCATAGAACTGTTCACTATTTTCTTTCTTTTATTCTTCTCTAATTTTGTTTCATTTTGTCTGTCACAACACTTCTTTCTGTGCACTCTTCCCATTTCCTATGGCTTCTGGATGGTATCCCCATGCCACCACCTTCACCCTCCATCCCATGACCCTGCTCCATTTCCTTGCACACCTCTGCTTTTCCTGGGGCAACACCAGATGAGCTCTATGCTCAGAAACTGAAGTACAAAGCCATCAGTGAGGAGCTGGACCACGCTCTCAATGATATGACTTCCATGTAAATGTCCTCCCAGCCTGTGCCTGCTGCTGCTTCCCTGCCCTCACTGATTGCGCAGTTCCGCCCTTGTGAAATGATGCTCCCTGTGTAGTGGGAGATGCTTTCCTTTAGAGACAATAGGTGTACAAAATACCATGAACAATTGCTTTACCCTGGCAAAGTGTGGGTGAGTGTTGTGCCAAGCCTGGTAAATACTCATGGTGATTTTGTAAGCTTGTGGTTACTTTTTGATTCTATGTCTGCAATCCTTGTGTTGTGTGGTTGCCCTTTGTTTGTAGCTCTGTGTTTATCCTTTCAGTTCACCTCTGTTCAAACATTATCTACGTGTTTGTTTTACCAAAGAAAATTGCTGTGGTATGTGTTGCATTCAGAGTGTATTCCTTTGCCTGCTGTCACAATTTTTGCTCTGGCAAAGTTCCTGCAAAAATGTCAGAGAAATTTAGATTTAGCTGTATTCTCTGTTAATGACAGTAGAAAGCGTTTATCTAAATTTTCATAACTGCTCTGAAAATTTCAGCTGTTATCACTGAATTCCATGTGTGGAAATGGATTGAAAATACATTGTCATTTAAACCCATAAAGGCAACAATTGAATTGTAGGTTTCTTCTGGATAGCAGCAGTAATTTTATTTGCATACACCAAAAATGTGGTAATACCAACTTTAGTCATGAGGAGAAAAATAAAGAGTGGCAGGAAAGTAGGAGAGTCAACAGCTGTAAGGTGTGACTGCTCAGTGCAGAGTTTGACACAAAGTGACTCTGAACAGAGGTCAGCTGTGCCACCTCCACCTTCCCATGCATGGACACTGCAGCTGACCTGGGACAGGGGAAGAGCTCTGGCTCTCAGGTGCTTAGGAGGTGCAATGTTTAGTCCCAGCAGTCCCTTTTGGAAACCCAGGCGTGCTTTCAACAGGACATAAGGATGGCTTATGTCTTAGAGCTTGAAACCTATTTTGTTTGCACCCATATTTTAAATGGCTTTTTCTTCATGTTGTTTTTGTCCCCATGTCTGTTCATTACTTTCCTCCTTCTCTCTACCAGCATTTTAGTAGAGGTCTCATGTTGCCTGCTTTGTATGCTTTGATTCTTTTGTTTTCAAATTCCTCCCCGACATATGGTTTTACTTAGTGGCTTATCAAGCAAATGGATTTCTTTTTTCCTCCTCTTTATACAGAGATTACAATATTTCTTCAATTTGGGATATTTCTAAGTGGAAAACAGACTTAAAATTGTAGTCTGCTGGTATATGAGGACATGTCTGTATCATTCAGTCCCAGCATGGTGTGCTGTTTCTCTAGCATAGTCATCTCAGCATGCTGGGCTCTGCTGTGCCGTTGCTGCTTTTTTTGAAAGTCTTTACTGCACCTTTTTTCATTTTCTACCTTATCTCACTTTTTCTTTTCATGCAGATAATTTTCTTTGCTTCAGTTCTCCAAAGACATCTTCATCGGGTTGGATAAAACATCTTTCCAAGCTTTGGATGTTTCATGGGCTCATTGTCCTGTCTTCTAGCTTAGTTGACTCTTCCTCTATCACCTGTCTCAGAACATGCTCTGTTTGTGCTCTGCTGTACAGAAACTACATTTCTCAATGTAAAATAAATATCCCAGCTGTATCCCTTTTGCTATTCCTTTGCCTTTTATTTATTTAAGTGACTATTTAAGTTATTAATAAAATTTGCGCTTTTATGGCATTAGGGATTTCATTTTTTTGGTGTTTTCATTTTTTAGCTGAAAACACTTTTGCCTGAACATTGACAATGCCAAGCCAGCAAGTGCGGTGTGTGAAAACTGACAGTTATTATCTTAGTTTTTCTCAAACTCTGCTGCAGATAAAACGACAAATAGATGTAATAGGAACTCTTCCAGTTGTTATTGTTAGGACAAAATTTGCAAGGTCACTACTTCCTTGGGGACATTGGTCATGGGAGCATGGCTGAGGGAGCAGTTACATCCTTGATGTAACCAGATTTGTCACTTTAAAGCCTGAAATCTTTTCCTAGCTTTATGCTGAAGACTTCTTATCTCTGTTTAAATGTCTTTGTTCATTAACTAATATATTTGAAACAGATTTAAAGAGGCAGCATCATAAACTTTAAATTATTTTTTTCACCCAAAAAGAATCCTTGAAATGTCTTGCAAAAAAGGTTTTCCCTCTTTCACACCTCAGTTATTCAGCATAGAAGATGCTTGCTAACGTTCTGGGGTTTTTACAATATATTTTTATTGAGTGGCATGATAGTATTGGAAGTTCGTTGGGGAGGTTTCAGAAGCTTTCCACTTGTGCTTAGTTCAGACTTGTGAGTTTGAATTGCAGGCTCATGAGAAATGTTTCAAAGCTGGAGTAGGAAAATTCTAGTGGTTATGCTATGAATGAAATTACTCTGCTGCAAAGTGGAACATCATGGATTTCAGGTTGCAGCTGATTTGTCTCTGTCTGATTAAGGATGAAGCATTAAATACTGACATCTTGTGCTCTTTTTGTATTGTTATTTGCAGCTAGGGAGTTTATTGCCTTATTTTAACTTTATTTACATCACAGTGAAATAAGTTATTTTCCAGTTCACATGGAAGCGAAAACCAGATTGATTTCTGGTGATACTCTAACTCTATATATTGCTGAAGTTCCTAAGTCACCAAAGCTAAATAAATTCATTATACCATAGCTGAACTGTGGTTTTTAACTTTTAGAATAATGTAAATGTCTCTTTCTTGTTCAGCTTCAAGACAGTGCAATCTAAACTAGATTTTCTCCCCTCCTCAAAACTTGTTTTCCCAATAAGGCTTGGGATAGATGCATGCCCTTCCTGTCCTGCCATCCTTGGATAACTTTGGCATATCCCAGTTTTCTACCTATGACACATCCTAATGTTGCTGGCTGGGGGCAGAACCCCAAATACAGGATATAAATCAGCAATCACAGACAGTTCAAGTAATAAATTTCAGTAACTTACCACTCCTCAACTGCCACAGTAAGTGGCTGTGTGTGAAGGGTAACCAGATCGAATGGCATATATAAAAGTTAACCAAATATAATGAGATGAGCATTTGTAAAATGACTGAGGCTAATAACTTCACAAATGCAGGAGTTAGGGCATCGTGGTCAACTGTAACTTGTCATCTGAGCCAGAGTAAAATATGCTACAGCAACTCCAGCTTCTTAATCTATTGTGTTTTGGTTCATTGTTTTAGCAGAGCTTTTTGTCCACTCAATTCCTTGCAGTACTGGTGTTTTCTTAAGAAAAGTGAACAAAAAATCAAAATCCATTGTAGGAACCTGTCGGTTTTTAACATAGTAATTTTAAACATCAGTATTAAAATTTTGCCTTTTGTGTCAGTCACACATGATCAGCTCTGCACTGAGGGATGACAGATAGCTGGACAGAGCACTGGAAATGAGCAGTGCAGTGTAGAGCCCCAGGAAGCTGCATGCAGAGTTCCTGCTGCTCTGATCTTCACTGCAGGGAGCTGTTGTGGTTCCCTGCTCTGGTGTGGCTCAGCACTCCTGTCACCCTCACTTGTGGTATTGTACCTGCCATGTCTGGCTGGTTTTGTGCCTGAGGCTTCTTCCCAGGCGTGCAGGGCTGGCTCTGGGCTCTGCTGAGCTTTGCTGACTCTGCTTGGCTGCTGGGGCTCCTGCAGAGCCAGCCTCTGCCTCTGGAGCACATGGCCCATGGGAATCCAGGGCTCACTGTACTCTTGGGAAGTGCTTTCCCTGCTTTGCTGGGGGATGTGGTTGTTTTGGAAGTGGAGAAATAATGTAAATTTCTGCCTCAGTCAGAGAGGAGATTCCTCTGATGATAGTAATTTCACATGATTCATTTTTGAATAACAGCTATATACATTTTGCTAGACAAAGTGAAATTTTAGTTACTCTAAGGCTTTATTTTTTTCCACATATATGTGACATTATCATGGTGAGAGGGACAAGATCCATTTGTTACTGGTGCAGGATCAGAGCTGTGAAATGCCCTGGCTTCACTGAGCTGGCTGTGGGAGTCTGGGCTGGGAGGAGTTGCTCACCATGCAAGCATGTCCTGCAGAGCAGCTCACTGCACAGCTTTGCCTTTGCTGTGTCCAGTGCCTGCAGGGGAAGGGGATTCCTGTGGAAGCTGTTAGGCAGCTTGTGGAACAGTCAGAAACAGTCATTTCCTGCAGGGGAATAATCTGGGATCAAGAGGTCAGGAGTGCAGTTATTGAGAAGAGCATGGACAATTTGAGAGCACAAGATAGTCAAAAGCCATTGTGGAACATTTTTTTCACTCTGCAGAGCAACTCTCACTTAATGTGCTGTCACAACATGGCTGTGGCTGTTCTGTTCCAACACAAATTGTCCTCTCTGTTTGCTGTTTTTGAGCAAAGTGTTCATCCTTCCTTTTCGTTTTCACCAAATGTGAGTCTGTTTTCATACAAAGTAAAACTCGGCAACTTAAAGGTATCAAAATGTGTGGATTCCAGTAACACCAGTAGTATTTACCTATCAAAAATAACATTTCAGCCCATCAGACTTCCTAGGAAAGGAGTAGGGGGTGAGGCAGACCTGGTGGTAGCTGCTTACTGGCATCTCCTGCTGTTACTTATGCTGGCTGTGGTGCAGTTGCTTTCTCTCTACTGGCAGATGAGGTTCCACTACACTTTAAATAGTTTGCAAGGAAAAATGGCACTCATAAAACAAATTCACACACTGTACAGAAGAGTAAAGTAAGACTGAGTACTTCTAGGAGTACAGCTGCAGTTCTTCCATTTCTATTCCAGTTTTGTCTCACAGCTGTTCCCCACAACAGGATTCTTAGCCAGTTCTTGCTATGTACAATAGCTGTTCCTTGGAGTAGCTATTGCTAGAGTTCTAGAAGCAGAGGTAAAATGTTTCTCTCTATGTTACTGAACTGTCTGTCATGTGACCAGTTTCTTTAGTAACTCTTATTTAACTGTTTTCTCTGTCTAATCTGTCTTCATTCTGCCTCTTTTTTTCCCTTCTAACCTGCTTGCTGCCTGTACAGACCAACTCTACCAGCAACTTGAGCAAAACAGTCGCCTAACTAATGAACTAAAGCTGGCATTGAATGAGGATTAAACTTTAGTGGGACTATGTTGTTAACTTGTTTGAAACCACCTTCTTCCAAATTTCCTTTAAAAATGAATCAGTAATTGTAGAAATAAGCAAGAAACTTAGAAATTGATTTTTTTCCCCTGTTAATTCTGTGGTAAATTAATGAAAGAAATTCTCTTGGGAAAACCTGGAAATGCTTCTTCTGGATGAGGCTTTTCATTCTGTGTCTGCACAGCTATTTTGGAGGAGCACTAAGCTCTTGTGCTGTGCAGTAGCTTCTTTCTACTTAAGAGCTACAGCGTTTCACTAACAGTATTCAAAAAGTAACAGCCTGTGTTGCAGAAAGGCACTCAGTTTATCCAACATGAATTGGCCCTAAGATTTTTACCACAGTGAGAGAAAAATATTCACTAGAATCCATATTTCTGTATTTCAAAACCAACTTAAAGGATACTACAGCTGTTTTGTCTGGAGACTTTGATAATTTTGCCTTACTATGAATTTGGCTTGTATTTGACATTAAAAAAAAAAAAAGAATGGGAGCTCCATCTGACAATATCCAATGAGTTAAAGGTATGCTTGCATAGTATGAAGTTACTATTACTGGATCCTGGTGGGATGCACCACCAGAACATGATGCTCATTTATTGTATTAACTATGTGTGTTAAGTAATTGTCCTATAAAAGTGTGCATGCAACATAAGGCTACTAACTTAGAGTTAATTTATTTTCTAAAAGAAATAAATTTCTTAAAGGTCACTTCACTGAAAACTAAAATAGTTTTAATTTTTTTGTTCTTTGTGTTTTTGGAATCTATGAAACTATTAATTGTGTAGCTGCAAAGAACTTATTTTCTTTATTGCCTACTTAAAAAAAAAAAAAAGAAAAAAAAAAGCTGCTTTTTTATCTCACCTATAAGTAAAGAGTTTCCAGAGCATTGTGTCTCTGTTGGCAGTGCATTTTCTTAACAAATGCAGCTGTGAACAGTTCCAAACTTGCATTACTTGCTGTTTGTTTTATTAATTTGAAATTCTCTCTAGTTGTGTTGTCTGGAAACATTGATATTTATGAGCATGCACATTTCTTAACTTTCTAAACCCTCTGAGAGAAATGATGATTGCATGCCTTCATGTTCAGTGCCTCCAAAGAACTGCTATTCATGTTTTAATTTTCTAATCCCACAACAGAGAAAGTGGCGCATGCCAAAGAAGAAAACCTTAATATGCATCAGATGCTGGATCAAACTTTACAGGAGTTAAACAACATGTGAAAACCTTCTTAGTGGCAACCACACTATTTGTTTGTTTATTTTTACACCTGCTTGCCGTGAAGCCCCATAAACATGTCTTTATTTTAGTTTCACCAGTCACAAGAACATCTGCTAAATTATGGAGCAGGGGTCAGGGAAACACCAGAATGGGCAAGCCATATGCGGGTTAAATGACATTACATTATGGTTTAAACGTGCCATTTCCCAACAAAAATGTTACCTACACTTTGTAGAGAGTTCAGCAATTTGGTATGCAATTCAGCAATTGCTTAGTCTTTGAAGAATCCTGGCTGTGGCAGAAAGTGTCCCACCTCAAGTGCCAACTACAGTTTTTACACGAGAGGAATGATTCGTGTTCAAGAGAGATCAGGTGGAAATGGTGCTATTTTGAACAAAAGGTTCTACTTGAAGTCTTTTGTTTGATATCAGACAAGTCAGGAGTTGTCCAGCACAGTAATTTATTTTTATCAGAACTTGACTGGTCTGTGAGAATTTGGACTTTCTGTGCCTTCTAATTCAGTAAAATGAAGATATATAAGCAGTGGAGACAAGTGAAGGCTTCTGAAGGTTTTAAATTGTATTCTTGCAACTCAATACAGAAGTGTAGGTCAGCATTTCACCTTGAGTTTTCATTCGATTGTATTTTTCATGTTGAAATGAAAGATTCAATAAATTCAGGACAAAACATTAATTTGGAAGAGATTGTGTTAAAATGTATTTTATTTGTGGGGGTTTGGGGTAGGGGAGGAATTTTTAAACTGATATTTGCCTCACTTTTTTCACACTTTCTTTGAGCAGTCTTAAAAGTATACCTGTATGTAAACATTGTATAATGATATGAAATAAAATGCACATTTTAGGACATTTTGTAAATCTTGTCCTCCTGTGGTTTGTTTTCCGTCACATCAGTTTCCTGTGCATTGTGCAGTGTCCCTCATGGTGTGAATCACTGGTAACACACTGGCTCTGGGTCTTTGCTGTGTTGTTAGGCCCAGGTATGGAAATGGGGTGCTGTGGACAGATGTGGATGTGCAGCTGCTCAGAGGGGCCCTTTGGGGGCCACACTGCAGGAGCCTGTCCCTGTCACTTCACTGCATGCCCAGCTCTGTGCAGGAGGCAATTACCCCATAGCAGATGGTAGAACTTCCCAGAATTACTCATAATTGACCAAAATGTTTTTGGTAAGACCATTGCAGAGCTCTTTGGGAAATGAGTCCTGAAGGCCGTGCTCTTGGAAACATTACTATTTGTAAATCTTACCTGGTAATAAGTGCTAATTTACTTCAATATAATGATAAACCTTTGAAAATCATGTGTCATGTTCAGAAGAGGTGCTTCCACTCAACTTTTCATTTCTGGTTGCTAATTTCTATATATGTAGGTGTCTTTATTTGAATTGTTAGGTCTGTCAATAGGCAGCTTCAGGACTTGAAAAATAATTTTTTTTTTCCTTCTTTTTCTGTAGTATATTGCTGAAAGCAGATGCTGTCCATCCCTCTAGCAGCAAGGAGCTTGGTAGGAGACAAGTACAGACACCTTCCAGATCACCAAAGAATTTCCATTAGTGGGCCCTTAGCAAGCCACTGAAAACAGATGGCTTTATCAGCCCCTGGTGTAAGCTGGTAAAGGGGTAAAGTAATACACAGTAATTTCAGGTTAAGTGGGAGTCAGAGAGGGAAGATGTACTGGTATGAGCCTGGCTTTTTTTGATTGTGTTTTAAAGGGAGGAACTTGGTAACATTACAAGTTTTTGTGTGATTTATTGACTGCTGCAAAGTCATCCTAAATAGAAAGGATGAAATCCCTGGCTTCATGTTTCTCTTGTGTTTTTGGGAAGCAAAATACATGTTGCAAGGCCTTAGCTTGTACTGGAGACTGACAGATAAAATTCCAACCACAAAGTGCTGAGGTAAGTCACTCTAATCTCTTGCTCCTTCCTTGCTTAGCACAAGGATGAGGTGTGAGGTAGTTGAGCTCTAAGAGTTCAAATCCCCATCCCTGTGTGGCCTCCCCTGGTGCTGCTGGAGTCAGGAGGGCTTCCCATAGCAAAGTCTGTGCTGGGAATTGTTTGTGGGGCCCAGGGCCACCCAGAGAGTCAGAGGCTGTGCAGGAGTGGAGCAGAGGAGCTCTTGGCACTGGGCTGTGAGTCTGACCCAGCTGGGTGTGCTGCCAGCCCCACTGCACTGCTGCTGTGGGCCCTTGGGATGTGTTTGAGTCCTAAACAATGGCTCTGAGTGAGGTCACACCCTTTGTTTGCTGCTTATATTGCTTTTCAGGAGACCACAAACTGCCTTATGGTTGGGGGAATCTGAGTTCAGCTCTCCCTGTGTGTAAGGATATGAGAAGGCTGTGGTTTTCATATCTCTTACTGGTATTGTGTCACCATTAATAGGGCAAGCATGTGAGGCAAGGAGATAAGAATTAATCTGAAAAAAATCTGTTGGCAGAGTAGACTTCCCCAAAGTGCACTGTTGCAGATGAATCCATAAAGCTTCATAATGGGTAAGTAAAAGCTTTCCAGTTTCAAGGAGAGCTGAATGGAGCAGTGAACATAATAATGATGAATCTCACCAAGTGGCTTTTTGCTGACTAGCAACAGACACATAAATACAAATAAGAGCATATTTGCTGGAGCAGGAAAATTGTTTTTACCATGTCTCATAAGCTGCTGCCCCTCATGGGCTGTCTAATCAGACAAAAGTCAGTGAAGCTACAAAGCACTGGCTTGTAAAAACAAGCTGAGCCTTGATTTAACCCCATTCTAGCACATTTGCAGCTACTTTGCTATTTTAACTAAAAATTTGTTAACTCACAACAAACAGAACCCTGCATTGTTCAGCATTCCTCAAGATGTATGTCCTGGTTTGGAGAGTTACTCACCCTTTCTTTTAATCCAAAAACATATTTGGCAGTCTGAAATGTATCCTAATTGTGCAGCCATGCTCTGTAATTGTCTGGTTTGGTTTTTGAGCTGACCTCTCTCAATGAAATGAGTAGTTCTGAGAGCACCAGAACTGGCAAAACCTGCCTTCTTGCAGATTCCTATCTCATGGTTGGCTGTAAACTTGGAATTAATTATTTTCCAGATATGGAGACATTTTTGTTGCCTCCTGCTCTCTCTTGGGATATTTGGTATCAGAATACCAAATAATGTGCACGGCCTGCTGCAGGGTGTGCTTTCCTTCCATCATGACCCTCAGAGGCCCATTCTGTCTTAATGGTTCCTTATGTTCACAAAACCTGCAGAAATGTATTTTATCTTTTAGAGTTCTGTGTGGTCAATCAGTTCACTCCAGAGTTGTTGAATGGGTGAGAGATAAGAAAGAACAGGAACTTTGATTAGGAAGCAAGGCTAAAGCAGTAGCTGCACCTGTAGAGCACTGCCTCAGCTCTGGGTCTGTAAATATCTTGTGTACTAAATGCTACTCAAAATATGGGTTGTCAAACTTCACTATACTGTTAATATCACAGGAGTATCTATTACACTGGGCTGTCACTGACTGCTAGAATGTTCTTTAGTGACAGAAAAAGTGATTAGCCAACTAAATTTTAGAATTGAGGAAGGGAATACTTTACATTACTCAGCACATAGAAAAGGAGAGTACTTTTTCCTTCAGGTGTTCCTCTGGGTGGGCTTCTTTTAATAATAAACCAGGAGCATCAGTGAAAGATTAAGTGGGAATTGCAGCAAAAAGGTCAAAGTGGAGGAACCAAGGCTAATGCCTTTTATCTTCATGGAGGATTTTTTGAAAATGCAGACAGCAATAGCTCTTTTAATGGAGGGAAGCTGTGTAACTTACTGTCTTCAGTGTGTGTTGTGTTCTTTCCAAGGTACAGAGAATCTCTACAAGTTTGCATCATCTCCTTGGCTTCAGTTGCAAAGCCATCTAGTTTTCTGTAAGTCAGAGCTTTGCCAATTCATAAGCTGCAGCTGAGAATTACATAAATGCAGGATGCCCCTCAATGCCAGCAGCTTAGTGAGCAGTGCAGATAGTCCAGATGGAAACAATGGGAAACAGAAGCAGACAGAAATCTTACAGACACATAAATCCCCATCACTCCTTTCCATTTGTTATTTCCTAACTCATAATGCACCAAAATAAAAGCACACTCTACAGTATTTTGAATTTGAGTATTGTGGGCCTTAAGGACACCACAGCACTGGCTTCTTCGGTCTTTGCTGGTTTGAGGAATAGCTGGACAGAGATTAAACAGCCTCTTTTTCATTAAAAAAATAAAGACACACAAAACCCCCAAGTCCTGCAGACTCAGCTGCAGCTGCCAAAAGCACATGTCATAACACACTGACTTGCAGGGTTGGGAGAACATTTCTCTGTTCCTCACAGCAAGATTTATGGATCATGGTTATAAAGGGTTGGTACATGTGTGAGGCCATGATCCAGCAAAGTGTTTTGAATGCCTTCTATTCCAGGGCCTGACTATGATCTGCTTCTTGGGATTGTTCCTTTCTTACATGTAGTTTTCATTCTTGCCCTGAGTCACAAAGAGAAATGTCAAGAATCCATGTGGTCTCTCACAGACAAAGCTCATGGCAAACAGTGTTTCCTTGGCTGAAACCTGCAAAGTGTTGCACCTAGTGATAGCTGGCTGTGCCACTGAGGAAAAAATTATGTAGCTCTGGTGAAAGAATAATCAGGGTGGAGCAACTACAAAGCTCTGGTAAGTTGTTTTAACTTGGGACACATTGGTATTGATATTAACATGGAGATCTGTGTGAGTTTCCAGTTTAAAAATAGAGCATTTCTTTGCAGGCCCAATGGATAGGTTATTATGTTTTTCTTGACAAGAATATTACTTGGAGAAATAGCCTGGGAAAATGCTTCAGAATCTTTCCTCTGCTTTCAGGATTATGGTTTTTTGCAGCCAGCAAGGAGGAGCCTGCCAGACTTCTTTCTACTTAATCTGGATTGCTGTGCTACTTCCTTATTTTTTATTGTACACATGTAAACCATGAAATAGGTAAAAGGGTGATGTAATTGCTGCAGGCTTTCCAGAAAAAAAAATCTGGAGCATGAATTAGGTGAGAAAATAGGAAGGGAAACAAGATGCTAGAATTGCACATGGGGGCTAAGGGCCAGTTGGGAGGGTATGGAGAACACAAAGATGATCTACAGAGGGATGAATCCTCCCCTCTAAATGCTGCTGTGTTATGTTTTGTCCTGCTCCTGCAGCCTCCACACATCTGTGCAGCCACCACATTCCTTTGCCACAGGGGAAGATGTTTGCTAAGGTCTAGGTAACAGGAATTCTTTGTCAACCTTGTCTGAGTTTAAAGTATGCAGGAAATTTTTCTGTAAAAATCCTTTCAGTGGTTCTTGCCACACTGGCAGAATCTGGGTAAAATTTCTCTGTGCTAGGACTTCATTATCAATTATCTTAACCAGGAAAGTACAACATTAAAAAAAAAAAAAAAAGGCAAACCCCCACCATTTTTTGCTGCTTGTCAGCAGGTAGCAAACGTGCAGCACATGTGTGTGTGCTTTCATTGCATTCACATGCTGCTGTATCTGAGAGCAAGGCATTTCCAGGAAATTAACAACTGCTGGGAAGGTTTGTGGATACAAGAGACAGCTCAGCTCACCACCCCAACTGGCTGTTAGTCAATGGGAGGTGCTCAGTGCTGAGACTTGCTGTCATAAATTGGAATGAAAAGCACATGGGCTTATGAGGCTGTGTGCAGGAGATGCAGACATTACTGTCATTTTGAGCAATTAAGCTATTGCCTCCTCCCTCTGCGTCTCCTTCAGTAGGAACACTGCAGCTGGCAAAAGGACTGATGGAAGGGTTTGCTCTAGATCCATTATATTTGTGAATCACAAGCTATTGACAATTTGGATTTAATTAAAGAAAAATGATAAAATCCAAGTTTAAATTGAGTGCGGATTGTGCAGGGATTTGTGCCATTTTCGCTCAGTTGTTTTAAAGATCATTTTACCAAACCACCCAGGTGCATACACAGCTCTGGCCATACACACATATGGAGCACACAGCTCAGGCCTGCCTGTTTGACTAAGCCTTAGTCAAACAAACAGTTCCATTAGAGCAAAGTCTCAGTGTTGCAGAATTGAGCTTTAATCGCCATTGCACAATGAAAAGTTCTCTCTTGTGTCAAAGCTGCTGGATCTTTAGCTGCTGTGACATTTGGTATGTATGTTTAAAAACCAAACAGCTGCCCACAGTGTGCAGTGCAATGTTATATTTTCTAAAGAAAAAGCTGGTGTTCAGAAATGCTTAGAATTTTTTTTTTAATCTGAGTAGAACACGTGCATACTGTATTAAAGGTGTGAGATGGCACAAATCCCTTTTCAAGCTACTTTAAACCCAGAAAGCCCTAATATCTGTTTTCCCAGTTCCTCTTTTGCCCAAGTCTGTTTTGCCTGTGAATCAATAATGAAGACATTGCTCTCTAACATCAGGTGTGTCACTTATCAGTTATACATGTATTTCTCAGACAACATGGGGATTTAGCTTTGGTTCTATTTTATTTCCCTGGTTGAGAATTTAGAAGAACATAGCAGCCCACATAAAAAATGTTTTTTACCCACACCTGTTGGTTAAATTTGCCAGGCACCAAGTCAAGTAGGAACTTGTTAGCTTTCATTACAGCACTTGGAAAGAATGTCATCATCCACTAAGTAGAGCACAGCCTCCTTCCAGCACCAGCAAGCCTTGATCTCCTCTGATGGATGCGTCCTTATCTTGCTTGTCTTCACACTGTAGATTGCTGCTATTGGTGATGAAAGGATGAAAAGAACCCGAGCTGGGTGGCAGACACTGAGATGAGTGTGCAGGTAGTCAATCTGTTCTACTGAGTCATGTTCATCACACTGAGGCATAACTATAAGTTAAGTGTGTGATGGATATTGCTATACACCAGAAAGTACAAGTAGCATCTAAAACAAGGAAATGGTCCTAGTTGTGTTCAAGGTAAAAGAAATAAATGACAGTATTTCCAATTCAAGCAGTTGATGAGTTACTCCAAGTCACCAGAGAGATGAACTGTCTTACACTTAGGGCATATTAGAGAAGTTACTCATCCCAGGGAGTTGTCTTCCCTCAGTAGCAAAGTTTTTTAGATTTTCTTAGTTGTTTCCCACAGCCCTGCTTGCAAAGGTACAAAAGAAATGCCTCCTTTAGTTTTTGCAAATATCCTATTGCAGTATAAACCTGTGCAAATGTCATTAACTTGGTTTATCCTGTATGGAAATGGAATAAAGTGAAATGCCTGCTTAGCAATTTGTGTAGCATATAGTAATCAGACATCTTTAGAGGGGCTCTTTTGAAATATATCTAAGTTTGGGAAGAAAAATATGAAGCAAAGGGATGGAGTTTGTAGTATTCATGGACTCAGTCCCATAAGAATATGCAAACCCAGTGCCAAATGCCTCCACCCAAATACCCGAGACGTTACTAATTTGATAAGAGTCCTTTTCCTGTTTTTTACTGGCCTGGGCAGTTTCTCAAGCTATCTGTACTCCTTTCCCACGAAGAGCAATTTTAGTGGCACAGAACGTGTCTGCAAAGCAGAATGAAGGTGTGTTGCAGCACAGGTAGGTGAAAGCACACAAGAATGGGTGGTCAGAGCAGTAAATGTGTGGGAAATGGGCTGGCAACCAGCCTGCACTTATAGCTGGGTCAGTATTTGGCATAAACTGCCCAGAACCTTTTGCTTGTGGCAGTAGATATCAGTAAAACTACCTGCTGGGGCTTCAAATAATGTTGAATGGCTTGGAAAAACTGCTGGACAAGGTACTGAGCAGGATCCAGAGTCTTCTGTCTAGAAGAACAGATAAGTACAGTAAATGCAAATCAGGACTGCATTCTTCAGACAGGGCATGCCTGAAGATTCACACAGAAAATCTGGAACCATGTTTTTCCTCCTGCTGCTGTATCTGTCCAAGCAAATATGCCTGTTGTGTTTCTTCCTGACTTGGAGATTCCTGCTGTGGAGGTGGCACTTGGTGCTGGCACCTCAGGATGGCTGAATGCAGTGCCTGGCCCACCTCTCTCACCAGTAAGTGTCAGGCTGTCAGAGGGCTCACATCTGTCCTGCCACAGCCACATCTTTGACTCTGGGCCATGTTCATTTCATTAAGCTTTGTATTTTGGGGAGAAAGGATGGAGAGAGGTTGTTATCACCTTCCTGTGAGGAGTGTAATGGTGTTCACAGGGGTCCCAGGAAGAGGGAAGAGACGAGGATCTGACTCCATGTTTCAGAAGGCTGATTTATTATTTTATTATATATATATATTAAAATTATATTAAAATAATAGAAGAAAGGATTTCATCAGAAGGCTAGCTAAGCATAAAAAAAGAAGGAATGATAACAAAAGCTTGTGTCTTAGAGAGTCCAAGCCAGCTGACTGTGATTGGCCATTAATTAGAAACAACCACATGAGACCAATCACAGATGCACCTGT
>JAWWMS010000024.1:17251556-17267682 GCA_035048045.1 Chlorospingus semifuscus
GACGCTCTTCCGATCTCTGGCGCTGGGGCTGGCGCTGGGGGTTCGGGCGGCGCCGGTGGGAGGCGAGCCGGAGAGCGGGCGGGAGGAGAAGCCGCCGTCGCCGCGGGGCTTCGGCGCGGCCGTGGAGAGGAGCAGGGACCTGGTGCGGAGGATCAAGGTGCTGAGGGGGGACCGCTGGGGGCTGGCGGGGCTGGCGCAGCTCAGGCCAGCTCCATACAGGGGAGTGTGGAAGTGTGGCACAGTGTGGGGTATCTGAGAACAAGGGGGGCCTCAAAGGCTGTGGGAAGAGAGGCAGGAGCCGTCCGAGGGCACTTGGCTCAGCCTGGTGGAGAGACCTCACTGAAGCTTCCTCATGAGGGGGAGCCCAGGGGCAGGCACTGATCTCTGCTTTCTGTGACTGGGGAATACCAGGGAATTCTGTCAGGAGAAGTTTAGGTGGGAATTAGGAAAAGTTTTTTACTCCGAGGGTGGTCAGGCAGTGAACAGGTCCCCAGGTAAGTGGGCACGGTTCTCAAGCCTGGCAGAGCTCCAGGAGTGTTTGAGCCCCGCTCGCAGGCGCTGGGGGGGATTGGTGAAGCTCTCCTGTGCAGGGCCAGGGGCTGGCCTCTGAGATCCTTGTGGGTCCCTTCCCACTCAGGATATTGTGTGATCCTGTTTAAAAAGCACCTTGTAGTTACTTCGAAAATCCAGCTGAAGCTTTTTCGAAATCTTGCCTGCCAGTAGGTGATGCAGTTTGCCAGTTGCATATTCACTGTCATGTTTTGTTTCTCTTGCATGTTCCATTCAGTAATTTAATTGAATTATCAAAGCAAAAGTATTACCTTGCTATTCTTGTTAGGTATGTTTTCTCCAATAGCTGAGTTTAAATGTCAGCTTTGCAAAAGCAGTTTGTACCAGTTCAACCAAACTGGTACATAACAAAATTTCAACTATAATTTGGCAACAATAAGCAGGTTTATTTGTAGGTGTTTTATAGCTTTTTCAGTTTGAGGGCTTGGGAGGAGGTGTTTTTTATCTTAAATATCCTTTTAAATATCTTCTGTCCATTTTGGTTTTTTTCAGGATGAAGCAGGAATCCCTGGTATATTAGTTGGAGTTTCTGTAGATGGAAAGGAAGTCTGGTCTGAAGGTTAGTATGTGGGAGCAGTAGTTGTGCATACTGTCAAGAACTGATGCACATCTAAAAAATGAACAATTCAGACAAGCTAATCAGGCTGGGATTTTGTCTACTTGATGTCCCATCTCTGGACAGCAGCCAGAAATGGGTGCTTAGGGGGTATCAAATGGCACCTTCCTTGGTAAACTTCAATAATTTCCAGGAATTGATAATTTGTTAACATCCTGAATATGCTAGTATGTCTCAACAGTTAGATTGGAGAAGCTTTCTTCCATTAATTTTTCAGAATAACCTTTGAATGTACTCTGGGCATAGAGCTGTGCAGTGGTCTGGTAGCATTGGGTGTAGGAGGTAAAGAACTGCTCTCCCCACAGGAACTTCCTTAGCAGTCAAAGGAATAAGGGCTCACATTTGGTGACCTGTCTCCTGTTTGTGGGCTGAGGTGTTTACTGGGAAGGTACTGGGATTTTAAAGGTGCTATCCTTTCAGAAACTGCAATTGTTTTTTCTGGTTACACAAGGTGTAAGTAGAGTGTGTTAGTATTCCTCATATCATGTAGACATTTGATGTTTTTAAAAAACCAATCAGAATGTGTATCTGTTCTCAGAAACATTTTCATGAGTTTCAAAACACTCAATTCTTGGTTGTTTGGGTCTCCTCCTCCCTTCTCCATGGGGGCAAAGCAGGGACAGGTGTGAGTTGCATGTATTCTGTGACCACAGCACTGAACCTGCTCTCTTGTTGATGGGATGGTGTGAGGTTTAGGAGGTGTTTTCCCTGGGGGAACATCACCTGCATTAACAAGCACCAGGCACTTGAGTAGCAACTATGTAAGAGAAAGGGTCTTGGGCAAATGGATGTCATCTGTTTTATTTCTTGTACTTTGTCAAGGTTTGTGGTTTTATTTCCTGAGCAGCTCATTGTTAGACTACAGTTTTATATAGACAGAGGTGTGTTGCTTGCAGGCCTTTCTTGTACTGCAAACTGCAAATATGTCATTGCTGCATTTTCTTGCTTTTGTGCTGCAACATCACTTGGACTTTCTTCAAACCTCTCTCAAACTGAAGACCGGTTTGGCAGCTTGAAAATGCTTTATTAATTCTGGTTCTTGCTACCAGACTTGTGGGTTGGTTACATAGGAAAACACTGTTACAGAAACTGTTAAACTGTATTTTTAATTGAAGTCATGCCGAGTGATGTTGAAACATAGTAACACCTGGGTTCTGTGAAACCTTACGGCTTAGGTAAGGGGATGAATTTGTGAATGATTTCCTCTCTCAGTTTCTGCATTGATACAATAAGACCCTTTACTGCTTCAGCCATTAATTTAGAGCAGTAAAAGGAGTGTTTATGACTGTTGGTCAGTTATTTTACAGTCTAGATTTTGGTCTCTTTGGGTTTTTTATGCTGAAAATTTGACCTCAGGAGTGTAAATTTTGGCTTAATCTTTAATCTCATTTATCGTTATGTTTGTTGTAGTCTTAATCAACAACTTGAGATGCCATTGTGTAATGCAAAGGGCTCTGATTACCTCCTGCTACTACAGTAAAATATTACTGACTGAACTGAAGCAGGGGCTGGGATAGTCCAATGCTTCATATCCCAGTTTACATGGAAAAAAAATATTTTAAAGAGCCAGTAAATCTAACTCATTGCATGTAATGAATTCAGCATGTGCCAAGGACTTAGCAGTGTTTTATTTCCTGGCAGGTTTGGGCTATGCTGACGTGGAGAACCGTGTGCTGTGCAAGCCAGAGACCGTCATGCGCATCGCCAGCATCAGCAAGTGTCTCACCATGATGGCTGTTGCTAAACTGTGGGAAGAGGGGAAGCTGGATTTAGATGCTCCAGTGCAGAAATATGTCCCTGAATTTCCAGAGAAGGTCTACGAGGGTGAAAAGGTATGCAGTTGTTTGTTGGTAAGAGTTTTTAAAAATTTTTGTTCCTGTCACTACGTAGCTATCTGTGTACAGGTGCCTGATCTGGACCTATTCCTACAAAACACTCAAAATCATTTAGACAAGTACTGATATTTCCTGCTCAGAAAAGCATATTTGGATCTTCACTTTTATATCAAGTGTGTGTCCACATATACACTTTTTTTTTAATACTCTGTTTAATATGTGATATTTAAAAGTTCTTGTACCTTTGTCAGTAACATGGTGAATGTTACTTTTTCAGTGATTTATTGTTTGTCTTTTAATGAAGAGAGCTCACATTATCCTCTTCACCTAGGTCACCATTACCACGAGACAGTTAGTTTCACACTTGAGTGGGATCCGTCACTATGAAAAAGATATTACAAAAGTAAAAGAAGAAAAGGAAAAGGCAAACAGAGCACTTAAGCTAACAAAATCCCATCAGGATAAAGAACAAAAAGCAAAAGAAGGTAAAGGGACTGAAAACACTGATTGTGTCAAACAGAAGAAAGAACATGATAGTGAGACAAAGAGCCGGAATTCAAAGCCTGGCAGGAACGACAAGGAGTTTGAACAGGAAGAGTATTATCTGAAGGAAAAATTTGAAAGTGTGATTGAGTCACTGAAGATATTTAAAAATGATCCCTTATTCTTTAAACCAGGTGAGCTTCTATTAATGTAGACTAAAATATGCTCTTCTGGTGAGAGCTTTGTTTCAAATAGTTTGACATGTAATGATGATAGTAGAGTCCAGTGAAGAGTGTTTGTGTGGGCATTTTGGTTTGTTCTGCTTCCCTCCCTTTTTAGTTTTTCTTCACATGCCCCATTAAAAGTTCATCAGAGAAGTATTTGGTCTGTTCTGCACAAACCATCTGGTCATGTAGTATTTATGTGTAAGGCTTTTCTCCCAGGAGCAGTAAGTAATGCAGTAAGTGCTCTGAAACATACCAGTCAGTGCATTTATAAATGCTAAAGAAAAAGATAATTCTGGTAACAAATTTGTATCTACAAAGTATTTTGTAAGCAGATACCAACTTGCTGTAGTCATGTTCTGGGCCTTCTAGATAGGAAATAAAAAGCAAAATGTTTTACTGAGACACTAAATCAGATCTAAAAAAAATCTAAAAAAAACCCCCATAGACTCACAGGATTACTCAAGTAATTTATTGTTTGGATTATTTAAATTAGGTCTAGAGAGGACTTTGAGGAGCTTCAGGTGTAAGTTTTAAATGAGTTAGGTTAAGGTAAATTCTATGCATTGCTGATAAACAGTAAATAATGTGCATTTAAGGGGGAGAGGGGTAGGAAGAGGGTGAAGTTAAACACTCACCATCTTGGAGAGCTCACTTTAAATAAGTGATCTGTCTCAGCTGTAGGCACTTTAGCAGTTGCTCAATATGTAAATATTTCATAGAAGGCATTAGCACAAGGATGAGATTTTTTAAAACAAAACATTGTTTTGTAAATAAATTCAGTTGTCTTAAATAATATACATGCTTGTGTTCATATAATCTTTTGGGATATTCTTGAACAAGAAACACTGTGCTAAAAGTGATGAATACCCTTGAAAAATGTGAGCATTGCTGTTGTTTTCCCTTCTCCAGGGGATGGACACACAAACAAGTCACAGTAGCTGAGCATCTTCTAAGCAGTAATTTTATGGCTTGTGTCAGCTTTCCAAATCCAGACGTCCTTGTTAGACCAGATGTGGTAAATCTCCTGGAAAGGATGTTAAATGTCAGCAATGACACCTTGGCATGAAACCTGAGTGTACACAGAGATCTCTGGGAGATTTTAGTGCTGTTCTCTTAGCAGGATGTGTGTCTGCTGCAGTACAGAAATTCCTAGGCCCAGGATCAACAATGGTTGATTATTAATTGCTATATACAGTTTTATTTGCACATATGATTCCATTTAAGTATCCTGCAACTAACCTGGGGTTTTTTCCCTTTCTCACTGTGTTTCTTCAAGGTAGTCAGTTCTTGTACTCAACATATGGCTTTACTCTCTTAAGTGCTGTTGTGGAGAGAGCTTCAGGACAGAAATTTACAGATTACATGCTGAAAATGTTTCGTGATTTGGATATGCTGTCAACTGTCCTAGATGACAATGAAGCAATGATATACAACAGAGCAAGGTAAACAGGGGTGGAACTCTGCTTTTCCACGACAACTGTTGTCCTTTCCATCTTAATTAAGACACCTGAATTAAGAATGTGTGATTTTTCTTTTCCCAGACATTTGAATGAAGTGTTGTATGTTACCTCAACACTACTTTTTACATTTACATTTCAATTTACAAGGGAATTCCTCAGCATTACTCATGTAGCTGCTTCCAATGCCATGGTATAGGTTCTGTAATTAGCATGTAAAATTACAGAATAAGAAATAAATATTTCTTGTTCTAAGTGTGAATATGGGAGGTGAGGGGAGTAATAGGGGTGACTTCAAAGTTTGCATTTACCTTGGGTACAAGTAAGCACACAAATGCAAATTAAATAAGGGGTAACTAGGAAATTATGTTGGAATATATAATTACCTTAGTTTGCTTAATATACTGGCATTTAAAGAGTTCCATGGAATTGTAATAGTCTCACACTAACACAATGTTTCATAAATCAAATTTCAGTATGCACGTTGACCAGAATTAAAATTCTGTTTAACGTCAATTCAATTTTAAAATTAATTTAACATAGGAAAAAAATAAACAACACCCCCCACCTCCCCAGTCCTACAAAAAAGACCCCAAACAACACCCACAAAACAACAAGCTGAGATAAATTTTGTCACTGGATAATCCATTCCCATATAGTGGATCAGGCTAGGGTTTCTTGTCTTATTTTATTGAATTTCCTGTCTGGGCTCAGAAATTGATTATTGACTCCCCTGTTAAATTTTGGTGTGGGACAAGAATTCTGTTGAATGACAAAGCAGGTTTCAGTAACAGTCTCATGAAAATGAGACTCAGACTTTTAAAAAGTTTGGCTTCTAAAATGCTCTCAAAACTGATGAACATGTTGAAGCTGAGGTTTATACTAAGTACAGGAGTATATTGAAAGTGTGTGTGTGCACAGCTTTACTGCTCTGTTCTAAGATGCTTTGTGCTGGTGTTCAGTTTGCTTGCAAAATTTCAGAGGCTCTCTGGATGATAGTGATGTTCTTATAAATTATCAACCTTGTACAGTCAAGGTTTTTTAGAACATGTGTATGTTCATCCTTTTATAAACTGAAGTATGGGAGGGATCAAGGAATTGGGAGAGATGCTCTTGTGGGAGTCTTTTTATAGGTACTTACTGTTAAGCAAAACTGAGATGCTGATGGATTTGCTTCCACAAATTGAGGCTTGATGCCTCAAAATAGAATGTACTGATGTGTTAAGGTTTGTTTAATGGTTTGGTTATACTATATTTATCTAACAGGAAAATGCTAAAAAATCCATGTTCTAGATCTTTTAGAGGTATAAGTGGATGGTTTTGTAACAGGGTTGTGATAAAAAACTCATTATGGGGACAACAGGATACAAAATCACTGTCAGAATTGATGGTAGTCTTGCATCCTGGACCATTCATCTTTCTTCCTTTGTTTCAACCTCTGACTTCCAGTGTTATAAGTTATTCAGAAGTTTGTTAGAAAGCTTTCCAATACAAGTGAAATCTAGGTAGGGCTCTTCCTTTTCATAACTTTCCAGGGACCTTATTTGGTCTAAGCACCAAAGGCTGAAATTCCTTGGGTTATATATTTATTCAACAAGTCCTTTTCATATGTTGTATGAAATTAACCCAGTCATGATTGGACTGTTTCTTTCAAAAGCACAATTTGTCCTGCACTTCTGTTGTATTGTTCCTGACAGTTCATTTTGCAGCCCTGGTTTGCCGTTTCTACATTTGTGTTATGCAAGATTTTAATGTTCCTTGCTTTGTTCTAGAGTACAGCAACCATAATGGGGCAGTGGGGGGAAATCAGCCATAAGTGGGAACTACTGTCTGGGAGCAGTCACCTAAGCCTCAGTTGTAGAATTCCTTTTCTTTTAAACACTTCATTTCTAGTACAGGCATTTAAGAAGAAATCTGTGTTGCCTGATCTGTTTATCTCTGTCACATCTCTTATTTGTATATTGTCTTTATTCTTAGTATATCCTAAGATTAAGCAGGATTAGTACTTTTATTGAAGTTCAGCTTCTAACCTAAGAAGTCACCTTAAATTTTTGTTTTTCTGTCTGAATTACTTGTTGATTTTTCTGCAATAAATATATTTCTAAAATGTGTTTTTAAAACCCTCTAAATGTTCACAAGAATGAGCTAATACATGCTCAGTTTGCTCTTTTAAGGTAGGGCAGCTTAAAATCATTGTGCATAGTATATGAGAATGACAAATTGAATTTTCTTGCATTTCAGGTGTTACATTTACAACAAAAAGGGACGGCTGGTAAATGCACCGTATGTGGACAACTCTTACAAGTGGGCTGGTGGTGGCTTCCTGTCATCAGTAGGTGACCTCCTGAAATTTGGAAATGCCTTGCTGTACAGCTACCAAGCTGGACAATTTCAAAACAAGAACAACAAACTCCTTCCAGGGTACCTCAAGCCAAGCACAGTTGCCATGATGTGGACTCCAGTGCCAAAGACAGAAGTGTCGTGGGACAGGGATGGTAAATACGCCATGGCTTGGGCCGTGGTGGAGAAAAACCAACAGTGTGGCTGCTGCAGACAGCAGAGACACTATGCATCTCACACTGGGGGCGCTGTGGGGGCCAGCAGTGTCCTCCTCATCCTGCCTGAAGAGCTGGACCCCGAGGCTGTGGGTAGCTGGCCAGTGGCACCCCCCAGAGGGGTCATTGTCACCATCATCTGCAATATGCAATCGGTTTCGCTCAACAGCACCGCCTTAAAGATCGCCAGGGAGTTCGACAGAGAGAAACAGGCACAGAGTGAGGGCTGAGAGAGCTGTGGGACTGAACCCACTGTGCTGGAAAACAAAGGGTGGAACTGGACCTCGAGATCACTAAGATAGGGGAAGAAACAGCATAAATAATTCACTTATTAACCTCTGCTAGTGGTGCTAATCTTACGTCTAATTGGAATTCGTCTCTCAGGGAAGTTCCTAACTTAGAGAAAATGAGAATGTAACAGTCAAAGATAACTTTCTGTAGTACCTGTGCAAATGATCATTGTATTAGCAGGTTATTTTTAACAACTAGTGAAACACTTGACCAAGATTAAAAAATAGCCTTTTTTTTTTTTTACACTAAGTACAAATTACCTACCTTGAATGTTAAACTTTTGAAAAATTTCACATCTTAATTTGACCACACAAATATGTTGCTTGTTATTCTTACAGTTCCAGTCTGCCAAAACTATTCAGTATTACTTTTTAAAGAAAAATTGTGCTTTTTGTTTTCACATGTCACTTCCCTTACTTGCTTAAAAAACCAACAAAACCCAAACCTTGAAGCTACCTCCAGAATGCAGATTTATACCAGAAGCAGGCTTTTATCAGAGCTGTGGATTAAGAACTAGAAAAGAATTAATCTAGAGCAATGTAAGTAAAATTATTTGTTTTTTAGATATTATCTCATCCATTTTTATTGGACACAGAGAATGTGTAGAATTAGTTTACTGTGCAATAAAAGTATTATTTCTAGAGTCCACCCAAATAGCACAATGTGGCAAGCTGTCAAACTGTCCTGTTGTTTTTGAGTGATAAACACTTGGTAGCCAGAAATGGCACTGTGTTCTGTAGCCCAGATACTCCCTTGTAAACAGGAATTAGGAACTCCAATAGCTCAATACAGCTCCAAGCCCATTCTTGAAGGCAGGAGTAGAAGTCTCACCAACAAACACGGCCCTGGCAGCTGGAGCACAGCTCAAAGTGCTGCATCCAGGGGTGGGGACTCCACCACCTCCATGGGCAGCTCCTTCCAATGCCTGATCCCCCTTTCTGTGAAGAAATTCTTCCTGTTGTCCGACCTGAACCTCACCTGGTGCAGCTTGAGGCCATGTCCTCTTGTCCTTTCACTTGTTCCCTGTGAGAAGAGGCCAATCCCCCCTGGCTCCAGCCTCCTGCCAGGGAGTTGTAGGGAGTGATAAGGTCACCCCTTTTCTCCAGGCTCCTTCAGCTTCTTGTCAGACTTGTGCTCCAGACCCTTCCCCAGAGAAAGAAAGAAAGAATGTCCCCTGCCTTTCTCTGGACATGCTCCAGCTCCTCAATGCCCTTCTTGAAGTGAGGGGCCCAGAGCTGGATGCAGGACTAGAGGTGGGAGATTTTCTAATCTTGTTTCACAATGAGAATAAAGTGGCATCTGAAGTGTCCATTTTATGTATTTCACAATGGCATGGGAGATCGCTGTCATCTCAAAGATTTACCCCACCTAACTTGCCCTGCAGTTACATTACTTCCACAAAATACAGAACTGACACAAAACAGAGGAGCATCTTTAGGAAAGGTTTCAGTACTTCCTTTCCTGCTCTGCTCTGCTGCTCTGAATTTAAGGAGGAAGGTGTCTTGGTTAGCAGCCAGCAGAAGACAGCCCTCCCTGCCTCCTTCCCAAAGTAATGTTTTTAGTGTTATCCTCATAGTTGTTACCTGCCCTGGGATGATACAGCATGCTGCCCTCTCTGCTCCCACTATGCCTGTGGAAATATTTATTACCCAAGACCAAGAAACCAGGAAATTTAGTATTTTGAGGGGTCAGTGTTTTACCTATATCTTTAATTGGAGCTAATAAGATTAGTTTAGTATATTCTTCATAATTACAATCATTATTGTACCTTAAAAATGGTTTGCTTGGGGTTTCTGGCCCACTCACCAAAATGTCACTTTTTCATTCATTAATAATAATGTATTGTCTTTATCTCAAGAGTATCCAATCATTTCATCTTCTAGCACCTGGAACAAAATGGGTCCCTGACAGTCTCTGCTTTGGTATTAAATTAATCATGAGTTCTTATCTTTTAGGGTAGAGAAGGCAGAGATATGAGAGACTAGGAATCAATGTGGCCTTAGCATATGTATTCAGGTCACAATTAATATTGCTACTTTGTTCTAAAACCAGTAATCTGATGGGCTGGCATTTTATGTGGGAAATTTAACTAGACTATATCTGGTTAATTAAGAGCAGCTTTCCTGATAAACTTACATGTGAGTGAACCTTTGTTGTGAGTGGCACTGACATGAACCCCAACTTTTCTTAGAAGGCATGTGTATTCCATTGGTACACCTGTTTCTGTATCAAACACCTCCTTCTGCATATGGTAATTACAGGTTTGCTGTTTGAAATAACAGAAATAAAACTTACCTTGCAAATGCTACCAATTGTAGTATCAGGTTTTTGGTTTATTTTATTGACTAGACATGTAAGAGTTTTTTAAGTAATAAAAAGAATACTAGCTAATTAGAAAATCCCAACAATAATTAGCTTACCAAGACACCTCATACTTGTAAGCAGCTGTTGATACGTAACTTGAGATATTATTTAATAAGATATATGTAAGATTTTGTTTTAATATTTTCTCATGGTTAAAAACAAAATCAATTTTTACTAGCAATTTAGAAAGACATGGCTTTCAAAAAATAATTATACCCTTTTCCTTATTGCAAGAAGGCAATTATTTAATGCCAGTATTTAATAATAACAGTATGCACAGTTTTGCTGTGCCTAGATACCATTCACACCTCCTAGTGTAGTTCCATGACTTACAATTGCTTATATGCCAGTTGCCTTCTCTATGCTGCACTTTTTCAGGGCTTTGCAAAGGATTGCTTTGGGGTTTTTTTGGATAGACATCTCAGTTTAGAATACCAAGTGCAGTCTTGAGATCAAATCAGCAGGAGGGAAAATCCATGCATTCCAGAGAAACAGCTGAACAGAGGTGAGTAACATTTCATTTTTATTTATCAGCATATTACCCAAGAGGGGGAAGGGACTACAGCAACACTGAAAGCAAATGAGCCATTTTAAATCTTATCTAGCTTTTGCAACCCTTGCAGTTATGGTAGCTGCAGTAATAAAATACACAAAATGCATTTTAAAGCAGTTTCTGTCACTATATGCATTATGTAGTTACAGAACTATAAACATTATAAACACTGCTGTAGTTTATGATTAGCAAGGGGAAGGATGCAGGAAGTCCAAGGTTTTTACTGTTCAAACTTATAAAAATAGAGCTTGGTTATCTGCAAACTTACAGGAAGGACTTGCACTTCAGATCATTTATTGAAAAACAGATTGCAGCAGATTAGTCAGCAGGAGCATGTAATTTGTACAAAATCAATCATAATCACATTGTTGTTGTAACAGGCATTTTTAAACTGGTAAGGCTTTCAGGAACACAGATCCAAAAATCACATGCTGAACTGTTCAGTGTTGCTTTCTTCTAAATGAACAGCCTGCAAAGAAATCACGTGAGTAGAGATATGAATAGTCCTTAAATTGTCAGACTGCCTTGAAAAATTGCCCATCCAATGAAAGTAGAAAAATTCATGGACTAAATATAAATTTCATGTACCATGAGAGGTGAAGATTTAGCACTGTAAGTCTTCTCTAGTTCAACCTGAGCAACATGGTTGTCATGCAATTCATCTCAAAATAAGATTAAGGTGTACCATTTCTTTTCTTCCAGATGTATTTTAAAATTTCAGTCTCTGTTCCATCCCTTAGTGACACAAACCCCAAACTGAAAAAGCTGCTGTGTGTTGTTACCATTTCAACTGCTCAACAGCCTCACTTCAGGTATTCTGTCCTCATGTTTACACCCCTGTGTAGTAGCACATTATATAAACACTGCTATGTGTAATTTGTGTACATGCTTACCTTTTGCCCTTTAAATCAGAAATTAATAAAATCTGGGTTAATTTTTACATTTTTTAAGTCCTAAAGTGTTTCCAGTGCTTTTCACACACCCCAGAGTTGGGCTGCACTCAAAGATACTGGTGTTATACCAGTTATCTGTATATACATTATTGGTGGTTATTTGCTCCCTTAAAATTTATATGAAACAAATGTTCTTTGAGCCAGGGAACTGCTTTACAGTAGGGCTGTTTAAAAACAAACAGACAAGCCATTAGTGACTAGCAGTGGCACAGGATTACTTTAGCCTGGCAAAAGCACCCTACTCCTTTGATGGTGCTTTTTAACACTTTAAACCCAGCTCAGAATTAAACAGCAGCATTCACCACACAAGCTGAAGGGAATGACAAGTCACCTAAAATGAAGTGTGTTTGATGACAATGTAGGTGTTTAGCTGCCTGGCATATCTGTACAGCCATTTAAAAACAAAGAATCTGAAGAAAAATTCACAACTCTGGGCCTATTATCAATGTTTCTAGTAGCCAACTCTAAGCAATTTGCAAAATCAGTGTTCCAGTATCAGTTTCCAAAATCCAAGCTAAAATATTTGCAGGCTACACAATGCATTTATATAAGTGGCATGTTTGGGTTGTGTAACAATGCCCTTACCTTCTGTGAGCCTGGCTTTGCCCCCAGTTGGCTGACACAGCACAGTTGAGCACCCTACACACAGAACTACTGTCTGAGCATGGCTGAACACTGTGGTGATCTTGTAGCATCCTGAAAAACAACATCATGAAACTTTCCACTGGGAATTTCTAGCATCATTTTTTTATGTGGTAATTGAATCAGGTATTCTAAACACTTGTCCAAAATGCATCTGTATTTCCTTACACAACATACTTGTCCAAAATGCATCTGTATTTCCTTACACAACACACCAAGCCAATCTAAGCAAGCCATGGTTGTGTTCTGAAGAGCTGGCCTTTACTTACATGCATAGGAAAGCAAGTTAGCTAACAGAAACTGGTTTGATTCCATATGAAAATCAACAGACCCTGCTGGCTGACAAACCCCAATTTGCCTATCACATCTCCTGTAAAGAAGTTCAGCAGTTCCAGGTTAGCCTCCTCTGCTGAACAGAGGGACCTATGGAGCTGGAGAAATATTTACCTTGTAACAGTAGAACACTGCTGTTGACAAAGTCTGAAAGCTGGGAATACAAACACTGCTGTTCCAATCTGTGTTTGCTTTCTGTTTAATAATTGGTACATGTAAGGCTTGGTTGCATTCTATAAAACTAACATAACATTTAAATGGAAAGACTTGCACAGGAAAAACTTCACTAATTCCCTATGTAATGCTTTTGTCTACAGCTTATAAATTTTATGACTTAAGAAAGGATGAGATCACTCATACATGGCTTAGAAATGGGATTTTCACTGCTTTTCAATTTTTTTCCACTGAAAAGTATTTTTAATTAGCCAAGAGGTATTTTTGGAGGGAGAAATCCTGTAAAGGATTTAATCTGGATGTGGATATACAAAATAAATAGGTAAAGGTGAGCAGAGATTGCATTTTCAGCATGTGTGGATCAGAAAGATAAGATAGAACATATGTTGTGAGCAGGGTCCTGTGACAAAAGCTCTTCTTGGTAGGGAGAAGCACTATTAGACAGAATAACAGATCTCTGTTTAAATCACAAAGAGCAACTGTACAAATCTTTGTGAAAAACTTCTAACAGCTAAAATTTAATCACAGCAAATTGTTTTTTCCCCCTATTGAAGCTGAACTTCCATGTTGATGAGTTTAATATTTGTGAGTTGGCAGGGAAATGAGCCCAACCCATTTGAGTACCTAGGTAGGAATTTCCAATTCCACTGACCTAGGGACACATAAGGCCATCTGCTATTTTCCATGCCTTCTGTATGGGATTCTATCATTACTGAAGCTCTCCTGCTTTGCTCTATATAGCACTCAAACACAAAAAACAACTCAACAATAATAAAGATAACTCATGACCCATGGGCCTATTTTGACACTAACTGTATCACAGTGTATACATTCGTGTATTCTGGTTTGAACAAAGTGTAAAAAAACCCAAAAACCCCAGAGGGCTTAGTCTTCAACCCTGTATTTGTTTGAAAGCAATCAGAGCTTACTTTCAAGTTGCTTAAATTAATTTACCTCACTTCAGATGGACTATGTCTCAGAGCTTCTTAGAAAATTAAGCAACTAAGAAAGAATAAGATCAGAAAACCTGAGCACATCAACAATTCCCTGGTTCTATGTCAGGAAGATCACTATTGTGTTTTCTTACTGCTAGAATCTTATGCTGCAGCAGTTGCTAGGAAGTTACCACGCTGGGCAATATGGATGTAACTGTGCTGAATAAAAAAGCTCTTCACTGGTAGAGCACATTCCTTCATGGTGCAGCAAAATCCCATAGTTTAGTTTATAAAAGTGAAGTTGATTATACAGATGTCTCTGAGCCAAAGGACTGAGGATCTCTGAGAAGTGGCCACAGGCAACATCTTATAACCCTTGTATGTGAGTTAGATGGCAGCTTCTTAACAGCACATGCAAAAAAGTCAGTGCTGTATGTTTTACTTTTATGTATATGTGCAGTATCCCTGCATATATCCTTGTCAAAAGTTTTTCCAGTTGCTCTTCCAGAACTAACTTACAAAAGAAGGAAAACAATGTTGGCTTTTGTTTGAAACTTGTGCTATGGATACTTTAAGGCATCCAGTTAATCTCACTTTATACATGCAAACCTGGGGGGTTGGGGTTTTCCCTACTTGCAAGGATTTTATACAGGAAAAAACCCAACTAAAGAACTCATGCCAGAACCTCCAGCAAAAAAGTGTCTGATTGTTTACATCAACTTTTTCCAAAGATGGAAAACGCTGTTATTAAAAAACCCAAAGCAATATACAGACCTTTTTCTAGACAGAATACCAACTCAGATAAGAAATAATAATCAACTGTTATATTAAGATTATAAGAAATAATAATCAACTGTCATATGAAGATCTCTACAGAATACGAACTCAGATAAGAAACAATAATCAGCTGTTATATGAAGATTAACAGTATATAAAATTAGTTTTGTTCCTTCCATACCGCATGAACATTTCAAATATTTACCTGGACATTTTACATCCATAAAGTAGGAGTTTGGGCTCTGCACGAGACGTTTCTTTTTGTGCTTCCTCTTCTCATCCTCCAAGGAGGGATGCACCAGGTCCTTGGCCAGCTGCGTGGGGCAAGAGCAGAAGCGCCCGGCGCGTCAGGCGGGAGCCGGGCCGGACCCCGGGGCTGCCCCAGCGCGGCCGCAGCCGAGCCCCGACAGGGCCGGCCCGGGGCCTCTGCGGGGGCTCCGGGAACAGCAGCGAGCCCGAGCGAGCCCGGCCGGGCCGCTCTGTCACACCCCGCTCCCAAGTCCCCGCTGGCGGTGCCGGGCCGGGCGGCACCGGCGGGCCGTAAACAACTCAACTCACCGGCATGTCCCCGCCGGGCCGGGCCGGGCCGGGCCGGGCCGCCCCTCAGCGCTGCCGCCCCTCAGCGCCGCCGCCGCAGCCGCGCCTGTGCCGAGCGCCGGGGGCGGGACCGAGCGCTGCCAGCGCCGCACGTGTGCTCCGGCACCGCCGGGCGTGACACCGGCCCGCAGGGGGGAAATGCCCGCTAGAACTGCTCCGGCTTCACGCTGGAGGGTGACTAAAGCATCGCTGGTATGGCACAGAGTCGCGGAATTGTCAGCGTTGGAAGGCACCTAGAGCAGGTGATACAGGAACGTATCTGTGAAAAACGCCAGTCACTTGTTTTTAAAATTTTAAAAGTTTAATAGTAATAAAATGGTTATAACAATTGGAGTAATAATAATTTGGACAATTTGAATTAGGACAATATGAGACAACAGAGACAAAGAGTTACGGATGTCTGGGTACATTTTTCTGGGGCAGCACGAGCCCGAAAAAGGACCCACCTAAACAGAGGATTAACCCTTAAAAACAACAGCCTGTTGCATATTCATACACCTCATACATGGTGCATAAATTCCATTCAAACACAGGATTCTGTCTGGTCATCATCCAATTATTCCTCTGAATCCTAACAAGAAGTTCGTTTCTTCTGATAAGGGAGCAATAAATTCTTTTTCTCTGAAAGATTCAGGTGTCCTGTGGCTGCTATCTCAGTGCAAGTCCTTTCTTTAAAAAAAGTATCCTGCATAGTTTCTATTTTAACAATTTTTATAACCTAAAACTATATTTAACACAGTACTTAAGAGAATTAATACAGCATT
>JAWWMS010000024.1:17267782-17325997 GCA_035048045.1 Chlorospingus semifuscus
TAAAACTATATTTAACACAGTACTTAAGAGAATTAATACAGCATTACTTTCTAACACAACACATATAACATTCATTTGAATATTTGCGAAAAGCCAACCATAAAATACACGTTTTTCACAGAACTGCACTGGCTTCACGCTGGATGCTGACTAAATCATCACTTGTATGGCACAGAATTGTGGAATTGTCAGGGTTGGAAGGCACCTGGAGCAGGTGACACAGGAACGTGTCCAGGTGGGTCTGGAATGTCTCCAGAGAGGGAGGCTCCACAATCTCCCTGGGCAGATGTTCAATGCTCTGCCTCCCTACACATAACTTCTTCCTCGTGCTGAGATGAAACTTTTTGTGGTTTAGTTTATGGCCATTGCTCCTTGCCACATCGCTGGGCATCACTGAGAACAGTCTGGCACAATCCTCTTGGCACTCACCTTGAAGGTATTTATGTGTATTAATTAGATCTCCTCTCAGTCTTCTCTTCTCTAGCCTAAACTGGCCCAGCTCCTGCTGTATTTCCTCATAAGAGGGATGCTCCAAAAACTCTCATCATCTTTGTGGGCCTCTACAGGACCCTCTGCCTGTCTTTCTTGTTCTGAAGAACCCAGAACTGAACATATGTTTGTTGTTTCATAGTAAATGATACATTGCATGAAATTGTACCCATGAGCTTATTCTTTTGCAGTTTCCCACCCCAGTCAAAAAGAAAAAGGCAGAAGAATTTCTGTTAGTTATCATTCATGTGCTTAAATCAATTTAGAGAACTTATGAGACATAAAAATATTGCAGAGAGTGGAAATTTTCAAAAATCACCTTTTTTTTTCTTTTTTTTTTTTGTTTTTAGTAACAGGCTGTTTTTTTCTGCAAGTCAGTAATCGCAAATGTAATCTGTAAAATCACATGTATTTATCCTGGAATATTTGGAATATTTCAAAGTGCAGTTCAGTAGAAGTCCTCCTGGTGGCACAACAGACCTTACAAAAATCACTTGGTATGAAGTCTTCCCAAAAGTCCAACGGGAACGTGTCAGGACACTGCCTTTCTGAGAGGGAACTGATGCATTCAGCAAAACTTATTTGCAAAGTTTGCCATGAGCACAAGTGAGGGTGTAATTTCACAGAAGCATATCATTCTGACAACAATATTCTCAAGGCTGGGCTTGGTGTCTCTAGTGCTATAACAACTTTCAAAATACTTTCCACCCCAAACTCTTACATTATTCTGCCAGAATAGTCCCATGTGTTGCAGTGCTCCAAGCCATTATACTGGTTTTCCTCTTCTCACTGTCCCAGCCCTGTAGCACTGCAATGCTGTGTTAGCATTTTTTCCTTATGTGGTGATGACACACAGATAGAGGTATTTTGGAAATATTTCTTGTTGTATCATGGGGAATTTACTAGGAAGGGCTCTGACTCATACTTTCCTCTGCATGCTGTGCTGTGAAGCTAACAGCACAAACCAGTTACCAGCACAGAGACGGTTCTTGTGTTTTAAGCTGTTCCTACTACCCTGCTGTCCTTTTCAAATGCATGGCATTTATGTGCCAGCAGAATGGAAAGAGGATAATTGCTTAAGGCTTTTGATTTAGTATCTGCAGTAGAGATACTAAATACTTCTGTCTTTCTGTGTTAAATAAAATATCTTCACCATGTATAAAGTGCCACTTACAATAAAATAGAACTTCTGAAGTGTGATCCTTCTTCACCTCTTCCTCCTGGCTTTCCCTTCGAACTCTTTCCTGTAAAGAACCTCTGGTGCCTGAGGAAGACTTCAGAGTCACATTAGAAATTGGTTTCCATGGAAGGAAGGGCACACAGGATGATCTGAAAACAGGATGTGTTTTGGACACATTCCTCTGGTTCTCTATTTTGGTTTTGCTTGTAGATTCATTTCCTTTTTGTAACAGCTTGAAGTTCAGTGACCTGCTGTATGAGTAAATTTGAATGGATTACCTCTAATCTTACAATTTAAGCTTTTCATGAAGTGTACTCTTAAGAAAACAGAAATGCAGCACTGAGTTGAAGTGTCAGTTAGCAAGGAGAGAAATTCTGTACAACAGTGGCTTGGCCTACTGAGACACAGAGAGATTCAGGTCTAAGAGAACAACTTCCTCTTTCCAGCCTTCTTCCAGCAAGCAAGGGCTTTGATCTCATTTTAGGGAAAAAAAAATAGAAAAAGAAACTTTGTCTCTTTGCTAGAATGACAACAGAAAAATTCCAAAAGCTGGTCTGGAAATGTTTTAAAACAACATAATGACAGTTGGGTTTTCTCCTGCATTGTGAGTGTCAGTCTCAGGACAGGCATTGTGCTGGGTTCCTGCTGGGCTGGGACAGCCTGCAAACCCTCACTGTGATGAGCACCTGCTACCCCTGGTACTGCTTTTTTCTGCTCCTTTTGTGGTCTTCTGCACCTGAATTTGGGTAGCTCCTTAGGATTTGCTATCTGACAGCTTTTGGGAGGTTTTACTACAGAACCCTGCTTGTGGTCACTGACAAAGTGTGTAGTGACTGATTTTAAAAACCTAAATTCACCCTACTAATGATTATAGTGGTTGTCTAGAATACTAAAATGGGGGTGGGTATCTCTGTAATACTATTGTCAAGAGCTTTTAGATTTCTTTTTGCTAACCATCTTTAAGCTGCACTCAAAATAAGTTCATTTCAAGTGGTATGTTTGATCCAGAATGTGGCCTGTCTGTGGTTTTGCCTATACTGCAGAATTAGTTTAATTGATTGTAAACTAATGGTATAAACTGTGGCATGTAATAATTTGGTTTAAATATGCAGATTGTTCAGATTAGCAGTGGAAACTGAAGAAACTCCACTTTTAGCACTACTGTAATAGCAAAATTGAAAATAATGGATTTTACAGATAATCTTAGAGTGTTTTTTCCTTCTGGAATTTAACTGTACATACTTTGTGTAATTTTTTTCTCAATAATGACGTCATTTAACCTCTTCTATATAAAGTTCTGCAGTATATACACACGGAAAATTCATACATTTAGATCACTATAGTAAAGGAGATACTGGTCTTTGCACATTAAACCAATGCATTGATCTTAAAACTAGGAGTTGAAAGCAGGACATATCAACCTATCAGATGCAGTAAGAGCATAGAAGTATTCACCTTCTAGTGAAATAAGTGAAAGACTTATTTACTGGAAACAGGTAATAAGTGACTTTTTTTAAAGGAGTGTCTCATGATGGTTATCTACAGTAATGAATTCCAGAGGCACCTCACCTGCCAGAGTCAGAGCTGTTAGAGATATGCATCAGAAGTATTATTACATTGGGTAGCAGAGTTCAAAAGCTAAGGAGCAAAGCTCATGTTAATGACTTGTGGTTAGGTGGCATTCAGGGCAGGACTGCCTCATAGGATTATTGTTGGTAGGACTTGGACCTGCTGATTCCAGGTAGTGCCAAAATAACAGGATCTTAGTTCTACCAACATGTTTTAAACTCTGTTGTTGTTAAAACCTTGTACTTAAGCAATTAAGATGCAGAATTTTCTACAATTTTGTGTGTGTTGAGAAGAGCTTCATTGAAAACAGTTTTTCACACAGTTGTCTTTTTGCCTAACCAGTCTCACCTTTGAACTAAAGGGGGAAAAAGGATCTTTGAAAGCTAGAAGTAATGATGCCTATCATTTGAGAAATTAAAAATGAGAGTAGGAATGAAGTAGCAATATAATCTGGTTTTTTCTTTAAAATGTAGGTGTTGGTAAACAAGTGTTTTCTGGCTTTTTTAATGTATATATAAAGATTTTTTAACTTAGTGCACATGAGTAGAGGTCATCATTACACATTGATATTCCTATTAGTTCCTTTCTTGAACTGAGGGCTTTTACAGATGCACTTTACCTACACCCCAGTGACTAAGGGAATTCTGCCATGCCTTGATTAGGACTCCCCTGTTTATTGGACGAGCTTGAACTATGGCACTGCTCTCCTTTTATGGCAGGTGACCTGCGTGGTGGCTGAGGCAAAGGCTGTGCAGACTGCCTGGATTTCAGGAAGCCTTTGGCACTGTCCCACATTGGCCTCCTGGAGAAGCTGCAGCCATGGCTTGCACAGGTGCACTCTCTGCTGGGCTGAAACTGTCTGCCGTGGTGCTGAATGGTGCCACATCCCCGTGGGACCAGTCACTGGTGGTGTTTCCCAGGGATGAGTACTGGGCCCAGTCCTTTTTGAGGTCTTTATTGATGGTCTGGATGACAAGATTGAGAGCACCCTTCAGAATTTCATGGATGACACAAAATTGGATGGGAGTGTTGATCTGCTGGAGGACAAAAAGGCTCTGCAGAGGGATCAGGACAGGCTGGATCTGGGTGCCAAGGCCAAGTGCTGGGTGCTGTCCCTGGGTCACAACAAGCCCCTGCAGCACCACAGGCTGGGGCAGAGGGGCTCGAAAGCTGCCCAGCAGCAAAGAACCTGGAGTGCCTGGTGACAGGGGCTCAACATGAGCCCAGGGGGCCAAAAAGGCCAATGGCACTGGGCTGTACCAGCAAAGGTGTGCCCAGCAGGACCAGGGCAGTGACCATGGGCATGTGCAAACCCAGGGCACTGGGAATATTTCTGTGTCTGCTCTGGGGTGCCCTGACCCCCAGGGAGCACTGACTTTGACCTTCATTCATGGAGAAAGTTCCCTAGACTTCAAGATAGACTGGAATCCACAAAAGTGTGAAATAGATTGTAGAGAGTAGTGTAGGTGCATCACTTGGTGAGAAATTTAGGTTTTGGGGTTTTTAGCGTGTTGTGGATGGAAGCAAGACGGAGGGCACAGGGTATCATCCCGAGTTTCTTCTTCATGCTTCTTCTGCCTTCTTCTTTGTTGTCATTATATTGCAAGAGTTCTATTGTCATTACATTGCAAGGGTTCTGTATTACTAGTTTCATACCTCCTTGATGTTTCTTGTAGGCAGCTCCTCTAGGCACTAATTCTTCCTCATCCTCACAGCAGCCACTGACTCCAGTTCCCCTCAACCAACCAATCCACTCTTTATAACACTCTTCTTATTGGCTACAGCTGTGGCTTGTTAACATCAGGCCTGCTCCTAATCTTTAAAAATTAACCCAGCTGCAACTCTTCAGGGGGTAAGATTACTTTCCATACCAACTTTATTTACTTATGTTCTATCCCCCTGCACTTCTTCATGGGTTTGGGTGGCGTTTTGTAATTGGGCAGAAAAGTCTGCATTGCAGCTCTGTGGGACCAGTGATTGTGTTAAAAGGGAAAATAATCTAGGTGTCAGTTCTAAATTGGATAGTTTAGTCTTAAAAGACCTTGTGACAAGAGATTGTTGGCCATTCTGTGCCTTCTAATGAAAAGGTGCTGAACTCACAGTAGTGAGACTGTTTTACTGATAAGAAATAATAAACACCTGAGTCTGAACATGAACTACCCTCTCAAGTGCCTTCAGTCCAGACCCAGAGAAACCAACAACTGGGACTCCCACACAGGGGGCACATCCAGTGGGCTCCTCAATTCAGGAGAGACATTGAAGTGCTGGAGTGAGTCCAAAGCAAGACAACAGAGCTGGGAAAGGCCTGGAGCACAAGTCTGATGAGGAACAGGTCAGGGAGCTGGGGGTGTTTAGCCTGGAGAAAAGGAGGCTCAGGGTTGACCTTATCACTGCTGAAAGGAGGGTGGGGATCAGGTTCTCCTCCTAGGGAACAAGTGACTGGCTGAGAGGACATGGCCTCAGGCTGCTCCAGGGCAGGTTTAGGTTGGACATTGGGAAGTATTTCTTCACAGAAACAGTGATTAGACATTGGAATGGGCTGCCCAGGGAGGTGACAGAGTCATTATCCCTGGAAGAGTTCAGAAAAACTGGAGATGGAACTTTGTGCTCTGGCTTAGTTGACAAGGTGGTATTTGGTCATGGATTGGACTCAATGATCTCAGAGCTCTTTTCAAACCTTAATGATTCTGTGATTCTATTCAGGCAAAATGGTAGGGTAGTAATTTAGGGATTGTAAAGAGTTTTTAAATTCTGCTTTTTTGAAATGTACAAAACAGAATCAGACTGTTACAGTCCCATCTGCTTTTACATAGTGACAAAATGTAAACCATAGTTTCAAATCTGTTCTATTTCCTACGTGTTCAGTGCTCCCCTCAGAGGTTCTCCCATGCCAGAAAAGAAAAGAATTGTTGATCTATTTGACTGTAATGCAATATAAACCAAATGTTAACTTTTCCAATTTGGTGCAATAACAAAGACTGAGTTCCAGTGTTTTCATGGAACAGGTATAGAGGTGTGGCTATTGAAGCTTAACAGCTTTGATAGTACTCCTCAAAGTTTTACTAACATATTACAAGGTATACAATTGAACAGTTACAGGCTTTTTTTTTATATTCTAGACAATAAAAAATGCAACTTAATTTTTCTATCTTGTTTTTAAAGTCCATGGTTAAATAAACATGTGTCCCTTGAATGTGACAAACTGGCACTTTTCCAAATCAGAACAGAAAGCTCCAGTGTAATTGAAGAGGGAAGTAATTTGCATTATTTTTCTATAAAAATACTCTTGAGTAACAGATGGCGATCACAAACATATTGCTCCAGAGACACATGAAAGCCTACGTGTTCCATCAAAATCAAGAGTGAATATTAACCCCCAAATTCTCTCTTCAGTGCTGAAATGTGTTTGTGTAGTCATCTTCGGCATGGCCATAATTACAGTACACAGCAACTCATGTCCCTGAAAGTACAGCTACAGGAAAATATTTCAGAGACTTTTTCATTTGCAATTTCCTATAATCCAATTATTCATGTTAGGCTGCAGTAATTAACCAATTTGGTCTGACTGCTTCAGTGCCAGGTTGCCATTATAATTTATAAACTCAATTATTGTAATAAGTAGTGTGACAACTCATTTTAACATTTAAAAGCTCGACTGCTAATTATACAGTATAAAAATGATCCAAGCAGCCACATTTTCAAATTCTGGCCTGAACTAGGCAGAGATCCTCAGGTGTGTTAAAAAAAAAAAAAAAGAATTGGCAATTCTCCCCATCCTTGATTTGCAGCTTTCATTCTCCTCTATCAGATGATACCCAGGTCTTCCAAAGGTCTCAATCAAACAATTATTATAAATAAGATTTTTTTTTCACTTGCATTATGATGAAGCACATAAATGTATAGATATAAAATTAGATTTTGATCCAATTAACTGGAAATTAGAATAACATCCATGACAAGCTCTTGCTGAATTCACCTTGTACAGAGTTTTACATCACATCTGTCAATGGATTTTTCATTATATTTGCTGGGATTACCACCCAGCTGAGACCCTTAATGGGGAAAATCTGGATAATTTATAACTAGAAGCAGAATACCTTTTGCTTTTTCAAGGAGTATAATGGCTGAAGGTACTTGTTTGGAGTGATTCCTCAATGCACAATTACAGCAATAGCCAGGAATTAGATTGGCTTGGGCCGATTTCACATCAAATTGTTGTTTAATGTCATGAGGTGATTTTTTTGTGTGCTTGCAAGAGACTAATCATGTATGGGAGAGTTTTAAAATTCAAAACTAATTTTGTTTGATTCTCTATAAAGCTCAGCATAAATATTTGCCAAGTTAACACACATACAAGGGAAAAAAAAACAACCCAAAAGAAAGAAAGGACCCTAAAGTATGCTGGGTTATAACTAATAGAAACCTTAATGAATGATTTGGGGAAATCTTTTTTCTGTTTTTGCTAAGAGGGAACTGAGAACTGTTCTAGTGATTTATAGTGTTGGAGCGTTCTGTTTATAGCTTGTCTGAAGGCTACAATTTTTAGATTAAATTAAAGCAGTAAGTCCTTGTTGTCATTTTGAAGTGTTTTGTAGTGCTATTTATTTTTATAGTGCCTTGTGACATCCTGTGGGGAACACACTATAATGAATACATAATGAGGCTGCCTCGCACCAAGAGATTATTAGTGGAAAAAAGAAGGGGGAAAGCGTTTCAGCTGCTCTAGAGCAGATCTCTTGTTGTAGCACACCCCGTTTGCAGTGTTACGTGAGACAACATGAAATAATTTTTAGTTCTGCGCACAAGTTTCTTTGGGAGTTGACATGCCATGGGCAACATGTGAACTTCTGAGGTCACAGGCAAGACTCACTCACTGCGGACGTGAGGGAATTATGCCATTATTTAACTGAATACACAACTAGATGACTCTGGTTACAACTCCTGCTATGTTCGAGCGAGAATTGAGCCCTGTGGGACGGCCCGGAGCCGCCCTGGGTGAGGGCCGGGCCCGCGGACCACAGCCCCCGTCGGGCCCGGCGGTTCCGGCCGTGACGCGCCCGCAGCTCCGCCTCCGTCCGTCCCTCCCTCCCTCCGCCCGGCCCCGCTTCCCTTCCTTCCCTTCCTCCCCTTCCCCTCCCCGCCCGAATCCCGCCCTCCTTCCGTCCCGCGTTCGCCCCCTCCTGCTGCGGCGGCGAGCCGAGCCCAGGCGAAGATGGCGAAGACTTACGACTATCTGTTCAAGCTGCTGCTGATCGGGGACTCGGGCGTGGGCAAGACCTGCCTGCTCTTCCGCTTCAGCGAGGACGCCTTCAACACCACCTTCATCTCCACCATCGGTGAGGGGCCGCGCCCGCGGCCGGCCGCCGCCATCCCGGCGGGAGAGGGGTCCTGCCGGGGCCGAGCGGGGACGGAGGGAGGGAAGGGCCGGGGGCACCGCCCGTGCCGGGGCCGCGCTCGGGCCGTGCCGGGCCCCGTGCGGGACCGGGGGCAGCGCTAGCCCAGCGCGGCAGCGCCCGGCAGGGATTGTCCGGCGGGGGAAGGTGCCGCGGCCCTGGCGGGGCCCGCAGGGTGCGATCCGCTCCTGCAGCGGCCCCGGCGCCTCCGTGCCCGCCGCAGCAACAGTTGGGCCGGGCCGGGCCGGGCCGTGCTGCCGCCGCTGTGGTGCCGCGCGCGGAGCCCGCAGCCCCTTCCCGGGAGCCCGCAGCCCCTTCCCGAGGCGCCGGGAGCCCGCAGCCCCTTCCCGAGGCGGTTGGAGCCCGCAGCCCCTTCCCGGGGCGGTCGGAGCCCGCAGCTCCTTCCCGGGAGCCCTCAGCCCTTTCCCGGGGCGATCGGAGCCCGCAGCCCCTTCCCAGGGCGATCTGAGCCCCTGGCCGAGCCCGCAGCGCTGCCGGCCTGAGGCAGAACCGCGGCTTCCTTGGGCTCTCCCGGTGTGGGGCTTCTCGTGTTTAGGTGCAGATGTTCGGAAAGTGGGGAAGGATTGCTGGAGCTGGTGGTGGCAGTGCCTGAACGCTCTGGGCAGGTGGTTCGGCTCTCAGTTCTCCCCTCCACACTCATCGTGCATATGTGTGCTCACGATTTGGAGATTTGGAGTAGTTGCATTGAGTAGAACTCCTCAGTCGGCTGTAGAAGCCCCTTAGCGACTGGGTGGAGGAACCTCCTCGACAAATGTTGAGTTTTGTCCTAAATTTGGTTGTGAAAAAGGGTTTGTTTCTAAGCTTCAGTAACCTTTTTTAATGGCAGTGAAGTGTGATATATCCAAACAGGTGGTTGTGACTTATATTTTTGTAAGATTTTTCAGTTTTAAAATACTCTGCTGAAATAAACATAAGCAAAATTTTCAAGGCCTTCACTGAGATAAATTGAGACTACGGCATGGCATGACTTGAGATTTATGTTTGGCTACTTGTAGCTGAGGTCACTTCTGAAGTGAGGTACAGTGTTTTGGGGATGAAAGGGAAAGGTGCAGTGCAGGTTACTGGTATTTAGGAGGGCAAAACTAATGCTGACTTTAAAAAAATAGCACTAAGAGAATGAGTAGACTCTCTTGAAAAGAAATTGCTTTAAAGATAAGGTGAAATAGTGTGTAACTTGTTTTATGTTACCCTAATGCCCTGTCCTTTTCAGACATTTTATTGTGCAGAACTTGGTGCACAAGGAAGAAACAATCTTTATTTAGGCACTTGTGATTGACTAAATTAGGTGTGGGATCATTTCTAATGCTTTTAGAACAGTTTTTCTGCATTTTTCTGGCACATTTCTCTCTGCAACCATTTTCAAAATGCAGGATCAGTAACAGCAGCTGATTAAGGCCTGAGTAATTTTACCTGAAGAGGTATTGTTCTGTACCTGTGGTAGAATAAAAGGCTTAATAAACATTAATAAATGCTGTATCATTAAAAAAAAAATAGCCTACTTTGGTACTGTGCTGCTTCTTTATACTTCTAAAGAGATAGCTAACATAAATGGGTGTGTCTGTCTTCCAACCATTTTCTTGATGTTTCTTGAACTGCTCAGCTCCTTGATGGATTTTTTTTCCCTCACTGATTCCCTTTGAAGTCTTGAGGACTGTGAATATGCTGTTATTTTTTCTTACCTTATTCAGTAAATATAGGATTTGCTCTCATTTCCTTCCTTTATATTTGTTTGTGCAAGGGCCTTGTTTGCAAAACAAGTCAGCTTGAAGAAACTTATTAATAACTGAGGCCCACTTTTAATTCCACAGGTAATAGTTGTGATTCCACAGTTACATATTCCTTCTTATAGCTCTATTCCCCTTTTGTTTTTCAGCAAAGAACCTCCAAGCAGGAAAGTTGACAGTCAGGAAATAGTGAAACTGTTCATAAAAGTGCTGACCTATGCTTGAATAGAAAGACTTGGAGCTTTTTCAGTCTTTGTTGAGGATTGTGTGTGTTACTTGTAGGTCTGACATGTGGCTGTAATCTGTTGTTGAAGATGTGCTCCTGTGCCCTTTCTCTCCTCTCAGTACTGGTTGATTTTACAGTCATAACTGCTCCATCTGATGAGCTTGGGGGAATTCCATTTTTAACAATTCTGCTTTTTTTCCATGACTGGTAAGTCACAGTTAGCCGTGCTGTGGAGGGAGGCACAGGGGTGCTTCTCCCAGACAGGCTGCCCTGCCACTTCAAGTTCTAAGGTGCCCAGATGAGCATTTCTCATTAAATCCAGGGTTTTCCTGGAGTATGAGCTGCCATGTATGTTCCCATGAAGTGGATCCTGCAGTAGGATGGTACTTAGGATGTGTGTTCAGTTAACAGTGATTTGTGATGTTATGGGCCCTCAGTTCTCCTCTGGTGTGTCTCTCCTAACGAGATCAGGCTTGGTTTTACTGTAGAAGTCTAAGAAGGCGTATGTTTGAGATGTGTTGACATCAAATTTTATTGTTTAATCTTATGTACTTACATGCTGTTTGTGAGATGAGTCATTCAGATTTTTTTTTAAACCATGGTGGGGTTAAATTTTTGCCAGTTTTTTCTTAGATTTTTGGTGCAGAAGTTAAAACACTCTCTGTTTCCATGATGCAAGGGCCCACATCATATCCAAGTACCAGATAACTTCCTTATAATTCCTCACTCCTGTTGTACTTTAGTGGTTTTACCAGGGTAAAACTACAGCACTCCAGTTACCAAAACAATGAAAACACTTTCCAAAAGGAAAAAAGTAAAGTAGGAGGGAGATATGGAAATGCTGTTTTATTATAGAATAATTGCTTTATTTCCCTTCAATGCTGATATTATAGAAATAAGTCAGTAATGAATTGTAGTTACTTTGTCATTGTGCATGGTATATTCATGTTGTACTTCACAGATCATGCAAAGTGTGCCTGTAAGGCTGCAGCATCCATGTGGAGTGCTTGGAGCTTAGGAAATGCTCCTTTGACTTTTCTCCTCGAGACTTTGCTCATGCTCATACTCAATGTTGGACTGTTCAGACAGCAGGGACTTCCAGCCTGGTGTCCTGTGGCCAACAGTTGCATAAGAAATGTGATAAAAGTGCAATGCATATGTATTTATAACTCATCAGACTTCTTTTATTCTTTTTATGGGTGACTGTTGGTGCAAGAACCTTCATGTCTTGGTCTTCACTACCTGGCATTACTAATACCTTCAGCAGACTTTGCTGCCCATTATGAGAAGTGAACCAGTGACCTTTGGATTGTTCAAAGCCACGTATTTTCACTGTGTAAAAGCACAGATTGGCCTTAAGCAACTTTAGACATGGCAGGTCCTTGTCCTTCAGCAGCTTTTGATTTTTTATACAGGGCTCTGTAGCTCTGTTAGAACTTCTGAAAGTGCTGGCAAGGCATAATGCTGCTGTGGTCCCTAGTGAGGGTCAGCTTTTCACTGTGAACATGGGATAAAACTTTTTTTTTGCAACAGGAGTGTGTTATGTAAGGTTGTGTTGTTTAGTTTGCTTTCTGGGTGGAAACTTCTGCTTTTGCACATTACATGGAAAGTAAAATGCAGTTGAGTCAGCTCATTTTCATACTTAACAACTCCTAAAGCAAAGCCTATCTTGGAATATCTCATGTGCATTTTGCTGGTAGTTTCAGTGCAATACACAAGAATCAGGAGCATTAATTTAGCAGTTTCTAAGTATCTTAACTTGCTTTTCAAGTAGTGCTGTCTGGTAAAACTGGATTTGGTTTATCATTTGAAATAATAAGGTTTATTTTTTGCATTCCTTTCAGCTTTTTTGTATCTATGAGAGTAAAGTCGAATCTTTGTAGCTGATAGCATTTCTGATTTAGTACAAAGGCTTGCTGACAGAAACAGAATTTGTCGTATTTATTTTTTTAATCCAGGATGATATCAGCATTTGGCAGGAAGTCGCTCACAAGATAGTACTGTATCTGAGAGCTGAAACCATTTGTTGATTTTACAGAAGTAACTTTTCCTTAGTCTACATCTTCCAAAATAGGACACTACTCTGGCAGGCAAGCACGTGTGTGCTGACCTTTGAACACTTGGATGAAAATCCTTTGTCAAGCAAAATTACCAGCTTCCCTTTTGCAGTGAAATTTCCATGTCTGTAAAGTGTAATGGAAATTGTGTTAGTGTATTCAAGTTAAATCATGCCTCATTGAATATTTCTACTCTTCTTCTTCACAGTTGCTTATTTGTATGATGGACAAGGAGTGATTGTTGCTTTCTTGGGGTTTGGGGTTTTGTTACCCACCCTCCCATGAAGCTGCAGCATTTCCTGTCCTTAGTCAGTCAATTTCTTTTGGGCTTCTCCAGATGGTTGGAGCTGTAGAAGAAAACACATCAATGATAGATGAGCAGGGAAGGGAGGACAGGGAAGCATCAGGAAAGCATGGTCAGGAGTACTTTATTAATGGTCATTGCTGCAAACTGATTGTCATCTGCACTTTGGAGGGACTGAGGTGAGGTCACTCCCACTCAGGTGGCACTGTTACCTGTGTCTGCAGGGTGGAAGTGTGTGTTCAAGGCTTGTGGGATCTGAGACTAGGGTATCTCTTTAGGACAGGGTTTACATGGAATAGGGAAAACGGGTAAATGCGAAAGTGGAAGAATGATTCTGTTTTCAGGGTCAGCAAGATGATATCCTGGTATTGAACAGGAAGTTGTAGCTGAAGGTATTGCAGGTTAAAAGCATTGAAGTTTATGTGTCTTGTAACTTTAAATTTGATACTAACACCTAGCTGGTAGCAAAGGACATCTTAACTTTGATTTTCATCTGCTGGTGAGGTTGCATTACCTCACTGTATTCTGCAACAAGCCAACAATGGAGTGGAAATTATTTGGCTTTTATTAAAAATGCTGCTGCAGCTTTTGTGTTGCGTGTTTTACTCTGAAACAGCGTGACAGATGTCTGAGTGTTGATGCCTGTTCCTAATTGGCAGATGGAGGTCTGTCTTGGTTATGTGTTGCTGGTTATTTGAGTGACAGGAGGGCAGTTTGGAGCTGCTTTTGTGACTTGGTTTGAATGCAAAGTTAAGAACACAGACTAACTTTGAATAAGGGTAGGAACAAATGTCTTGGTTGATGGATACAGGCTTTGAGAGCTTTTGTTTGGGAATTTTTAATGTACTTTTTAGGATGGATTTCCTAGTCCTTCTGCAGTAGAAATACATCCTTTTAGTGGAAATACATTTTGGACTGTCTTACTTCAGAAATTAACTAACATTGATAATAATAATAATAATAATAATAGATGCAGTGTTTATAATGATGGTTTATTTCATGTTTTGTGGTAGAAGTTACGTGGTTTCAATTCAAAGGATATTGTATTGCTTTTTATCTTTAATTGGATGTTATGGTGGCTTGAGTGTCAAGTCATCAGGCTGACTAAATATATAAACCAGCTCTGATGCTTTTCTAATATGGATAAGCTAGGACTAATAGTAGCATCAATAAAGTTGGACTGTGTCAGGCTTTTGTACAGAGTTGGGATCACAGACTCAGGATATCCTGAGTTGGAATGAGCACAGAAAGATCTTTGAGTCCAGCTCCAGGCTGAGCAGACCAAGTGCCCTCAGCTGTTCCCCATAAGGCTTCACCTCCAGACACTTCACCATCCTCGTGTCCCTCCTCTCTCAAGCTTTCCATCTTTTTTTTACTCTGGGACCCAAAACTTGACCCAGAGGCTTTTAGTTACCAGACTTGCAGCTCAAAACAGGTCAGTAACTTCCTGTCCCAACAGAACTTGCAGTGGGTTGTAATTTAGTGCCTTTTAGAGGGTTTTTGACCAGTAATTGCATCTAATATCAGTTTAATCTTGTGGTTTGTAGTAAACTTTGCTGTTAAATGTAAGCTATGACACTTTTGATTAGATTATATGTAGTTAAAGACATGTACAGTACTGCATGTGTCAGAAGGCTTCTCTTCAACAAACAGTTGACCAAGTTTAAGACGTGTTAATTTTGCTGCCATCATGCAGACTCTTCTGCTTTGGGCACCAGAGAGAAAACCCCTCATGCTGAATGTCAGTGGCATCCTCTTGTATGTATGGCAACATCAAAAAACATGTCAAGCAGGCTGGTCACTAGTAGGAGTCTGGCTCCACATCTGGAGATTGGGAAAGCCAGGCTGAGTGTAAGAAATTGGGCAAAGCTGAAGTGTCTGTCAGCAGGGAGCACATCCACTGCTTCCCCTGCCTCCACACCTCCCAACAAAATCCTCATTTCTCCCACCTGACAGAGAGCAATAGCTTTCCTTTACTGTGTCCAAATATCTTGTCTGTGTGGTGTGACTTCTGCTGGGATTAGAGATGGAGTGTCTGTGTCAACCCAGGCTTGGAGAGGAGGAAACAGAAACAGAGGAACTGCCTGGGAGAACTTTTCTGGCTTAGCAGAAGTGATGTAGAGAGGAGCACTTAGAACATGCAAAGCAGGAAAAGCAAATGAAGAAATTAAAGCATTAATTAAAATTAATTCATTAAAAGAACTTGCATGATGGAGGAGGAGAAAACAGCTGTGCCAGAAAGAAAGTATGACCTTTCTTAATAAGTTAGGTGGCTGTGCCTGTTAGTATAGGTGGTAAAAACCTTTCCAAAAAAGGCCTATTTTGACAGTCATGTAAGAAGTTAAAGCAGCCCTTCTTTTCTCATGTCCTTAACTTCCCAAACAAACCAGCAAATGACAAACCAAAGCCATCCCACGCTTACTTACCCCCATGTTAGAACATGGCTTTAAAAAAGCCTCTGGTTAAAATGATGTTTTGGGGCTGCTGAGAGTGCTGTCTATAAAACTGACTTCAGTAACTTTAAACCTTCTGCTTTGACTTTTTGGCCTGATTTTGCTGCCTCACTGGGTACTTCTTACACTTGCTTCTAACACAACTGAATTTCAGACTCTAACTGAAATTCCTAGATTAGATTATTTATTTTAACAAGGATAATTCTTGCTGGATGAGACATTTTGCTCTTCTTGGATCCTTTTGGACAGTTAAAACCAAGAGCTGTCTTACTGATATTGTTGATATGTGTGGGTTTTTTTTGGTTCTCTGTACTTTTTCTTCCAGTGTAAGCATCTGTGCCCTTTAAAGTGGGCAGAGTGTTTGTGCATTCCTATACAACTTCCAAAAATTTCATCACTTCTGTCTTTACAGTGATCATGTGTAATTTACACCTGCTCTAACATCCAATTTAATTAGTTTTTATCTCAGATGCTTTTGTAGCATCGCTGAACCCATCAAGGAAGTGTTTGGCAGTGTGATCTGTTGGGTGTAGCAGTGCTCACCTGTCCATACCAACTGTTCCTGTGGTGTTTTCCATACCTGTGTTAAACCTGCAGCTGCTGGGGTTTTTATGTGGTGCCAGTCACAGGCAGGGCTGCAATAGAAGGTGCAAAGTGCATTTTTTTGAACTGTGTGAGGGCATCTTATCTGTGAGCACTCATGGACTTGCCGGTTCTTGCTTTGCTTTGTGGCTCCTGGGACACTCAGTGTGCTCACTTTCATAGAGCACCTCTTCTGTTTCAAACAAACAATGTCCTGGCCACCCAAAATCTTTATTTCCTCACTCTAACCAGTTCATGTAAAGCCCTGAAACTTTTAAGAGGCTTTTTAAAGAAGAAGTGACATCTCCATTTCTCACTGGCCGGATGTATAGATGTACCAGGCCTAAAAATTAGGGAACAAAACCAATCCTAATCTTTTTGGGCTGTTCTTGTTGTCACAGCTGAAGCTTGGTTTATGAATAATTAAAAAATTATATTTAAATTGTGGTGGCAAGGCAGTATTGATTGCATGAGACTTTTTAATAAGCCATTTTCTCAATCTTTTGGATTCTTAAGACGCTAACTTTGGACAGAATAATTATTTTTGTCTTTTTCCTGACAGCAATATTCAGTTAGAGTTATTTTGGTTAAAGACATAATTTTCTATGTTTTCTACACCTACAAACATAGATCATTTACAAGCAAGAGATTTGGGATAATTTTTTTTTCCTGTTTTTGGGGGTTCCACTTTGGGGTCAGGGATTTTTTAATGCTTTTTTTTTTTTTTTTGGTCTTACCTATTAATTTATGCTTTTGATAAGGGTCAATCACATGTTGTCTTGTATTAAGCACTGGACTTCTGGAAGAGGAATCAAATTTTTGTATTCATAAGCCACCTTCTAGATGGGGAAATCTGGTGTTCTTACCCATGAGAGCATGTGGCAGAGTTTTTCATGTTTGCTGCTCTCCAGTTGCATCTTGGCTTGCAAGGAATATGTCCTCCAAGCAACTAAGTTAATGCATTCCTCTCAGACACAGGCAGTCTATAAATAATCCTTAAAATAAACAATCTTTGCTGTCTGTATCAATAGTACAATTTTAATCTAGTTAAAAATTGTTTTAGATGAAACTGAGTTACCATCAAGTGTAGCTTATCTTACATTCAAAATAGAATGAGAGGTAGACCACAAGTTAATTCCTGTGCACTTTCATGGTATCTAGATTGTAAGCTCTAAAATACTCAGCCCTTTTAAAGCTGGGCTCTTGTGACAGTTGATAATTTCACTCATGTCAAGTAGTGTTAAGTTTCTAGTGTTATGTTGTTTTGTAGTCTTGAATTTTATATTGAGTATTTTTGGCGTTTAAAATCATGCATTTCAAAGGTTGCTCAAAGCAATCTGCAAGTTGAATTCAAAGCACTGAAAAGAGAATTTTGGTGTTCGGGATGTTGCAGTGTCCACCCTGAAGCACTGCAGTGCACAGTTGTGGTGGCAGAACTCACAGGAGCACTGGATTCAGATCTTAGTGTGGTAATCAGATCACACTGTGGGCTGGTGAGCTGTAAAAAACATGGACATTTCAAATGTTGGTCTAATTCTATTGGTTATAAATTGTATTCTGAATCCCTTGTTCTCTTTAGAGTAGAAAGTGGCTTATCTAAAGAAAGCTTAGGGTGGCAGTTGTGCCACAGCTGAGGGGACGTGCTGCAGGAAGTGGCACAGGGCTGGCACCCTGGGCTTATCTTCCTTATCAGCCTCTAGGCTTTAGGAGCAGGAAACATGCACATGGCATCCCCATTCTTTATTGCCTTACCTGCTTTAGCCATTTCTATAGATTTGTTTTGCCAGTATTAAGCACTGGACTTGTGAAAGAAGAATCAAATTTTTGTATTCATAAACCACCTTCTAGATGGGGAAATGTGGTGTTCTTACCCATTAGAGCATGTGGCAAAGATTTATTTCATGTTGTAGAAAGCTGCACACTGCGCATCCTGCAGACCTGAGGGAAAGAAGAGCCTAAACTAATCTTTCTAAGTTTCTAGCTTTCTAAACTTCCAGAGCCTTTCTGCGTTAATAACTTCCAAGGTGCTCTGTGCTTCATGTGGAACTCTGGGTTTGGGTTCTTGGTGGGGGTGAGGAGTCAGATGAAGAAAGCCAATTAACCTGAAGGAGCCTGTTCAGCCCACTCAGGGTTACCAGTGTGTTGTGGGCTCTTGTGGGCTGCCCAGAAAGAATGCAACTCACTGTGTCCCTTTAAGTTGTGAAAGAGTAACAAGAAGTGGTTGCACTTGTGTTTAATTCTAAAATAATTCGCTTTACGGCTTTTGAGAAAATGTTGACCTTTACCCTGGTGGGGTGTTTCGTGTTAGTCTGCTGTATTTCTGAATGGTGCAATAAAAAACTACTGCCTCTTTAATTTACATACTGATACAAGACATTGCTGAGATCATCTGAAAATGCTTTGCAGATGTTACTAGGGACTAAGGCTAAACGTTCAAGTTCAAAATGGTCAGACTTTGTTCTTTTGTATGAGGCTGTATGACACACTGGGGTGTTGCAAGGGTTCTCTGTCCTGCCCTTTACAGTAATCCTGACTCCTATTTTGTCATTTTTTATTTTTACTATAATTATTGTAGGAGTATTAATTTAAAAGCAACTTTCTGAAGCTTCATTTATCTACCTTTGTAGATTGAGACAGTACACTGATGTAGCACAAGAAAGTGTTCTCTTGGAAACCACATAAAAAAATAATTGTGTATTTAATCCAAACCTTGCAATAGCTCCTGCAGAGAACAAGAAAAGGAGTAATCTGTGGGTAAGCTTGTGGGGAAAATCTGTGGGAACAAATTGATGTCCCTTAGCTGTTGGATAGATATGAAAAGAGCAAGTTTGTGGAGAACTGATCTGTCCATGGAAGGTGTGTTCTGGTGTGTCCTCACCCAGCTGTGTGTGACCAGTGCTGGTCCCTGCTGTGTGTCACCTGTGTGTGATCAGTGCTGGTCCCTGCTGTGTGTCACCTGTGTGTGAGATCAGTGCTGGTCCCTGCTGTGTGTCACCTGTGTGTGACCAGTGCTGGTCCCTGCTGTGTGTCACCTGTGTGAGATCAGTGCTGGTCCCTGCTGCGTGTGTGACACGCCCTGCTGGGTGTGTGACAGGGCCCCCAGTGCTCTGTTCCTGTGTGTCCTCACCCAGCTGTGTGTGATCAATGGTGGTTCCTGCTGTGTGTCACCTAGAGTGTGATCAGTGTTGGGACCTGCTGTGTGTCACCTGGAGTGTGACAGATATGTGACAGGGCCCCCAGTGCTCTGTTCCTGTGTGTCCTCACCCAGCTGTGTGTGACCAGTGCTGGTCCCTGCTGTGTGTCACCTGGTGATCATTGTGCTGGTCCCTGCTGTGTGTCACCTTTGTGACAGGTGTGTGACAGAGCCCCTCAGAGGGATGGAGGTGCCCTGGCAGCTCCAGCAGGTGATGCTGGAGGAGCTGCTGTGTCTCAGGTGAGAGTTTGCTGCTGGGCTCTCCCTTGGAGGGTGAGCAGCACTGCAGCAGAGGAGCACTGCTTGCTCTTCCCTGCTCCTCTGTGCAGCTGCAGCCACTGCTGCCCACAAATGCACAGCCTGGAGGGAGAAGTATCTCCTGAGTAATTCTCTCCCAGGATTCAACAATCTGAGGGTGAAGCATATTGATTTTCAGTTATTTATGTGCCTCTTCTCACTTCCTTTTACTCTTTTTTGAAGGTAAATTACAAATCTACTTGCTTGGTTCAAAGTTACTTTTAATTCCCTTAACCCAAGTGACTGCAGAAAATGTTTTCCTTTCTTTTTGTGCGTCTTAAGACTCTTACATGTCCTGCAGTAAAGAATGCCTAAGAAGTTCTCTTTTCCCAGCTCAGCCCATTGAAAAAAATCAAAACCCCACGACCTCATGTATAAACCAAGCAGGCTAGAAAGGACCAATGCTGTGCAGCTGGATCAAACCTAGCTTAAGATTTGATGCATAAACTCCAATTTTTCCCATGCTGACTTGCTCAGAAGGGTAATGAGACTTTGTACCTTGACTCTTTCCCCCATCCCTTTTATTGTGGTCTGTGTCCAGTGGTGGTGAGTGCCACTAAGTTCTGTTTATTGTGGAATCCCATTAAAAAAAAAGTTTTTTATTTCTATTTCATTCTTCCATTCTTACTTCAAAGGAGTAAAGTAAGATTTAGACAAATAGGAAGACAGCTTCTTTAAGAGGGTGAGGCTTTTGTTATATGCAGGTCATGCAAAACAGTTCCCTTTTTGTTTTAATAAACTCTAGTGCATCTTTTATGTTCTTTGATAGATGGGACTAAAATAAGATTTCTCTAGCAAGCTAATCTGGTATTCGTGTTTTCACAATGCCTTTGCCAATTTTTGTGTTCACTGACTTTCTAAAATGTCTTTGGCTTATATATTAAATAAAACCAAAAGGTAAACAAATTAAAATGCTAGTACATTGAATACTTAAAGTATGGATTTGTCAGAGATGGAGCAGTACTCTGCTGGGGTAGATATGCAGGCTGTCAGAGTCTGATGTTTATTTACATCCTGAATGGTGCTGATTTCCTGTCTGACTTCTTGCTACAGCTGCACACATAAGGTCCTCCTGCTGCAAACTAGTGTTGAGCCACATGAAAAATTAACTTAAAATACTGCTGAATTGGGTAATAAAGGTAAAGGTCAAGAATTCTAATATTTGCCGGCCAGTGGCAGGATTTTTTGTTTCAGTTTCATTTTTTACACTAATTTGTATAAATTACTTTTGTGTCTGCATTTTACTGCTCATAGAAAACATTCAGGAACTTGACCCTTCCAGAAGCATTTTGCTGAGCAGACTGAAGTCTCCCTAAAGAAACCTTTACCTTCAGGAATTATTTTCTAGTACAGTTGGAACAGATTACTGGCTCCAACCAGAATACTTCAGTTTGGTTTCTTTGCTTTCTTTGTGCTGTAGCATTTCTGCAACAGCAATTTTGTTGAAAAGAACAAACAAGACAATCTGTGCAGGCAGTGGTGCTATGCAGGGGAAAGTTGTAGTGGAGTCCTAGCTGGAACAGATACTGTAGCATGAAAAACATGAGATTTTGGCTCTGATGGCTACAGGGTTAAAATCAGGGTGAGGGGAGAACAAAAGAGTAACAGTGATGCCCTGAGAGTGAGCTACTGTTTTAAAAACTAAAGTAACAAAATGAACTTTTCCAGCCTCCCTGCTCAGTTTGTCCTTCCATTCCTGTCAGGGTTGCGTCAGGCTGGTTTGTTGAGGTTCATGGTAGAAAACCACTGGTACCAGAGCTGGAAAGGGAACTGCTCCCTGTGTGCTGCTGGGCAGTTCTGGTGCTTGCTACTGTAGTGTTGAGAGCTCTTTCTAATATTTCACTGTGTCTCTTTAAAATTACTGCATGGCTGTTTAATTATGGGTAAAATCTGCCCAGGTGGGCAGAAACATGGCTGGGAAGAGGCAGTGACAGAAGAGCTTTGGGATATGAGGTGGACATGAGTTCTTGGCTTAAACCAGAAGAGGCCAGGTGAAGCCAGTCCCTGTGGCATTTGGCTGAGTGTCACTGGCCAGGCATGCCCTGGATTCTGTCAGCTGTGCAGAGCAATGCAAGGTGGGCACAGCAGCTCAGAGCTGCCAGGGGTTCTGTGAGAGCCTTTATGTGGCACTAAGGATGCTGCCCAGTGTGCTCCTGGACAGGGTTTTGTTGGAAGCTATGGAAGCAAACACCCTCAGTGAAGTGAGGAGAGAGGGTGCACCCCTGGCCTGTAGTTAGCAAGGATCTGGAAAGGATTTTGAAAAACAATAAGCCCTCAGCTGCTTTTACTCCATGCTGCAAGGAAATGCAAGCAATTACAGCCCTAACTAATGTGCAGTTCAGACTGCACATTCTGGTTCTATCCTTGCAGAATGCAGGTTTGTGATTCCTGCAGCAAATGTTTCTGTATAGTTCTGATCTAATATTTACCGACATGCTAGTGTGTCAGACTTTCATGTGACAACTCCACTTCAGCAGTTAAAGATAATTATCCTGTTAGCATCTGCACTCTTAAGCATTAATCTGGGTCTGTGTTTTCTAAAAGCTTATAAAACTTAACTTCAGATGGACATCCAGATGTTTCTGGGCTTTTTTTCCCTACTGGAATAACAGCATTTCATGTTGCATTTTAAAACTGCAAACTGTGTGATCCTTTGCAATCAAACTTTAATTCACTGACTCATCTTCATTTGGCCCAAGTAACTTTTTAAACTTTCGTATCCCAGCGTATGACTGTGCAAAAGAAGAATGGATTAAGGACAGAAATCCTCTGTCAGGAGTTAGTGTTGCAATCTCTCTCTCTGTTGTGGAGTGCTTTCCATGGTGTAATTTGGAGGTAGCTGTGAGCAGATCGTGGTTTGTGCTTTACCATGCAAGAGCATTGGACGGAAGTGGCAGCACACGTCACCAGGCTTGCTCTCAATGTGTGTAGCTCACCACTTCCTCATGCTGAAGAGCAAGAGAAACATCAGTTTCTAGTTCATTTTAACCTCCAAAAGGTTACAGTTGCCGAGGTACTTACAGCCTTTCCCTTTTTATATTCTTCTTTTAGCTTTGAAATGAATCTTTGAGAATTTGGGTGAAGTTCATACTAGGAATCTTAAGTTCTGAGAAGATATATTTTGTGCAGGTCCTGACTTTTAGAAGGAGTGGTTGTATAAATAATTTCAGTGCTGCAAGGGAAATGAGTAACCACGAGAAACCGGTCTGTGCAGGAGCTGGATTGGTGCAGATGGGAAGCTTGTGCTGAGTCCTTCTCAGAAAGCCACCCCTGCAGGATCACTCACTGCTGTGCCTCAGCTCCAGCAGCTCACACTGCAGGCACAATTCTCCTTCTGAATCTACTTTTCCTGATATTTGCTTCCCAAAGCTTCAGGCCTAGACACAAATGAACTTTTGGAACTGATTTAATTTGCTGTTGCCACGATAAAATGCTCTTTCCAGAGAAATCCATATTTGTGCTTTATAACCTTTGAGGCCAAAACAAAATGTATTCAGGGCAAAGGTTATTTGTTTTCAGACCTGAATACAATTGTCTGTGATTTCAACAGCTGTGATTGCACCTAGTTAAGAAAAAACTCTGTACAACAAGGGAGGCAATATCCTCTGTTATGGAAATGGAAACACTTGCCAAACTTATGTAGGATAGAAATTTTTTGAAAGTGCATATAATTCTCATGTCATTTTTAGAAGAGTGTGAATTAATGAAAGTATCTTTTTTCTACCAGTGAATCTTGTGGAGTTGCAATTGTACTGGCAATCATAGCATTTTAATTAATGCAATTAATTTCATATGCTGTTTAAGTGCTGATGTGATATTTTTACATAATTTGCATTCTAACTAATGAGTTGAGCTATATACCCATGGCACATTAAGTGGCCAAAACTTGTTATTTTCCATATATTAAAGTAGTAATATTGTATGTGGGAAGAATGAAATTCAAATAACTAATGAACATCCATATTTCATATTCAGTTTCTACTGTGGTGTAGTAAAAACTCCCATAGCTTCCTGTTTAGTATCTGGATTAATTCTTAAAGCTAGAAGCAGCATTTTCCCAATTAAGATACTTTTGATAATTGTAAATTAAATTACATTTTAAGAAAATTTATTTAATTTTTTCTAACTTACCCCCATCTTTTACAAACTACAACTAAGTATCAAGTAACTATTTAAGATGCAGTGAAGAACAAGTGGGCCATTTGTTTCCAAACCAATTAATCTGGGGGATACTGTCACAAGATTGAAAAATCTGGCAGTCATGTAGTAGTGAGGCTTGAGCAGTCCCAATTTGACCTGTGTTGTAATACAGATTTAGAGATCCAAAAGTTACAGTAGTTAGGATTAAGGGGCTAGTCTGTTTGGAAATCCATTTCACCCCTCTAAACCTTAAAAAAACCATTATTAAACCCTTCTGAATTAATTTTTTCAATCTTTTTTAAAAACCTATGGCTTAAAATCTGAAATTTATTTTCAAAATCAATCTGAGAACTGATGGGTACCATTTGGAAGTATAAAGGGGAAAAGGAAGAAGTGTTTTCTTGATGCTTTTTGGAGCTTCCTAGAAAATCTGAATTGTTCCCAAATGAGTGTTCTTGAAAAAGGAGTCTCATATCTCCTGTGTTGTGTTACCATTCACTGTGATTTCTGATCAGATTGCATCAAACATCAGTTTTCAAAAGTAGATGCTGGCTTTGAGAAGGAACTGAGGGGTCACAGGATGGATTTCTGACTCTGAGCCAGAGGTACCAGAGAATTGATTTAAATTGCAGGAACTGGTCAGATCTTCAGGAGAAATACACATTCATACCAATGCCCTTATTGGTGTGAAATGGAAGGTTCTGGAGATCAAGTCTTCCTCTAATGATCTTGACTAACTAGTACTGAGTCTGGGCTTGGCCTGCTTTCATTGTGCAGAATAATTTATCCTTGCCATGTTGGATGCAGCTGAAAACTGTGTATTTTCAGCACTTCCACGTGTGTGGAAGAAATGGCAGCTTCAGAATGGTTCTTTTGACTAAGTTTGCTCTTACCAAATTGCCAAAAAGAAACTGAACACTTCCTTTTCATTAACTGCAAAACTTAGCAGTATCTCTTTCTGTGGCAGGAATCGACTTTAAAATCAGAACAATAGAATTAGATGGAAAGAAAATCAAGCTACAAATATGGTAAGTATTCCAAAGCAATTCAGGTTTTCAATAACTTGAATTCAGTTTGAGAAAGAATACTTCAAAGCTTTTGAACTTCAATGTACCAGAAGTTTCATACATTTTATTAATTGACTGTTCATAAGGTTTGTGCTTTCTCCTGGCTTGCCCTTGGAGTGGTTCTGCTTCAGCAGCACTGGAAATAGCCTGCTCACATGCAAGCATTACAGCAATTTCCTAGTTTCTCAAAAATTGTCCTCTTAAATGTGCCTTTAGCTTTTCCCTGTGGAGGAGAAATATTAACTCAGTAGCTGTAAGCTAAAATATGCAAGCCTATAAAATGTAATCTCCTCTGGTACTTTGATACCTGGTTGTACTCACCAAGGCCCAGGTGAGTGATAACTCCTTGCTTGGTGGCTTAGTAGAAGCTGAGTCTCCTGAGCCAGACTCCTTGTGACTAAGGAGGTGCAGTGCCACAAGTGGCTGATAAAAATGTTCTGTCTGTAATATAGGTTAAAAAAGCTGAGTTTGGATAGGTTAAAAAGGGTTTTGTCAGGCCTTTGGGGTTCAGCTCTGCTGAGGTGTGACTGGAATCACCAAATATAAAATATATCCAAACACTTGGGTCTGCTGGGTCACTCCCAGGCAGGTGCTGCTCTCAGGTCACACAGGACAGAACAGCAGCACTCTGAGCTGTAGGGGCTGTTTGAACTTCTGTTTAAGACAGAACTTGGATGCATCAGAACCTTTTATTTTTAATTACTGGAGGGCAGGCTGTGTAGTGCTGAGTTTTATTGCCTGCATGTAACCTGGAGTGGTTTTGTGCCACGTTTCTGGTGCTGCCCTAACTGCTGGTGTAAGGAGGGTGCCTTGGGAGCGAGGAAACTGCTGAGGGCTGAAGGAACTTGTGCAAACAGCCAAAGGTGTGTTTTTTTCCTAATGAACAAGTATCAATGCATTGTTATTCTTTTATAAGACATCTCATGAGTGTAAAACAGATCCTTTTTTCCTCTGACTTGTAGGGACACAGCAGGGCAGGAGAGATTCCGCACAATCACCACAGCTTACTACAGAGGAGCCATGGTGAGTGCTCACACTTCAAAAAAAAAACCCTAAACACAACTTGTGGAACTGGTTTGTACCTCCTGAGTTTGGGTCCTGTAAGTCTTCCACTGGAGGACTGGATAATTGTGGCTTGAGATGTGGGGAATGAAGTTTGTGGTTTGGTTGGGGGTTTGCTCTCTGTTTTTCCTTTTTTTAATGTGCTGGTACTCAGTCTAGGCTTGTTTTTTTGATGAAACTTCCAGCCCTATTGTCTCCTTTAATATAATTAAAATTTCTGCAGATTTTAATGAAATATGCTACCAAGCTTTAATCAGACAGGTTTGGGGTTTTTTAAAATGCAGCCAACTCCTTTAACACTTGAAGTGTTCAAAAATGGATAATGAATTATTTTAATATTAAAAGTATGTTTCACTGAATTGCTTTTCCTTCAGCCAGTAGAGAATGCAAAGTCTGGGCTAGAAATACAATGACCTGCAACACCTGCTGTTATGTTTTGCTCCGTTGAGAGCGACTTGAAGTCAGATAATTGACTTAGAGCCTGCACCCTTGTGGTACAACACTTGTAATGGTTCTTAATGCTGTGATTTGAGATATTTTATGTTGGGACATCTTTAATTTTGATTTGGTGGTTCCTCCCTGTGCTGCTGTTTTAGGTTCTTTTTGCTTTGTATGAACAGATCTGTGACATTCATGGGCTGTGGGTCCAAATGACTCCACTGTTACAGAGCACAGGGAGAAGTAATAATGCTTGTGGCACTGTGTTAGAGCTCTGCAGTGCTTCAAAAGGCTTTGGCAGTGAGCTGGGCTTCTCCCCAGTCCATGGCCAAGGACTTCTATTTGTCCTATGAGGAGTGATTGGAAAGGCCCTAGGAAATGGAGGTGAACCCTGCATTGTCCTTACTGCAGTGGCTCTGGGGTTTCCCTGCTTTGCTGAGATCTCATGGCACATCCCATGGCAGTGCATGTCCAGGGCTGCTGGAAGGAGCTAAAGCTCCTGGGAGAGCCTCAGGGGTGAAAGTTCCTGCTGGCCCCAGCAGATTGGAGCTGGCAGGTTTGGTATCCTGGACTGCTTAAAGCTGCTGCATTAAATGTGACTTCAACCAGAGAGTCCTGCTGGCTGCTGTAGCAGAATTTCTCAACTTGCCCTGACTGTAGGCTAATAATTAAAAGCTTTGTATAGGTGGTGTATTTGACCTCTAACAGTGGCAAAAAATGTTAAATAGTAAGATTTTGGGTAAATTCCAAGCCATGGCATAATGCCTTGGGAAAAGACTTACTCACCTATAATCCAGTGTTGAATTATTTTGGAACTATAATTAAAACTACAGCATACCTCAAAAGTCAACCAATTGTACTAGCTCATCTAACTAGATTTTCCTAACTTTATTTAGGGAATTATGCTGGTGTATGACATCACAAATGAAAAGTCCTTTGACAACATAAAAAATTGGATAAGAAACATAGAAGAGGTAAGTGCTTCATTCCATCTTATGATTTCCCTGGGACAAATAAAAATCAAGTAATTACTCACTTCCATTGCAGTAGCCAGCAGATATGGCCATGCAGCACTTAGGAGTAAAGTGCCTGCTGTTTGTTACATTTCCAGAATAGCCAAGTGCCTGTGCATGTGTGCAACCTGCCACACAGCTCATTATATTACATGGACAAATGCAATCTAGGAGTATTTATTCCAGCCTATTTTAATATTTTAATTGCCTTTTTCAAGAGTCAGCCTCTCTCAGTAATGCCTTCCCATTAGATAATTTCTGTAAAATAAAATAGTCTGTTGTGGAGGAGTTTGACACACAAGTTTCTTCTCAACAATGATGCACTTTGTTCCTGAGAGATTACTTTTTCTTCTTCCAGCATGCCTCTTCAGATGTAGAAAGAATGATCTTGGGTAACAAGTGTGATATGAATGAAAAAAGACAAGTCTCAAAAGAAAAAGGGGAGAAGGTAAGACTTGGTAACTCACCCTAATTAGAAGCCTATTCTTGTAGGATTTTAGCTTCTGGGTGTTTGATATGTTTTAGGCATGTGAGAGAGAATGGGTCTCAAATCTCTTGTTTCATTAATTTTTATATGTGTAGGATGCCAGGTTTGGGATTGTTTTGGTTTTAAATAGCACTTAACTGTCTTCAGGTTTGAATAAACTTAATGGTACTGTTGTCTTGAGGGCAAGGTCCTGTCAAGAATGTTGACCTTTGCTATAGCATGAAATATTCTAGGTCTCAATATAAAGTTTTCTGTCTATTTGACCACATTGTACTCAATTCATTCAAGGTGGTTACTTATCCTGGTTATGAGTGCTGTTACTAAAGTTTAAGTAATTAATGAGTTGTTCTACAGAGCAAACAAGTGAGGAAGAATCCTACAAACTCTCTCATGTGCAGCTGAAGTAGTCTAGCTGTTGGTAACACAGCTTAAGGGATGATGGCATTGTAGTTTTCTGGTCCACAATCCATATCAAGAAAGCTTCTACCTTAATGTTCTTTTAGAGCCTAAATAAGTATTTTGGTGAGAAATTAATGTCGTTTTTTTGTTTTGTTTTGACTTTATGTGAGGGTATGATGAGTTCTAATACTTTGTCAAATTGTCTTTAATGTTCTTGCAAGAGAAAATAGAAGTGAAACATGCTTGGTTTGGTTTTTATAGTTTGTATAGCATCTATTCTATTATGAACCTGTTGTGAACCTGTGTGAAACATTACTTTTACAAAGGGACTTCAAAACAACTGAAAAACTTTAACCTCTCTTCCAGTTAGCAATTGATTACGGAATCAAATTTTTGGAGACAAGTGCAAAATCCAGCATAAATGTGGAAGAGGTAAGAGATGGGTGCCACACTTGGGTGTTTCCTGAATTACTTCTGGGGAGGTTATGCTCCATGGTCTGCTGGGCTTTCTCACCTCACCTGGGACCTGAAACCCCCACTGCACTCCTGGGTCTGCTGCTATGATCCAGCTGTTTCTGGTTTTCTGGTAGGGCCTGGAATTGTTTTAAAAATGGGTGTTAACAGAGTGCTCCACTATTACTGTGGCAAACAGTTGCCTTTGATGTCTGTGCCTTGCTATTTAAATTTCAAGTCCTTTTGCACAAAGAATAGGTTTAATTTTAGAGCAGTGCCTTGTGCAGGAAATGGGAATCTTTATTTTCAGGGTAACATGCTACTGTGTCACAGAGGTTACTGCCAAATACATGCTGTGCAGATGAGGCTGAAAATTTGTGTATTAACCTGAACACCAGGTCATAAGCTCATGTTAGGGGAGGAAGAAGACTCACAATGCTATTTATAGATTTATAATCTGTTTTCCTGTAAATCAATTTCGTGCTAAACCCACAAGATCCCCATGAGAGTTTCAGGAAATAGACTGGGAAGGAAGAGTGGCCCAAGTCCAGTCTATCTCACTATAAATCACTGGTGTCATCTCAGGGAGGGTGGGGGAGGATCTGAGCTGTGTGAGAAGTGTGGACAAGAAAATAACTCTACCAAAGGCCAGTTAAAATAAGATTTACTCATCCAACAATGTAGACTTGTGTTGTCCTTATACCTAATCATTTAAAAGTCTTTCTGTGGGATTTTTTTTCTTTAAAAGTCCTGCAAACACCTACTCAATTCAGCTTGTGCGTCTGACAAGTTAACTAGAAACTGAAGACATTGTTGCTTTAAAATAACAAGAGGGATGTTGTGCCAGCCAGGGGTGGTTTTTTTTGTGATTGTGGGATGATTGTTTTACAGGATAGAGTTAGAATGGACTGATCTTCATCATGCTGCACCTGGACTAGCCTGACCTGATTATCAGTGTCCTTGTGATTCTTAGAGCAGACTCTGGAACTGGGGCCATGAGGAGTCAGTAGCAGAGGGGAGACCTGAGTTCCTCTGGAGGGATGACTTGGCTCTGTCGTGACATGGCACTTTCATTTTAACCCCTGCATGTCATGAAATGCACAACAGCAGTTTGTGCTTACTCCAAAACGTTTGGCTCTCTGAATATTTTTTTTAAATTGTCACATGAATGGTGAAGAAAGCATTAAAAAATGCAGCTGGTGTAGGCATTTGGCAATCACTAATGATTTGGTTTACTTTCCAAAATACTTTACTTGCAGGGAATTACACAATTGTGATGTTCTTGGGATCAGAAGTGCATTAATTTATCTGTTGTGATTTATTTACATTAAATGAGTGCCTGTCTTTGGCTATATTCCAAACACAATGAGAGGGGAAGTGTTTATACTTCTTACATTCTGGAACTGTCCTTTGATTATTAGGGTCTCCAGACAGCCTAAAGTCTTGATTTTTCCTGCTCCTGGAGAATTGCAGAGCTTTCCTGCTACAGAAGTTTCTTTGCTCCTTCACACATTGAAATCTGAGATGCTGAGATTTGCCAGAGTAATTATTCATGGGTTTTTGTCTTTAATTGAGATACTGGAAGCTTAAATAGCCTTACAGATAGTCCAGAGTAAAGCTTTTGGAGGACAGAAAGCAAGCTAACCTTAATGGGAATTCCCAGGCTTGCCCTTCTCAGACCTCTCTGGGTTTCTAATTGTGATGCACAGTTCAGTCTGGGGGGGAAATAAAAACAGGATTAGTAAATGCAGCCTTGTCTTCAGCTGATTTTTCTTTCTCCCCCCAGAGGTGTGCAATGGGGAGATCTGTTCATTTGCTTCAAAGATTGGCAAGATGGAGGCTAAAAATAAATAGTTTTTCCTTCTAAAGCACATTTACTGAAGTTTTAAATATACAGATATTGTACATAGAGTGTCTTGCAACTCAAAGTGCTTCTAGTGGCCTACAGAACACTGTATTGTTAATGTGTCTGGCTAGCCCAAGTTTATCATGTCCTTAATGTGTCTTGTGACTAACTCTTGTTTGTTTTTTCTTTATTTCCCCTCCTCACCAGGCGTTTTTCACACTTGCACGAGACATTATGACAAAGCTCAACAGAAAAATGGTTTGTATTTCCAATTAGCATACAAACTAGATACAGTGAGAGTACAGCTATCATAATACTGAGTAGTAGCCCTACCAAAATCTCCTGGGGATTGCATTAGTTACTAGATAAAATTTGAGCAAACAGTGATTTATCATGCTTTATTACACATCAGTGCATAACTGTTCATTATTTTGCATGCACATTAACACTGGCAGCCTGAAACTGATGTGTTGTTCTAAAATGCAGTAGTGTGATCTGTGTTTTATTGTGTAGTCCCTTTTCCAGCTAATTCTTGAGATCTGGATTGTTATGTAAATGTTAATTTTTTTGCCAAGTGCTTAATGAAGTCTGGATAACTGAGGAGCTCATGTTGCATCAGATCTCTGCTCTGATTATTGCTTTGCAAGCAGAGGAAGTGGGAAGGGAGACTAGGAAAGCTAGAGATACTATTTTCTGCATTTTATGATGTTGACACTCTTTTCTCTTTCAGAATGACAACAGTTCATCGGGGGCAGGTGGGCCAGTAAAAATAACAGAAAATCGATCCAAGAAGAGCAGCTTCTTTCGATGCACGCTACTTTGATGAACTTCTAATGATAAGACTGCAGCACACTTAGAACCTTTTCTGCTTCTTTGAAAGCACAGGGTCACAAAGCCTCAGAAATAATACCACCAAGCTGCTGCTGAGAGCTCCATTGAACGTAGACTGCGATACACAAATACCAAGTGGATTTTGCTCACTAAGCCTATTGACCTGTCAGGCTCTTCTTTCTCAGTATGGAAGCTATGAAGTGGAGACACAAATGCAAGATTTAACTTGTTTTCCTTTTTTACTTTCTGTTTTACTGCCTGTTGCAAAAGCTGCTATGTTTCTTTTAACTTTGCACATCCATATTGGCCTCTTACTGCCTGTTACAGCACAATCTTACATTTGTATTTGCACAGTTTGACTTGTAAGTAAGATTCTTAACAGATTTGTGCACAGTTTTATTTCTCTTTTTAAACAAATTTATTTTCAAGCAGAAGAGCCAGGGGAAAAATTAAGTCTCATTTCCATTATTTTCTATGCTGTATACTCGTGGCCATGCAGTATGGATGTTGTTGCTCTAGTGATGAGAATTACTGTAACAATTGGCATTTAACAAATTTGTCCAGATTTTGTCTCTTAGATGCACAAATCTGTTTATGCAGAAGCTGTGGCTTCTATTCTGAATGTAGTATGCTTTTCTTTCTTTACCAGACTTAGCAAAGTTGTGTTCTGAATTGCCAGTCACTGTCTGATTCACAGATGCACCTTTCAGTTATTTGAATAAACACAGTGTCTTTCCTCACCTAGCTTCCCTTTGTTAGCTCAGACTGTCTGCTCCTTGTTTTGTTTCTGATAAGGAAGCGCACTCTGGATTTGAAATCATCACCACAAATTGGCCTCATCACTATCACTTAAGTGGCTTGTGGAAGCTGAATGCATGAGTTTTGAGTAACCTCTTTGTGGATTCACTTGTTCAGAAATGACTGCTTCTAAAGGTGACTTCCATTTCTACTCTTAATTCTAAGGATAGTTTGTTAATGTCTGTAAGCATTGGCACTAAGGAAGCCTCTCATTAGGGCTCTAATGTACTCCTAGTTTGCAGTTAATGCTGAATGTGTGTCTGGTCTGCTCGAGCAGTTGTTTTTTCATCAAAAACTGGTACAGTGACCTAGACTGTTAGAAGCAGAGGTGAAACATAGTTGCCTTTTTTTACTCAACTGAGCATTGTATAACCTAGTCTTTGTTCTACTACTTTTTTATTGTCTTCTGAGAAATTTCCTCAATGAGCAATTAAAACAGGTGCTTTAGTTCTGTTGGTGTGCCAAACGTGGACCATTGTAAGCTTTAATTCCAGTTTGTGTCCAGCATGTTTGCTGTTAGGGGATGGGCGTGTTCTGTCATTGTCAAAGGAAATGTCTGACATGCTTTTGCTTCACTTGGTTGTCTGGAGTTGTAAACAGTGAGTTAGTTGTTACCACAGAGAACCATTTTGTTGTGTCAGGTACCGAATTTTGTCATCTCTGGGTCTGTTTGAAATAGTTTGAAAGCAAACAGGCCAATAGCATTAGATGTAAAGCTTTTGATTTTAAAGGGTTTATCCTTAGTAGCTGGTTCCATAAAGTTTTAGGTGGTTATCAGCTTGTCCCCACACATAGTTTAATAGAAGTAGTTCTTGTAACTAGATGGTGGATCTCATAAACTGCTGTTGCTGCACTAGAACAGAGAAACTTTCATGGCAACAAGGTTTAGTGAAAAAAAAAAGCAACCCTAACTGCTCTGTTGTCTACCCTTGATGTTTTTCTTGGACAGGCTAAAGCAGTTATGTTTTCTGTATGGTTAAAAAAAGTGCTTCTATACAGAAAGTGTTGTGACACCAATTATGAATGTTGTTTATTTTCAGTAATTTACCTCTGACTTACTTGGTGTCGTAATACTTTGATTTTTATCTCAGGGGTTGTCTGCAAACCAAAACTGACATGTTCTGTGTTTGGCACTGTTTACAGAATGCTTTGTATTGTTTTTCCTGTCTTCACTGTGTGGTTAAATGTTCATTCAATATTAGTCTCCATGAACTTCCCTTTGAAAGAGCCTGTAAGTAGTAGAGTCTATGAAGTGCTTCTTGAAGCAGCAGCGAATTGGGGTATCTGCTCTGTACGGGGGAGGGTGGGAGGGAGAAAAGAACTTGCTATTTTCTTACATTTAGCTGTGCTAAACTGTACATAAATGTGAGGTAAGACCATAGGAAATTCACTTTATGCATGAGAAAGTACTGCAGTAAATATTTCCCTTTGCTTATTGTTCGTGTACAGTTCATCTTTTTCTATTTGTAGAAGAATTTAATGCAATTTTGTTGTCATCTGCTGAAACTGAAGAATTCTAATTTCATGTGATCTTATGGATAAGGTAAAATGCAGATTTCTTTCTTTATGTCTTTGCCCCCACCCCACTTCTCCAGCAGTATTAAATGGCTGAGTGGCTGCACTTTATCAGTGTGCTAACTTTTGGTCAGTAGAGACCTTTCTGTGTACAGTCTGCCCTGTCAGACGTGGGAAAATGTGCTGTATCTTAGCATGCAAATCAGCTGTATGTTTTACTGGGATATTTTAGCTCTGGTTTCCTCTAGACAAGCGGGTGGTGATGATGGTATGTCCTGCCTAGGCATCAGATGCTGGGTATTACAGGCTTTTCTAATATCACTATGATTGTTTTGTGCAGTCTCTGTTGTTACTTTGCTCAAGACTATATAATCTTAAGTTTTGAAGGACTCTTAACTATACCTCAGTCAACTAGTTAGTACTCTAATGTCCATTAGAATGAAAGTCATATACTTACTATTCACTTAGTAGCAAATATATTTCTGTTTTCTTCCAGAAATTGCCATTAACTTTTCAGGAAAGCAGACATTTTTTGGTGGATTTCAATAAAACAAAATGCTGCTTATGCTTTGGAGTTTTAGGAGAACTTTCCCTCAGCCCCATGCCTGTGCACTATATCTTGACCTATGTTTTTCTAAATGGTTTTTTAAAAAAAAGCCAAATGAAAAACAAACTGGTCTCAGTGCTTTGCAATTTTAGCTTTCAGTCTGTGCTCAGCAAAACATGCACAAGAATTTTTTGTTGAGTGTATATAGAATGTGTTATTGACTTATCTGGGAGTTCTAATATTGCTAAAGCTTAAACCACTCATTAAACTTAATGCAGCTCACTTTTCTCTTTGGGGGACACTCTCAAAAATGCTGATTGACTTTTCAGACCTGTAGCTCTTTTTACAGAAAATATTTCCCATTGTGACTTTCTCCTACTAGTCTGCTGAAGTTAAGAGAATTACGTGGATCATTTTCACAAGTGAATAAAGAAGTCTTGAATGTACATATCACATTAAAATATTGTGAAAGCATAATGATTTGAAAGTCCATCAATAATATGTAAAATGCATAAATGTGTTATTTGTGAAAATGCATCTGTTGTTGGGTTACCTGTTAATGTAACAGAATTTTTGCAATATTAAACTTGCTAAGGATTGGTCTGTAGGTAATAATAGGTCTTTTTTCTCCTCTGTTCATTGAACTGCTTATACCATTCTCACTCTTACAAATAAAACTTGTCTTTCTTTCTTCCAAAAAAGCAGGATTTACATTGATTTTTCTTGTTTCTGGTGAATATAACTATTTCAGTGCATTCCTATGGCCTTACAAACATTTTTGCAAATAAAACTTCTATTACCATTATTTTAATGCTATATAGCTACTAAATTCAGAATAAAAAGTATAGTCCTTGAAAAAGTGCTTAATTTTGACATAGAAGTGTTCTGCTGTGTGTGTTTAAGCACATTTTACCTCTGGTATAAAGGTGTAATGTGAAAAGCTCCTGCAGATAAAAGTGAACTTGTCATGTGGTTAACTTGTAAACCTAATCATTAAATGTGTATTAATGTATATAGATAAAAAAAACCAAACCCAGCTCCTAAGAAAACCTTCATAGTCCAATAGTTTTATTATTTCATGTGAACTTTTTTACAATGTGTGTCTCAAATAAAAGTTACATAATGAAAAGTATTTTGGAGTATTTTGTATGAAATATTCCATGTAGTTTTTATACAGTTGGCATTTCCACTCTACTTTTGATACAATTCTTGTGGAAAGGTGTCCTGCTGGGTTGTATCTGTAAAGCTCAGTTTAACTAGTGATGAACCACAAGGGCTTTTGCCTGTCTTTGTTGTTCCTAAACTTCACTGTTCTTTACAGCTGTCTAGAAAAATCCTTTATTTCTGTAGTGATTGCTTATATCTAAGTATATTAGTTTGATGACCTTCAGTTTCCTAGGAAACCATTTTTCCAGACATTTAGTGTCATGAAATGCCCTTTTAAAGTCACTTCTAAGCAATGCCTGTAAAGGTAACATGAGACACAATTTCCAGTTTGATTAAGAATTATCTACTGCCTTAAGCTGTTAACATTCTCTTCTTTTTTTGTTATTGTTTTAAATCAGCATTATTTGAAAGGTATGGCTCTGAAATAACCTGGAGCACAAACATTGCATCAATATAGCAAATATTGTTTGTCCAGTGTCCTTCAACTGAGGAACAAATCCCAAATTGAGGGATTTGGCAAATACTTGTTAGCTGTTATATTAGCAGTAGTTTCTGCCTTCCAAATTATTGTGATTTGGCAGTAGCTTGCAAGTGGTACAAAAATTAGCAAACCTAAGGAAAGAAGGGTTTTATCTACCCTAGAAAGTTAGTAGTTGAGACATCCTAAGAAGTAAGTGGGAAACTCAGGGATGATAGATAGCTTCTAAAGTGTGTTTTCTGTGTGTTTGAGCATTATCTTATATATCCCCTAGATCTGAATTGGATTTAGGTGCTCAGCAGTCCTTAAGTCCTCACAGTGGTCAGTGACACTTCAAGTACATTTGCATTCTGCATTTGTTAAAAGGAAATAGCAAACATACCTACACTACATAAAAATGGTGATTTATTACAGCTTCTGTCTGGAGCTATTTTTGGTATCAGACTAGGAATTATGATACAAATACTGCCCACTTGTAGATCAGTACACATGTAGAATGGATCCACTTTTTATAATGTGGTAAATTGCCTTTTTCATAAATTATTCTTTTTCCAACTTGGTTGACCAGTGTCTCTTAAGAATTCTTGAACTATACCAAAGTAATCAATATGAAAAGATTTCATAATAATTTTTCTTTAGAAAGATTCTAATCTCCAAGAGATGAGATACATAAATGAAGCTTCTATCTCACCATCTGGAGATTTAAAGAAAGGGTGTGGCATGGAATGCAAAACATACTGAAAAGTTGTGCTCTTGTATGTTTTGTATTTGCTTCAAAAATTTTTTACTGTCTGCAGCAGAGCACATCATCAAGAAGCTGCTGGTGTGAAGAAAAGCTGCACGAGTTCTGAGCACAATGTTGGTACTTACTCAATTTTTTAGTTCAATTTGTGAAATAAAGTTGTCATTTATGAGCAGGATATGAGCATTGTCCCCATCTGAGGAATTAACAGGTTTATTGAATTATGGAAAGTGTGTGTAACTTAAACTGCACTACTACACTGTACTGCCTCCAGAGTGACCAAGAACTCTGTTAACATCCATTAAGTCTTGAGAATTTCACCTTAGTTAATCTTAAATAGCTTCCTTGAGTAGGTGGCTGAGGTGCCTCACTGCAGTTGGCACCTTTCCTGCCTCTGCCACCTGTCCAGAGGCGTGGGTGACACAGCTCTGTGTGCCAGGGCCTGCTGTTGGCACTGGGCTCTCACATCCCTGGACGTGCTTCCACACAGGTTTTGGTTCCTCAGGGAAATGCTGCCATTGTGCTCCCTGACCTTTCTGCCGTGCTTTGACGCTTTTGTGGAACAGCATGAGGAGATGATGATGCTCCTGAGACACTTCCTTTGGGACAGGGTGGCAGGGCCCAGGGCTGGCGCCCTTCTCCGCTGCATCCTCTCTGTCAGTGCTGCCTCACCCACAGGCTCGTTTCTGTATGCAGTGGGAAAGTGCAGGCCCCACTTACCCAACTCACTGCAAGTGAAGTGCAAATTATACAACTTTTTTTTTTTTTTTTAGAAAAGGCAAATGTTTAATTTATTTTTATGTTGTTTGCAAATCTGTACTGCTACTTTTACTTACCTTTTCTCTTTTTTCCTTTTTTTTTTTCCTTTTTTTTCCCCTCCAGGCAACATAGGAACTAACTAGCTCTGGTCTGTATTGTAGATGAAGGACAGAATTTCTTCAACAAGGCGGAGCAACTCCTGTCCCTGTCTTAATGCTGCCGAATGCTTCTTCTGAGCTTCCTCACCCAAACTGCAATGACTTTGTAACCCTCACACTTGTGCACTGAACCAATAAAACACAGGCAAAAGGCAACCACACGTGTCTTATGTACTGTTTATATGTAATTTTCCTGAACAGCACTGGTAGATGTACATGAAATTAGAAAATGGCTGAGCAGCTCCTTGTGCCAGCCGTGAGGAGGGACCGGCCTTTAAAACCAGGTCTTGATTAATTAATTGAGTTCTGCTGTTTAGGCAGACGGGGCTGCGTTACTCGGCCTTCTTTTGCTTCAAGGGAGGGCAGTGACAAGCCCAGCGCTGCACGAGGCTGGACCGGAGCCCTTCCCCTTCCTCGGCTCCCGCCTAGGAGCGGCGAGACCCCGGCCCGCCTCGCTGAGGGGATCAGCGGTGAGACCCCGGCCCGCTTCGCTGAGGGAATGGGGCGAGACCCGGGCCCGACTCGCTGAGGGGAACGGCGGTGAGGCCTCGCTGCCTGTCCTGGTGAGGGTATCAGCGGCGACAACCCGGCCCGCCTCGCTGAGGGCACCCGCGGCGAGGCCTCGCTGCCTGTCTCGCTGAGGGAATCGGCGGTGAGGCCCCCCCCTGCCGTGTCCCGGTAAGGGGATCAGCGGTGAGGCCTCCGTGCCATCCCGGTGAGGAGACCGGCGGTGAAGCCGCCCTGCCGTGTCTCAGCGGTGAGACCCCCGTGCCCTGAGGAGACCGGCGGTGAGGCTCGCGTGCCCATCCCTTGAGGGGACCGGCTGTGAGACCCCCGTGCCCATCCCGTGAGGAGACCGGTGGTGAGGCCGCCCTGCCGTGTCTCAGCGGTGAGGCCCCCGTGCCCATCCCCTGAGAGGACCGGCGGTGAGGCCCCCGTGCCCATCCCCTGAGGGGACTGGCGGTGAGGGGCCCTTCCCGCCCGGCTGAGGGAACCAGCACAGCCCCCGGGCCGCCCGGGCCCCCTGGCACCGTGGGGCGGGCGGGGCTGCGGTCGGTGCCGGCGGCCCCCGGGGCAGGCAGGGCGGGAGGGCGGCGGCAGAGGGCGCGGGGACCGCACGGACTCGGGGATGGGGATGGGGATGGGGACGGCTCCGAGATGGCGAAGGCGCCTCCCGCCCGCCCCGGCCTCTCCTCCGCCATAATAGAGAACTTAGGAGTCGTCATTTAAAAACTTAACTCTATTCCTTAACCCTTGAACTTTGTCTCATAGGGAGGACCATCTTTTGGAAAGAAAGAGAATTTAAAACGAAGTTTATATTTTATTTCTCTCTGAGGCTATCATTTCAACGTGCCCCGCTTTTTAGGGTAAGACACCCTAAGAATTTCGAATGGTGTGGTTTGCTGGAGAGCTGTTCTTTGTTATTTATTAAATACACATGGAAAGCAAAGAACAAAAGAGGAAACTGGTGAAAATTGCCTGCGCCACCTCTTTCAGTTTTTGTGTAGCAATTCCGATAGGAAAAGCCCTCCTCGACAGTCCTGCAGAGGGCGCATGACCGCGGCTTGAGAAAAAAGTTACTAAGGTTTTGTTCAATATACTCCTTCAACAAAATCATAGAGGAATAATAATAGAAAACCTAATAAATATTTTGCTTTTGTCTATATTTTTCTAGTGGATGAATTCCTGGGATATTTTATAAGACCTATGCAATCTGTACAGAAGCAGGTAAGTTGAGTAAAGTAGCTCAGAAGTGTTCTGTGCTGGCAGCCTTTAGGCAATCTGCTGGAAAAGTGAACATAAATGCACAGGATCATGGATGCCTGTGCAAATATGAGGTGTGATGATTATCAATTGAAGCGAAGGGGCTGCTATTTGAATTTATCAGTGAAAAATGAGATGCATCCAAAGTTGTTCAGTTTTTATTCATAAGTTTTGACAGCTGTGTGTGTTACTAACTGATAGAAGCCTCTTTTGTAAGCTATTGTTGCCATTGCTGAAAAACCATTTGTTGTTTCTGGGAAGATACTTGGGTCAATAGTATGTAACTATTAAATTTATATTGTATGTGCCTCCAAAATGTTTCAACATACTAAAGACCAGAGGTACCTAGTTGGGTAGAAAAATAATCCTTGAGTATGACACTTGACTTTCAATTCCTTGTTCCATAGTAGGTGTTCTGGCATTCATGCTTATTTTTACATTTACTTTTGGTATCGTTGCCAAACTTGACTGCATGGTGTTGAGAGGAAGTAAAAGAAGTGACAGCTTTTCTGGCTTTCTCATGTGTGAGTCACTAGATGGTGCCATTTCACTTCTCTTGAATCAGAAACTATCTGACATTTTTAGTAACAGTTGTTGGTTGTGTTTTCAAAAGAGAACTACTGATCTTCCAAGTTCTTTTGGTTTTTTTCTTTTTGAAACTATTGGGGTTTTTTTTCCTGAGACTATGCAATATAGATGTTTTGAGTTAATCAAACTAATATTTTCATGAAAATATACAAATTTTAAAGTTCTGATCTTTTAAATTGTCATCAACTTTCAGTTTTACATTCAATTACATGTTTTACTGATCTACCAACGAGACCAGACTTGACAAAAATACACATTTTAAATGTAGAATTGTTTGAGGGTCTCTAAGTATCTGCAGCTAATGTGAATCAGTGATGTGAAGAGGTCATGGGGCATTCCCCATGGGGTCTTACATAATTTTTAGGGGACACAGCCTCCTTTAAGTCCTGATTTCCTGGCCACATTTTCCCTCTCTCTTTCCCCACTGGCTGAGGTACTTGAGAGGTACAGACTCCCCAAAAAGCCTAATACCTAAAACCCCCTTCTGATGTATAACCCCCTCCAAACCCCATTTTTCTTTTTCTTTGTGTGTCTGCTCTTTTTCTCTAAATCCAGAGATTTTGCACAGTCTTAAGTGAGTAACACTGCCTGTCAATGAGTGGAATTCCTGTGGAGTTTATGGTTCCCCCATTGCTTCTTTCACCTCTCTGTATCAGGCCTTATTTGCCATCAGGCCCACAGTTTGTTTGTCCTTCTCATTCCTTTCAATCCCTCCTCTTCTTATTTTCCTCAATAATTGTCTTTACAAACCTTATTTATCACTGACTTCACTTGCTGTTCCTGGGGCCTTTTTGGTTTTGCAATTATTTGCAGTGACACCATTTTCTGTCCTTCTGTAGCCATTTCTGGATCTGTAGGCATGGCTACTACCTGCATCCCTTTGATCACATACTGAATAAGTTGCACTAAGCAAGGGATGGTAAAAAGATGAGAGTTGCTACAGCTCATAAGAGGAAAAAAAACCCATTGCTTTAACCCACCATGAAAATGTGTCCCATTTCCATCCTTTCCATGTTTGGATGATACATGAGCTAACTTTCTTATTCCCTTTGCTATTTGTTTTATCACTTTTCCATTGTCATCTAGTTGCAAATGGCACTTTGAGTCATTTAATTTGCTACACACTCCCCCTTCTTCTGCTAATAGACAATCTACTGCCATTGAAATATTGCATTCCTCATCTGAGTGGATTGGTCAGCAAAATGGTCAAGGGCTGTAGTGACTGGTTAGTAATTATTTCAAGGACAGCTTGTAACCTAATTATCTGATTTATGTATAAATGGGTTCCCTGCCACCTGATATTATTCATTAGGACTCCATGTGGCTGCTTCATGGTGTTGTATAATTTACTCATGCGGCCATTCATCTTTTCCCCACTTTTGGGTGCTCCTTCCAGCCAGGGCTGCATCAATTGACTGCTTTTCTCTGATTAGATCATCACATATCCTGATTCCTGACTGATTTCCCTGAAGATGTGACAGCAGAAAGAACAACAGTCCAATATAACCTGCACAACCAGTTTGGAGGTAACCTATGATGGGCATGTTGGCCACAAATCCAGTAATGCCCAACCTCCTGGGCATGGATTGCCCTTCATTACCTCTGCCAAACTACCTCAACATTTTCCCAGGGGATTCTTTGAGATATCTTAGGATCATCATCTCTTTTTCCAGGACCTCTCCCTGGCTTTAACTGTGCACTGGCCCTTTCTGTGTAGGAACAAAGTTGGGCCTTGCATTACTGGAAGTGTTGTGCAACTTTTGCTTGGTTAGTTCCTGAATGAGAATGTGTTTTCATGGGAAGGAAAACACACATCTCCACTGTTGGAGGTGCAGATAAGAAGCTGATAAGAAGCTGCCTAGTGGAGGTCAAGGCAGGTAACCTGTAGCCACATTTCTCTTCACAGAGGAAAGCAAGGCACATCTTCCCAAGAATATTTCTGGGTTTCACATTCTCTGAACATCAGAGAAAGAAAACACAATGCTTATCTCATTTGCTGTGCCTGTGTTGTGCCAAAGTAGAATGCAATGTGGAGATTGTTTACCAAGTGATGGGGTTTTGTTTCCTTGGCCTGCCAGGGCCAGGTGTGTGTGTGTGTGTGTGTGTGTGTGTCAGGACTGTGGGCTGACAGCCATGAGATTCTGTGCAGTGTGTGCAGAGTTGATTGCATAGCAGATCTAGTTTAGATGTAACGTAATAGAGTGGAATATAGTATAGAATAAGAGTATAATAAAGTAATTAATTAGCTTTCTTTTAAGATGGTGTCAGATGCATCAATTCTCTCCCCTTGTCGAGGCTGCCTGTGAATTTGATAGTAACCACTTTCTGTCCTGGCATATTTGGTGTGGAAGCACTTGCCTCAGTTTGTCCAGTGATGGAGTTGGTATCCATCTTTGGAAGGTGATCTCCTGACAGATTCAATTTGGCATGTGGTGTCCACATCTCAGAGGTGGCCTTCTTGAAATTCTCCTAGCACACATCTTTCAAACAAGGGAAGCAGCTACCCTGAGGCTTGGTGTGCACTGATCTCATGCCCCAGGCAAGTAATGCCCAGTCATGGTGTTCTGTCATCTTCTGTATGGTGTCAATCCCCAGGTGATTTGTATTTTGGAAAAGAGGATACCATTTCTTTTGAGATGGGCTTGTAGGTTCTGTCTTTGGCAAAGCAAGCAGGTTCTGAGGCACACACTGGGTACTCTCACTGAGTGTAAAGGCCTTTCCCAATAGGCAGCTCTCTGGGTTAGAGCTGTTGAGCTGTCAAGTGGAATGGAAACACCAAACTGCTGAGCTTTTTGTCCTGGTAGTTTTAGTGTGTGAGCAGTCCCTGGTTCCTGTTCCATTTGGACCCTGACTCTGTGACACTGAAGGCTTAAGGTGGTACCCAGAGCTGAGAAGGGAAGTGCTGATAGCAGGGTGTGTGCTGGAAGTTTGATGGGTGCAGCTGAAGCTGTAGGCAGCAAGAACTTTCTCAGCTGACTTCTTTGTGAGCTCTGGCTTTGACAGATGTTTTCAAGCTTGTGGCCAGACTCTGTGAGTGTGAAAAGATTTGTTAGGGCAAAGGAGTTTGTGTTGCCTTTTAAATGTGGTGCAGAGAAGGGTTTGCACTTTGAAGTGGAAGATCAGTGAAGCCTTTTTGTCCTGATGTTGCTGATTTGAGAGACGTTTGTTGCTTGGCTCTGTACTTGGGATGGTTTCCAGCTGGGCTCTGTGCATTTCCTTCTTTTGTGGGTCGACATCACCATCGTGTGGTTGTTTTCATGAGCGCTGACAGTGCCCAGGAAAAAGCCAAGCACTTTTCTGCCCTGCCCCATTTGTGTGGGAGCAGTTTGTGGAACAGCTCTGGCATCCTGGCTCTTGGTGTCTGACAGAGTGGGATCCTGCATGTACTGGTGAAAGAAGAGGAATTGTTTCATCCTTAGCTGTGCACAGCTTATAGGTTGCACAAGAAAAGGCAATTCCAGCACAGCATCTTTCTTTTAGAATGTTTCCATGTGTGATCAGCTGCTGAACATGTAACTCACACCCACTGAGCTGCATCCAGCCCTGTGGAGATGTGTCCTTTCCCTCAAGCTCCGTGTACCATCTTACCCTCTCACTCTTGCACACCACAAACCCCTTCCAAACATCCAGCAAGTATTCCCAAAGGAAACATCCAACAACAAAAAGCCAGTGCTAGCTTCATCTTCCCTTTGCAGTCTCTAAGTTAAAAAAAACACACCAGTGATTTGCACTTGCCTTCTCAACTATATATTTATATAGCATCATCACATTCTCTAAAGGCAGCAGGGTCCATCACTAAAGTGAAGCATTTCCAGCTGCAGTTCAGACTGAGAAATGTGCCAGGAGACAAAGCTTTTGCTGACCTTCCCTCTTCTCTGTGAAACCTGATTTTCACAATGCAATCATTTTCAAACACCTTCATTGTTGCCTAATTGAAGCATCTGTATCTGCCAGAGAAGGAAGTGTCAGGACAAAAGGCTTTACTAAATTGCCCTCTTTTCCTAGCAGCCTCTAAAGTGCACACAATGTGCTGGGACTATGCATCTTCCTTCTCACATGTACAAATCAGATATTTCTGGGTCAATTCTAGAGAGAAACATGAGGGGCACACAGCCTAGCACTGGGCTTTGAGGCTGCCAAAGCTGGGCTTTGCAGAGCTTGAGGGATGGCATGGCCCTGGCTGTCTCCCAGAGAGGGTTGGCTTTGCACTGGGGCTCAGTGTCACTGGCACAGGGAGCTGCAGCATGTGGGTAATGAATCCCTGCTGGCCTCACCCCAGGGAGTCACCCCAGGAGCAGCCATGACATCAGTGTCACCTGCACACCCAAGGACCTGGAGCAGGTGTTCCACACCATGGCTGTGGCAGGGACAGGGCCAGGCATGGGCACAGAAGGGGCCATGGCACTGTGTGCACTGTCCCTGCTGCTTCTCCTCCAGCTGCTGGGAGAGCAGGGGATCCCATGGCACTGTCTGCACTCTGTCCCTGCTGCTTCTCCTCCAGCTGCTGGGGGGGCAGGGGATCCCAGCCACCCCCTCCTGCAGCCAACGGGCCACTGGGACACTGTGGGGACTTGGGGAAGGGAGGGACCATTGTGACACAGCGACGCTGCACAGAATCCATGAACTTTTGAAGGTTCACCTTTATGAACCTTTTTCAAGGTGTGTTGTTGTGTTGTGACCCCATGGGACCCTTGTGATGCTGTGCAATTTCACAGAGCTCAGGCACTGTGACACCACAGAAACTCAGGGAGCCCTGGAGACCGTGGGAAAGCTATGGAACCTGACAGAAGCCTGGGGAGCACTGGGATGCTATGGAACCTGGTGGAACCCAGAGCCCTAGTGACACTGTGGGGCCTTTTGGGACCCTAGTGAGAATCCACATGAGCAAAGAAAGAAGGGTCAGGAACAGCAGAGAGACAATTCAGAACACCATGCTGCTTTGGTTGCTAGAATGTTGAGTGAAGCAGACAAGCTGATCCTGGAAAACAGCAAGGAAATGTTGTGTTTAATGTTTGTTTGGGTTTTTCTTGTTACTCACTATGTGAACCTTTTTCAGTTGTCCAAACATTAATTTCTCCAAGTTGAGTCTGCTTTGCCGACAATAGTATTTGCAAAGCCATGTCCTAGGGTTTATTTTGTCCTGGAAGAATTCTCATCTTATTTTCTATGCTTCTCATTCACAGAAGGTGGAGCAGGAGAGAGCAACTGGGTGAGCAGCTGACTGTGCTTACCCCACCACAGGCATGGACCCACAAATGCACCTACATGGCACAGTGTGTGTGGGGAGTGATGCTGTCACCAGCATCCCATAAAGCACCACCAGTACCCACATAAGCAAGGGAGACTGTCTGATCCTTTGCTGCTTCTCTGGCTGCTCTGGAGATTGGTGCAGGACACCCAGATCCATCTCTCCCAGACACACCCCATAGCTCTGTGCAGCCTGTGCCTGCAGCTCAATCCTGATCTGTCCAGGGTCCTGCTCCAAGCCTGGGCACCTCCTGGTGCTGATCTTCTCTAGTCGGTGTCTAGCCCAGCTTGAGTTTTCCAGGCAATATCTCACCCACAGAAACACCCACCTGTGTGTCAGCCTGTAGCAGTGGCCATGGCAGTGTAAGGAGCACATACACCCACCTGTGTGTCAGCCTGTGGCAGTGGCCATGGCAATGGAAGGAGCACATACACCCATCTGTGTGTCAGCCTGTGGCAGTGCCCATAGCAGTGTAAGGAGCACATACACCCATCTGTGTGTCAGCCTGTGGCAGTACCCATGGCAGTAGGAGCCGGTGTGTACCTGGAGCTGGGTGGAATGTGACCTGGAGGAGCAGGCACTGCCACCCCACACAGCTGCGTTGGTGGTATAGTGGTGAGCATAGCTGCCTTCCAAGCAGTTGACCCGGGTTCGATTCCCGGCCAACGCAAAAGAGCTTTTGTTCTCTCACCTTCTCCCGACTGGAAGCACAGAGGCCACGAGCTTAGTGGTGCCTCTGTAACCTTGTCTGACAAACCAGAGCTTCTAGCCTGGTCCTCCAGTTCCCTGCCATGACGCACCCTGTTGTGATGGACAGGTTACTTCTCACCCCCACTACCCTTCCCAGGGATTCAGATGAGGGTGATGATAAAAGGTTTATCCAGCATCAGCTCTTGGGGCCCAGGAGGACACGCTGCTTTCACTAGTCTATTTTTCCTGCTGGGATGGCTCTGTTGACACAGGCTGAGAGGGATTTTAGGGTTGCTGCTGCAGCTGGTTGCACCTGACAAGAGAAGCAGGCTGCTGTGGCATGGTAATGATGGACACTGACAGTGCCCAGGTGGGGACCCAGACATGAACTGCACTGCATGAGGCCAGTTCTGCAATTTGGGGGAATAGTGGGAGGGGGCCTGTTCTTTATAAAATGTCTCAGTGTATCATCGGGGTGAAATTGCTCTCCATCCTCCACCTTTTCCATCTCTGCAGTGCCAGCTTTGACAAATGACAAATGCTTTGTCCTTCCCCTTCAGAGGGGATGCTGGTACATACAATGTCTGTGTTTATAACACACAGTAATTTCATATGTAGGACTCTTTCTTGAATACAAACTGTGGTACATGTGGAATTTCACTTGGAATGGCCTGGTTAGCAATCATGACTGCATGTCTCAGACACCCTATGTCACCAACCCACAGGCAGGGCTGCTGTTCTTATTGGGGCTGCTTGCAACTAAGATACTCCCTCACTTTCCTAGGGACCAAGGTGAGGGTGACCAGTCTGTAGCTCTCTGGGGCCTCTTACCCTTTTCAAAGACAGGAGTCTTTTGCCTTGTTTTGGTCCTCAGCCATCTCTCCCAGTCACCATGATCATTCAATTATTGAAAAAGGCCTGACAATGACATCAGCCTGTGCTGTCAGCACTCATGAGTTCATGGGCAGGTTCATGGACAGGGGGTTTGGAATTAGATAATCTTTAAGGTCCCTTCCAACCCAAACCACTCCATGCTTCTGTAATTCTCTGATTCTATAAGCTATGTATGTCTGTTATTCCCTGACCTGATCTTCCTTCACCAAGAATGCACCATCCTTACCCCGGAGCCCCTCTGACCTCTCGGGCCTGGGATTCCTGAAGCCTGGTTTGCTAGTGAAGACCAACCAAAGGAGTCATTCAGTGCATCAACCTCTTCCATGTCCTGCCTCACCAAGTTCCCAGCTCATTCACCAGTGGGCTGTGTGTCCCTTTTGTCACATGGGTGCTTACAGAAACCCTCCTTGCTGTCTTTGACATCCCTGGCCAGGTGCAATTCCACTTCAGCTCTGGCTATCATAACTGCATTTCTGCATGCTCAGACAGAGTATGAAGATTTGAATAATAATAATTGTTAATTAGCTTATGCACTTTTGTCCTGTAAACTGCCAGCCAGATGCTTTAGGGAATATATCTGTATGGCAAATCAAAACACTTCCACCCACACCCAGGCGTGCACATACACGCCCCACACACTGCAGGAATCCTCTGAAGAGAAAGCAGAGGCCAGGAGCCCTGGAGGCTCAGGGGAGGATGATGGAACACTGGTTCACAACTATTGCAAAAAAACCCCCAAAATCATCTCGATATGAAAAGGAACTGCAGGTGTTCATTGTTTTATTTTGACAAAAGAGCAAAAACTAGAACAACCAGCTGTATGTATAGAAATGTAGAACTAGAGCAAGGGTAAGCACATGGGTGACATCCTCAGCTTCTCCTCAGAGTGAATCACATCACAGTGCTGACAGCACATCCTCTTGTTGTGCCTGAGTCCTGCTGCCACAGGGCTGCTGTGCACACAGTGGTGCTGTCCAAGGCAGGCACAAGGTGTGTGATGTGCTGAGCAGCCCCAGCACCAGGCTTTATGGTCTCATCTAGGTTTTTTTCCTAAATATTTATATCTCCCACTGACTGCAGTTTGGGAAACCAAACTGAATTTGTGAGAAATGTCTGCAAAAATCCACCCACCTGGCTTCTTATATGTTCCCCATAAGACGCTTGCCTGGTTTCCTAAAATCTGATGGACGTGTGGTTGTGTACCACAGGTGAATGGTGGCTGCTACCAGGCAAGCCAAAAAGCAGAGGATACCAGATGGGCTTTGTCTCTGTTCTGCTTTCAGCAGCACAGGGGGAACTTGTTGTAGCAGGACATCCCCGGTGTGGTAATAATTAGCATTGACTTCATGATTCCAGAAGGCTGATCAATCACTTTATTATACTGTACTTATTAAGAAACTCATCACCCTTACAGATTGTCTGATACAGTTTGACCCACTTGGTCCCTTTAAGTAAAACACCATCACCAGTGGTCAACCAAGAAATCACCCTTTGGTAAACAAATCTCCATAACACATTCCACACGTTCACAACAACAGGTGCAGCACGTGAAGATAAGAATTGTTTCTCATTCTTTTCTCCGATCTTCTCCCAGCCTTCCCCAGGACAATGCCAGGGAAAGCTGTGCCTGCTGCTCTCTGTGACCAGAGAGCGGCTGCCACAGGGGTGGTTCCTGGGAGGAGGTGAAAGCTCTAACAGCAAGTGGGGCACCACAGTGTGTTATATTCGCTGTCCCCCGTTTTGGGGCTAACGGGGCGTTCCTGTCACCCTGCACAGGCTGTTAGTGCTGCCGGGGTTGCAGGGCAGGGTGGCATTACAGATAACAGTATGTACTTATGAGACGGCGGTAAGACGGAAAGCAGAGTGGCGCAGCGGAAGCGTGCTGGGCCCATAACCCAGAGGTCGATGGATCGAAACCATCCTCTGCTAAAAACATTTTTTTTAGTCCCTTTTCCCAGGAGGCGGAGCCATGGCCGGGCCACGAGGTGGCGGCGCAGGGGTTTCACCAGCGGGGCCGGTTAGCTCAGTTGGTTAGAGCGTGGTGCTAATAACGCCAAGGTCGCGGGTTCGATCCCCGTACGGGCCAGCTTAGTTTTTCCCAAGCACACACAAATTTTTTTTCTTCCCGTCCGGCCCTCCCTTTTTTGGCAATGATGCACCAAGGAAATAGTCTGTAGGGAAAGCAGGGATCCTCCCTGTGCTGCTCAGCCCTGGCGGATGGTCCACAGGGAGAGCTTCTAGGTTCTCCCCATTTTCCCTACTCCTCCTTTTGCAGGTGTTCATTCCAGTTAAGGATAAACTGCACCGGGTGATCATGGCAGGTGCATCATCTCCAGCAGCCCTCAGACCTGGCAGTGACCTCAGCTGTGCCATGGCTGGATTCAGGTGTGCAGCACTAACCATTGCACCTGCTGCTGCTGTGCAGGGGCTGAGGATCACACCTCGGCCAGCAAGGTTTATTGTGGCCATCTGATGACAGGTAAGAATCAGCTGGGGTACAGATGGAGCCTTGCTGGGCAGGCAGGGCATTGGAGTCAGCTGTCCTGAGAGAAGGACTCTTGGGGTCTCCCTCCTTGTGTCAGGATGCTGCCCCAAGGTCACTCTGTGAGATTGAGAGCCCTCAGTTTGTTGGGTGAGTGTTTGTACATTCTGTGTTACCCTTCTAAAATCTTGAGAATTCTGAAGTCACTCTGGTAGTACAAATTTCACTTGACATCACACATCTCTGTGCAAATATTGACAGAGCCTTAATTAGTTTGATTTGCTTATCTGCTTTAACTGCTTTATAAGGCAAATCTCATAAAATTATCTGTGGATTTTATAAGCTTCCTTGGCAATGCTACAGTCAACGTTGCCCATTTAAATGGTGAATAATTGTCAGAAACTAGGTTTGCACAGGAAGTGCATCAGTCTGTGTCCTGCCCTAAGGACCCTAAGAGTGACAAATGTCCATGTCCCCCACTTTCAGCCACCAGCAAGGCTCAGTGTGTAACCCCAGGAGGCACAGGCTGTCTGTAATCCCAGAGTGGCAGAGGGGCATTAGATGCCACCCAGGCCATCATATCCTCATCCCTCTATTTTCCCACATTTACAGCTCTCCAAAACCACCTTGGTCCCTCCTTTTCCCCACTCTTCATTCCTCCCCTGAACGTCCCATAAGTCACAGTCTGAAATTGCTCTTTCCTTGTATCCCACAGTGTGACTTTGCCCCTAGTGAGGGACCAGCTGTGACCTGCAGTGGCCCCATTCACCCTCTGGCTGGGCTGGGAGCCACCTCTGAGCCCAACAAGAGCCTGGGAGCAGCTGGGACAGGGAACCCCTGGCACTGTGGAGGTTCCCAGGGCTACTCCACCTCCCCCTGCTTGTCTTCATTGCAGAAGCTGAGCTCTTAACCACCTAACCTAATGCTCTCATGGGGTAGGAGTGTTCTCTGCAGCCCTGGCTGACCCTAACACCCCTCAAACACCCCACATCCTGCCCTGTCCCTTCCAGCGTCCCTGGCAACCTCAGGGGACCTACAGCCCCCAGGACATTGAGCTGAAGTGGCACAGAGGGCAGCCCCTGCCCCGAGGTGCTGCACCCCACCCAAGCCCAGCTCACTGCACCTCCCAGCAGCATCTCCAGCCCTGCAGACCCTGCAGAGAACAAGGCTGAGGGTATGAGAGGGGCTCAACATGGGGTAGGGGGTGACAGGGGCCAGGGAAGTGGCCCCAAGAAGGGGTGTCAGGGCTGTAGCGGGAGCTCAGACATGGGATGCAGCTCTGGGTTCTTAGGTGGGACCACTCTTGAGCATTGATATTCTAGAATATCAACCTTCTTCCTTGGGTGCCTCTTCCTTCCAGGGCTTGATCCCATGGGACTGTATCAAGCAGGAGAGGCCAAACTCTGCTCTCCTGCTGCCCAGCATTGTGACCACAACTTGTGCCTGGCTACCTCCCCTCAGGCCTCTGAACTCCACCACCTCAGTTTTACCAAGGGGAGCAGCTGCACTTTGTTATTTGATCAGAGTAGGAGAAACCCAGACCTTGCAAACCTCATTTTAGCACCTGTTGAAGCAGACCTGTGAGAGGGAGATTCTGAGTTTAGGAATCACCATTTATCTCCCATAGAATGGAGGCACTTTCTCCTAATTAGAGACATGGAATTCATCAGCAGCCCCTGAGCTCCCAGAGCCATTAGGAGGCACCCTAATGCCTGGAGAGCCTCTGGAACCATGCCTGGTAACACCTGAGCTCCAAGAAACCCACTCACCTGTTCTAGGTACTTGTATATGTCCTGCCCTAAGCGATGGAGCTGTTCCCTCCCTTATCTGGCCCAACCTCCCCTCTGACCTGGCTCCTGAGACAAACGGGGCTGTAATGCTGTGTAAATGAATAATCACATGAGCACCACTGGGAGGGCTGAACCTGGGATTATGTCTTGGGAGAGATCAATATGGTTTCAGATATTGTAATATATGCTGTAAAGAGGCAGATGGGGAAACAGGAAAAGCCAAATGCAGGAACATTTCCAAGCAGTCAGCATGGCCAAAGGAAGTTTTGGAAATAAGAACCAACAGCTCTGTTTTCTGTATTACAAATCATGGTTTTAGTTTAATACATACAACACAAGCAGCTTTAACAAGCACAATTTACAATCATTGTCAAGCACTGCAATCCATCTGTTCCAAGGCCGTTTTCAGGCACTGTTGCCTGCCCCGCTGCCCTTGCCAGAGGCTGCTGCCTTCTGCACGCGGCTGGCGCTCGGCTGCCGGGGCATCCTCTGGGCAGATCCTTCCCGGCTGCTTCTCTCCGCCAGAACCTGGGAGCCACCCACAGCAGAGCTGCTTTTATTCCTCCCTGAATAAACAAACACATCCATGAGCTTTCACATCCCAGCCCAAGCATCCCCACACAGCGGCCAGCCACAAGCGTTCCCTCAGGAACCATGCAGGAGGCAAAATTCCATTAATCTCACAAACATCTTCAGCATCCAGTGCAGAAAGCAAATTGGTGAATTCAGCCCAACAGGTATCAGTGCCACTAAACCCAAAGAAGTGACAGTAGAAGCATTTTTAATTTTCATGAGGTTTAATCTCCAAAGTAACCAGCCACTTTGTTCCAGTCATTGCACATGGGAACAGCAGCACAGCAAACAGCACTGCTGGAACACCAAGAGTTTCCAGCACCTCGAGCTGGGATAAGTGAAAGGATGTGCCAGAGTCCACTGGTGTCTGAGACTGCTGCCACATCATCAGATCACACACACCTCTCTCCATATCACTTCTGTCACTCAATGAGCAGATCTGGATTTCCTTTCATCTCTTGGGGTTCTCAGGAACTCAGACTTCTACACAGGATTTCAGATGTTCTTACAGAGCTCAGGAGGTGAGAGTTCCCCTCCTGGAGGCACAGCTGATGGGCTCTAAGAGGGAGAGTGGGAGCAGGGAGCAGCAGTGGGTACAAAGGTAGAAATTGAGGGAGGCAAGGGGCAACAGGATCCTGTTAGAGGAGAGAGTGACAGACTCACTGCTGCTGAGGGAATGAGGGACACTGACTTTTCCTGCCACTCCCTCAGGTGAGAAGTAGGACTCACTTTAGGAAAGAGAATAAAAAGAACATGATGTACAGCATTTACTAAAGATGGCAATCTCCATGAAGCATCATAAAATGAGGAAACAAACCAGGAATACAGTGGGCTGTAGTTACATGCATGCAATTAAAATGAAGAGTGACATTTTGGCAGCCACTCACAGTGCAACCTGCACAATGTCAACAGCTGCTCTACACTCTAGAGTCTCCATGGACATGATCTTGGGTCATCTGTGCTATGGACAGCCCACAGTTACTCACCAGACCATCCTGTCTCCTTGGAGCAGCTGTCTGGGAGCAGGACTCACATCAATACTACCAGCTAACACCTTGATGAACCAGCAAGACAATCTAAGAACTTCCAAGCAGGAGCAGGTGGCTGTTATTAATCCATAAAATTTGGGTGGCACAAAAATCCATTCACTTATCCCAGCCAAGTCAGATGCTCTTGGTAAACTCTCTTCTTGTGAAGCAGGGCAGTTTTGTGCCAGCAGCCACCACCCCAGGTCAGCCTTGCCAGCTGTGCTGTAGCTCAGGCACCTTAAGCAGCTTCACCAAAGCAAGTGCTGTTGATGAAAACAAACACAGTGCACAAAGGTAAGGTGTGATCTCACAGTATTTCAGAGAAAAGTGGCAGGAGGAATAAAAGCATTATTCACCATGATGCTTTTAGCAATCCTGGACATGTCCCCAGTGTCCTCCCCTTCTCCCATGCATCTGTCTGCTGAGAGGGGAGGTCCTGAACCCACCCACAACTGCAGCTGTGTGCACACCTCACTGGCACCCTAAAGCACTCCTGGAGTGGGGCCCTCCATGTTCTGACCCGGCCAACTTGGGGAGGAAGAGTCATTGGGCTGAAGAGAAGCTGGGCTCAAAGCACAGGCCCTCCATCCCCAGCCTTGAATCACAATAAAACAAACCAATTAAACTGCATAAATACCCAGAATATTTCTGGAAGCAGCCTGTGCAAACCCATGTACCAGACAAGGACAGCTTCTGAAGCGTGCAGGGACAGACATGGTTTGTGCTTCTCTCAGTTACACTATCAGAGATAACAGATTCAATTACCACAAAGCACAAAAGCAGCTCAATGAACACAAACTCTCTGTAATTCAAGCACTACAGAGGAACAAAAGGATTTCACTGATATTTTCCTTGCTGACTGTCATGGTTTGACACTGGACAGATGCTAGATACCCACAAAAGCCATTCACTCACCCTCCCATGCTACACCCAGGCAGACTCCTCACTTTTCTCAGAGCTCTGTTGAGTCTGATTTTTTGAGTGTTTCTTTGGTGTGGTGGGGGGAAAGAATTAATTGTCACTCAGAGTTATAATTCAAACTTGTATCTCATTACTGTGCAGCAAAACCACATGACAAATCTGGCATTTACAGTATTCCTCTAAATCCTTTTTCTTCTGTCACATCTTGCCTTGCAGAGCATGAAAAAGAGGGGGGAAAAAAAGCTTGATAACCGGCCTGAAAAGACATATTGAAAAAATTATGCCAGTGCAGCATTTAGCTCAATGTCCAGCAGAGAGGAAAGCTCAGGGCCTCAGGGAACCCTGCAAACCTCCTGCAGGAAAAGTGATGGGGAGAGACCTCCATGGCCACCCATTCTTCTGGGACTAGAGCCACAGCAGGTTGAGAGTATTCCAGCCTAGACTTTTTGCAATTTACTCTTGGGATAAGGAAGAACAGATAAAAGCTGTTTGTCTGCTGTTTCTGCTGAAGCAGAAAAGACTACTTCCCTACCCATCACCTGTATTTTGTGAGGCATAACACTCATTAATACCTCCTGGGAGGTGAAAGGTACAGGAACTTTTAACCAAGGCAATTTCAGCCACCCCAGAAAGCACAGTACAGCTGAGAAATTTTCTGTCAGTTCTAAAATAACTGACATATTGATAATTTCACTACCAGAAGACAATAGAGGTCTATAAATTGAAGCTAGATGGTTGCCTACAATACAGAAAAAAAATTCATTTTGGAATGTGAGCCTGGGGGAAGGGAGAGCAACAGCAACAACTTCACATCAGGAATGCTCTGCGCACAGAACCTGTCCCATGCATTTACCATGGCCATCATTAGACAAAACATGAATCAAAGCCTCTCATCCAAAAGGCTTAAACTCTATTGTTTATGGTAGGAAAAGCTGGAGGGAGTGAGAGTTGCAGGGTAAGATCCAGAAGGCAACCTAACTGCTCCTCAGTGACTGCAGGAAATCCAATCATTCGAGTGGTATTGATGGAGTGCTGGAAAAAACACGAGTAAGAGCAACTAAGTAAGAAAACCATGATGAGGATTCTCTTTAATTAGTCCTATATAAGTCACCAATAGGTCATTCTACAGATCTTTTTTCAGAGAAGACATGCAGACCAGGAAGTGTCTGGGAATATTTTCAGGTGCAAGGCACACATCACCACCACTCAGACCCCATGGGGATATTTAATTACAATTAAAGCATAATAGGCAGTATAACCCACAGGAAAATTCACTGCATGATGTATAAACCCCAGATTAAATAAATGTAAGATAAATCCTTTGCATATCCAAGGGGATTCCCTCTGCCATATTAGAGCCTTACACAGAATTCTCCTTGTCAGCATTATCCTTATCTCCTTAATACAGAAGTCCACACTACAAATCCCACATCAGGGTGAACCCTGAGATAACTCAAGGCTGAGTGGAAGAGCAATGCAAAGCAGCTGGCATGGCAGACCCAAGAGTCTGACAGTCACCACTGCAAAAGGCTGCTCACAGCTAAATACAGGCTGCACAAAGGGAAGGAAACAAGTGAGAAAAAGGAATAAACAGGGAAGGATAAAACCCCACAAAGATGGCAAGCAGAACACACAAGAAGGACAAAGTTGGCAACACTGTGTTGTACATTGAGGAATTTTTATGAAACAACTGAAGAGCAACATTTACAATTCTGAGGCCTTGACTGCATCTAAGTATTTACACAGGAATTAAGCAGTTAAAAATGCAGGGCAGAAAAGGACTTGTCCACAGCATATTTTTCCACACAGACCATAAAAACTCACCATGAGAACCTCTGAGAGAGCCCATGACTGGTGATGGGCTCAGTGTTTTTTCCAACAGGCACTGGAGTTTGTGAGAGTTTCCCTGGGCAGGAGAGCATCCTGACCCTGCTATGCACAACTCCCTTCTTCCTGTGCCTTGCAGCCCTAAAATCCACACACCAAGTGACAGCCCCACAAAGGAGACAGGTTTTGAAAAGCAAGATCATGTTAACAACACATTCAGAAGAGAAATTAGCTGTGGCAAAGCTTCAGGAAGTAATTTTATGGGAAGACACTCTCTGGGGAAATGGGGAATGTGAAAAAAGAGGTTGGAGTGCAGAGAGTGAGAGAAGCATCAAAGACTATTCAGCAGCCCAAAAAAAGAGCAGGGCACTGATATATGCATGTGTACAGAGAAGTAGAAAACTGCAGGGAATCAGCAGGGACTTGAGGGTTGGCTGATGGAGACAGAAAGCACAGAAATATGTGAGAAAATGGGTTACTTAATTACACATATGTCTAGTCTAGGCCAAACTCACCACTGTCCTTAACCCTGCCCCTCACACACACAGAAAGGACACCTGGGAAATTCCTTCCATTTCAATCCAGCACTTTCCCTCCCAAATGAAATGCTGAGGGACCATTTTGAATGAAGCTTAAATTAAGCTGCATCCAGCTAAATATGCCAGATGGATGCTGCAATACCCACACAGAGCAATTTGCAGGCAGCTGTCAGGGATTCAGTTACCAGCCAGCACAGAAGGCCATGGCTGTGTGCTGTGGGAAAATACAGAGCTACTGATTTCAGACTTCCTGATGCTTCATCAGCACAAAAGCTGAAATAACCACAGCACCAATAGTGCTGATCAGAACTGCTGCATCAGCTTTATTTTAGCTGGTTTTTAAAGCCTCCTGCACCAGGATGTGCTGGGAAGCCTCAGCCAGATCTCATTCCTGATACAGGTGGGGCAGAGCAGGCTTGGGTAGGACCAGGATTCCCTGAGCCACTTGTCTGCCTCCTGACAGGGCAGGGAGTGCAGGGCTGAGCTGAAAGGCACCAAGCAGCTGGAGAAGCTGGCACAGGACAATTGCTGTTCTTGTCACAAGCACAGGGCTTGGGCTGTAAAACACAAACAAGTCCCAGCAATGCAAAAGAGGCATCTCCCCTAGCAAATGCCTGGTCCTGCATGGAAGCTTCAGCGTCTTCTTCTTAAATGGAAGCAGCACCTTCCAACAAGAGATTGCAGAGCCAACAGCAGGCAGCACTTAGGTTCCCCCTCCTGACAGCAGCCCCCAAAGGGAAAGGAGGCAAGGCAAGGCAAACCCAACAGTCCTGCAGAACAGACCCAGCCCAGAGGCCACCCCCAGACACCCCAGTGACACTTACCCACTCCTGAAGGATGCACTTGGACTGTGCCCACAGTGAGAAAGCTCAGTGAAAGAGAAGTGATTCTTTTTCAAGTTAAGGATGGTAAGTTTAGATCAGGTATTGGAAAGAAATTCTTCTCTAGGAGGGTTGTGGGGCCCTGGAACAGACTGCCCAGAGCAGCTGTGGCTGCCCCATCCCTGGAAGTGTCCAAGTGTCCAGGAGCCACCTGGGATAGTGGAAGGTGTCCCTGACCATGGCAGGGAGTGGAATGAGATGAGCTTTAAGGTCCCTTCCAACCCAAATCATTCCCTGATTCTGTGATCCTTACAAGGAGGACTGGACAAAATACATCCTTCATATCAACAGGATCTTACCAGCACTTATACTCACAGAAATGAAAACACAGGACTAAAGTTGTGATAAGCCCCTGCTGAGCTTAAATTCTGCCTAAAGCATTTTCTGAGTTTCAGCTTTTCAGTGACAGTTTTATTCACACAGGAATTAGCTGATGTCAGCAGATGCTGTGTGACAGCAAAGTCACCTGGGCTGGCAGAAACTAAAGAGAGAAGCTTTCATTCAAACTGAGTTAGGGCTCTAATGTAACACAAGCTTACAGAAAACCAAAAACCTGACACAGTTGGGAAGACCAAGCCTTCTGACAAGGTATAGAAGTTCTGTCCATTGCAATTTGGTCAGGGATAAATGTGAAAAGAAGAGGCCCAAGTGCCTCTTCACCACCATTACCAAGCAACAGCTTTGCAAAGAGGGCAAATCCAAGCTCAGCATTTAATGTTTGACCACATCTGCAGCAAAACTGTGGCTTGGTGGGCACAATCTTCCTGTTTCAGCAATTCCAGTGCATTAACTTGCACGAAGGACATATTTTAATCTTGGGAAATAAGGCAGCAATTGGCCAAACTGGCTGCTGAAAGCCAAACTAATACCAGAAATATTTACCACAAACAACACCACAAGAGAAATTAACTTTTCCACTGTGAATCCAGGCTTAGTGATAGCAGACTTACTTTAGTTACTTATTTTTAAACCTTTTGGAAGTAATCCACTGAGTTGGCTAGGCAAAAGTCACTTGAGGGAGTAAATAGAAATTTTATTAGAACTGGTTAGGAATAAAATAAATTTTATATATATATATATATATACACATATGGCACAAGTTCAGGGCTATAGTTGTTACTGTCCATGGACATTAGAGTATTAAGAAGAGATAAATACATTCAAAAGCAGTAACTGCTTTAGCTGACAGCCTTCTGCTTCATCTTCCCACATAAATACCATCTCTAGAGGATGGAAACCGCTGGATGAGTGTTAGAAGCCACCACACACATGGGGATAAAGGAAGCAACAGAGCTTTCCTCCTTTTCCAGGAATTCCTCGTGGCCCGGAAACTTGAACTTTTTTTGAGTTACATATAAAGAAAGCAGTACTGAATAACACCATAGATTAAAGTGGGTTTTTTCTGCTAAGGGCTTGGCGAGCAGAGCCAGGAGGCTACAAAACGTAGCACAAGTACTGCAGCAACCTCTCCCCAAAACCCATGAACATTAAGACAAACAGGCTCGGGTCGGGGCTCACACGGAGCGGGCCCCTCGGGCTGGGGCTCACCCGGAGCGGGCCCCTCGGGCTGAGCCGGGCCGGGGCTCACCCGGAGCGGGCCCC
>JAWWMS010000024.1:17326280-17349263 GCA_035048045.1 Chlorospingus semifuscus
CACGGCGAGCGGCGCCACGTTCATGCGCAGCAGGTCCAGCAGCACCCTGCGGGGGGACACCGGCAGCGCCCGTCACAGGGGGCTCCGGCCTCACCGGCGGCTCCCGCGGGGGCGCCCCCACCGCTCACCGGAACACCTCCGGGTCCAGCCCGCTGCCCGCCGCCTGCGCCAGTTCGAACAGCTCTGCTTCCTCCGCGCTCAGCAGCTGCTTCCGCCGCAGCCGCGTCTCCGCCATCGCCGCCGGTGCCGCCATTCCCGCCGGCCCCTCCGACATGGCTGCGGGGCCACGCCCCCGGCCCGGCCTCCTCACACCAGGCCACGCCCCCACGGTGGTCAGCCCCGCCCCGCCACGGCTGCTCCCGACGCGGCCGGCAGGTGGCGCTCCAGCCGCGCCCCGGCCACAGCGCCCGCGGAGGGACGGTGAGAGGGGTGAGGGTGTGCGGTGTGAGGGGAGAGGATGTGCCGTGTGTGCGGTGTGAGGTGTGCAGTGTGTGAGGGGTGAGGGTGGGCAGTGGGTGAGGTGTGCGGGGTGTGAGGGGTGAGGTGTGCGGTGTGTGAGGTGTCCGCTATGCGGTGTGAGGGGTGAGGTGTGCGGTGTGTGAGGGGTGAGGGTGTGCGGTGTGAGCTGTGCAGTGTCCGCTGTGCGGTATCCGCTATGCGGTGTGCGCTGTGCAGTGTGTGAGGGGTGAGGGTGTGCGGTGTGAGGTGTGCAGTGTCCCGTATCCGCCCCGCCGCCCTCCGCGCTCGCCCCTGGGGCCTCCCTGCGGGTGCCTCTGCTCCCGAGCAGGCCGGGCCCAGCGGAGCCACTGTGCACACAAAGGGCCGTGCGGCAGTTCGGGGTGCGGAGATGCCGTGGGACCGGCAGGGCCACACTGAACCCCCGTTCTCACCCCGGCTGTGCCCCGGGCCCGGCGGCTGCTCCCCGAACGTGCTGCAGCCCCCGAGCCCAGAGAGCAGCTGGGGTTGCATGGGGAGAAAACGGGAAATTGGAGTCTTGGAGTCGCACCGTGGCAAAGCGCTGGCAAACCGAGATTGAAATTCCTCTATCTAAATGGAAATGAGCTGTTGCCATCAGGGAGGGATGTTCGTCACCGCTGCCCCGGCCCAGCACACCCAGGCCCCAGAGCTGTGCTGTTAATGCGGAGCAGACCAGAGGGGTCACTGTGTCCCCCCATCACTGCTGTGACAGACCCCATCCCACCCCCACACCAAACCACAGCACACAGACACTCCCACTCCACATGCCAAGCAACCTGTGTCAGAAGGTGACCCGACCTTGTGCCCCGATGGCCCTGCTGACAGACAGACATCTACTGCAGACACCAAGACAGAAGTGACGTGGATGACAATAAAAGAAGGATCTTGCTCTGTATGGCCCCAAGCAGGACCAGCCCAGCAAGAACAATTATGGCTGTTTTGAGTGGGAGCAGCTGCTGCCAGCACGAATTACTGTGCTATGTTAAAGGGATGTCTCTGAGCAGCTCCAGCACTGCTCCCCACCTCAGCCTTGGGATGCCCCCACTAATGTTAATAGCAAGAACCTGGTAGTGTGGAATCATCATGCCTGGGATGTCCTGGGGAGGGACACAGCCACACCACTAGCAGGGCACTGAGATGGTCTCAGTGGAAGATCATGGAACCGTAGGTTTGGGTCAGAGGTCATCTAGTCCAACCTCCTGCTGTGAGCAGGGAATCTTCAATTAGATCAGGTTGCTCCAAGCCCTGGCCTTGAATGTTTCCACACATGGGATTTCTACCACCTCTCTGAGCAACCTGCACCAGGGTTTTACCACCCACACTGTAAAATACTTCTTGTATCTAATCTAAATCAACATTCCTTCCAGCTTAAAGCAATTTCCCTTTCTATGTGCTGAGCACGGTGGTTTGGAGACCAAGCCTCCAAAACTGTGCCCAAAAAATGACAGAACTACTCACAGGTGTAGACTCAGAATTAGGTGGAGACATCCAAGCAGAGATGTCTTGGGACAATTTCCAAACAGGACTCCAGGAGCAAGTCAGTGCTTTGGAAGGATGCTGGGAGCCATCCTGAAGGGACTGAGTGAGGATGGGCTCCAAGTCAGAAGTTGAAATTTGTCCTTTGGGTCAAGCATTTGGTCTTTAGGAGAAGATTGGAGAGCAGGCATTCAGCTGTGCCAGTGCACATGTGTGCTGTGTAGGTGCCACCCTGCACATTCCACTGCCAGCCCGAAGGGATCAGGAGCAAATTTCTGTCCTTTGCTCTAAACTCTGGCAGCTGAGCTGTTATCCGATCCTCCTGCAGATTGCTGTGCTTGGAGGCAAAACAGAGGGCACAGCATTCTCAGGGATACCCAAGTAACTCCAGCATCCCTGCTAGGGCTGGGGTTTCAAACTCATCACCAGCCTGGGCTTCAAGGAACTGTTCCAGGCCAGAGGGCAGGAAGGGGGCATGGATCACAATGTGAGGGTTTAACCCAGCCCCACAAGGATCAGCTGCTGCCTCTCTCCAGCCTCTGAGGTACCTGGGAGCCTTGATGACTTGTGCTGGGAGGGTGATGTGAGGCTTGGCACTAACCAAAGGGTTTCATTTCTAGCAGGTGGGAGACATTAGGGACAGAATTCAGTGAACACACCCCAGCTTCCCAGGTAGGCAAGCTCCAGTTCTGCCTCCTATCAGTCTTTTATCACTCTTGGTTGCCTCCATCCTGCAAAACTACGCATTTTCATAGAATCATAGAATGGTTTGGGTTGGAAAGGACCTTAAAGCTCATCTTGTTCCAATCCCCTGCCATGGACAGGGACACTTTCCACTGTCCCAGGATGCTCCAAGCCCTGTCCAACCTGGCCTGGAACACGTCCAGGGATGGAGCAGCCACAGCTTCTCTGGGGAACCTGTGCCAGGGCCTGCCCACTCTCTCAGCCAAGAATTTCTTCTTATCTCATCTAACCCTGCCCTCTTTCAGTTTGAAACCATTCCCCCTTGTCCTGTCACTCCAGGCCCTTGTCCAAAGTCCCTCCCCAGCTCTCTTGGAGACCCTGAGGGCTCTGGAAGAGGCTTTAAGGTTTCCCTGGAGCCCTGTCCTCTCCAGGCTTCACAGCCTGAACTCCCCCAGCCTGTCTTCATGGCAGACAGCCCTGTGAGCACCATTTTGGTCAGTGAAGTGCAGGGCTAACACAGCCCCAGGCTGACCCACAACCAGGCAGTGGCACGAGGCAAGGGCTGCACCAGCTCAGCCCTGACCCCCTGCACAAGCTGTTCCCAGCAGTGCTAATCCAATTACAAAACAAACTTCCTTCCCCCATTCTCAGAGCTGCAGCATGCTGAACCAGCCCTGGGATTGTGGAGGGCTTTGTGAGGGACCAGCAATGAATGGCAGAGGGAGGAGGGACACAGAGCACAGGCAGCTGGGAGCATATGGGGCACTGCTGGGACAAGTGGATTAGAATTATTACAAACAAAGGTCTTTGGTCTAACTTTATACTGCCAACAGGGTTAACCTTAAAGCCCCACAAGGTTGTTCATGCCCTTTTCCCTCCTGGGGATTAGCATCCTCATGAATAGGGATCCCTGTCACCTCTCTAGCCCTACTGGATGCCTGCCCTCACCCACCCCATTCCCAAACAATGCTCATTCAGTCACAGGATGCCAAAGGCAGCACTAAAATACCCTTTTAAGAGAATTTCAGTTCAAATTTTCTGGGGAGAAACTCCTACTAGAACTGGAGTCATATATTTTTGGTGGTCAGGACAAAGGAAGGGGTTATTTCCCTTTATTTGGCATTGGTGAGACCACACCCGGATACTGTTTCCAAGTACATGAAGAGAGGAAGAGAGTCCTGCTGAGGATGGTCAGGGGCAGAACAAGGGAGTTCCACTTCTTTACCTGGAGAAGGGCTCAGGAGAGATGTGATTCCCACAGCAATGACCAAGAGCCATTTTGCTGGAGCACTTGCACACCCAGCCCAGCTGCAGGCAGTGGTCCATGCCTGGCTCTGGGCAGCTCCTGCAATGCACACAGGTCTCATTCCTCATCCCTGTGCTCAGCAGGGATGCTCTGAGATGGAGCCAGGCTGACTGAGCAGGATTTCACCACAAGGCTGCACAGCCAGCACTGCCTTCCAGGCATGTTGCTCCCTGCCACAGCTCCTCAGGAAAACAGCCCCACACTGTGGGGAGCTGCATGGACACAGGAACCCTCTTCTTTCCCACCCCAGCTTCCAAGAAGGCAGAGGATCCCCATGATGAGCTCTTCACTGGAGCCATCAGGGCACAGCAGGGCTGCTCAAGTGGCACTTGAAGCCTTCTAAGTGCAGAAAGGACACCCAGATTTCTGCACCTCCAGCCCTTCCTGCAGGCTCTGGGTGCAAAGCCCTCCCGCTGGAGTCACCTCCATCCCCAGTGGACAGAATGCCTCCCTGGGATGGGGGAGGCAGGCAGAGCTGCCAGCAGCCAGAGGCTGTAAGGAGACACCGGCCAGCTCGATCCAATGCCTTTTAAGGAGCGGCAGAGGCTGAGGCATCCTGGACCAACCCCCAGATTTGTGCAGCCTCCAGTCACGGGGTACACTCACAGACCACACTGGCCATGCCCCACAGCCCCCACAGCAGCTCAGAACTGTGCAGGGCAGCCAGGACAGCTGTCTCTGTGCTAAGATAGAGTCTGAAAAACCCCAAACCCCGGACAGCAGAGTGGGGTTCCTGCAGAGGCTGCAGCACTCACCCACACAAAATCCACCCGGTGCCATCAATCACCTCAGTGTCCCCCAGCAACCAGCAGGGACAGCTTCCTCCTGGCAGCAGGCAGAAGGGAGGATGATGCTTTTACACAAAGCCTTCACCAGGACACTGCTAACTCATCCCACCAATTCCCCAGGGCTTTGCTCCACTAACAGAAAACGTTTTGCTGGTCCAGCAGTGACTTTAGTGCTGCCATCCCCACCCAGAGAGCAGAGGGGAAAGGGAATGTGCTGCTGGGGAGTAACAGCAGGATGGAGCTGAGGCTGAAGCATGGACAGAGGAAATGCATGTGCATGGGTATAGGAGCAACAGCAGGAACAAGGTGAAGAGGCAAGGATGTATGAAACAGTACAGAGCACCAGAGAAAGGTTCAGCCAAAAAAATAAAGAGGAGCAAGCTGGCCCAAAGACAAGGTGTCAGGAGACAAACAACAGGAGTGGAGCCAGTCATTTCTCAGAGGAGATCAGGAGCTCTGTGAAATTCAGAGACTTTGCCTAAGATTTCTGAGAGGTGAAGGAAAACAAGAAGGCAAAAGTTCCCAAAGAGCACCCTCTTCTACAGGGAGTAACAGGCAAGGACATGACCACCAGCATCCTTTGTCCCCTGTGCCTCAGAGGGGACACCGGCTGACCACGCCAATCTCAGTGTATCCAACGGCGCAGGCAAATCAATTCCCTTAAAGCTCTTGTGTAACAAAATTTCCCTTCCCACTGTTTTGCTACACTGATCCCCCACTCAGGGGGGATGTGGGCACACAGTCCCATGAAGCAGGAGACAACCATGCACCGCTTTATTGGGCAGTGGTGCTGCACACATGGCCAAGGCCGGTCACCGTTCACGTTTGGCACAGGATGGCAGTGAGCACTGAGCAGGGGGCACTGAGGGCAGCCTGTCTGGCACTCTCCATGCCTTGCTGGCCCCAGGCAGGTCCTGCTCACCCCTGCCAGCCTCCTCACCTCGAGCACAGCCATTTGTCTCTCATGGGCAGAGCCAGGCACCTTCACGGAGGTACCTCAAGCCTGCTACCGGATGATTCATCCCCGTCCTCGCACACACTGCCCCCCTCCCTGGACTCTCCAAGGTCCCACTCCAGTCCTGGCATGCCAAGCTCTGCCAAGGAGGCAGGTGTGGAGGTGTGGACAGCCCCACTCAGCTCCTGGCACAGGGGGTCCTTCCAGTGCCACGCCAGCACAAAACCAGAGCACGGGAGCCCCTGGGGCGAGCAGGACGAGGGGCCCGGCTGCAGCAATCCCCGACGGCAGCGGCTGTGCCCAGCGAGCCGCCCACGGGCCTGGAGCCCATCCTGGGCACGGCAGCGCTCAGCCCTGGGGATGGGCCAGTTTTGGGTGCAGCCAGCCTGGAGCCTGGCTCGTGGGGGTGATCCCTATAGGGTACGGATGGCCACCGGGTACAGCAGGGACATGTGCTCGGCCCCCTTGATGGGCAGCTTGCGGCTGGCGTAGTGATGGATGATCTCGGGCACGCTGTCGAAGGGCGGGCTGTGCTGGCCCAGCACGTACTTGTTCTCCTGGGTCCGTGACAGCTTCATGTGCATGAAGCCCTGGCTGCTCCTGCAAGGACAGAGCAAGGCAGGGTTAGGGGGTGGAGCTGGCCCCAGCCTCCCCTCATCTCTGACCCTCTGACACAGGCAGCCTGCCCCTGCAGCTGAGGGGGACACTGCTGGCTCCTGTCTGCAGCCATGGCTCTGCCTGCACCATCCTGCATCCAGGGTGCCTGGCTGACTCCAACAAAATCCACAGAGCAAAGCAGGGACATGGCCAAGGATGCTGCACAGTGCCCCTTGGGGAGCACGGCCATGCAGTGGGGTCTGTAGGGCCCTCCCAGGGTGTGTGTGGTAGGGAAGGCATCACTGGGCAAGAACAGCAGGAACACTTGCTGTAGGGTCAGAGAGGGATACTGGCTTTTGCTCCTTGCATGTGACAAAGCCCCTTTTTCTCTGGTTCTCACAAGATGCCCTCAGCTCGCAGATCTCCAGCCTCACCATGGCAAACCAGGTTTTTCTCCTTTGGTCCACAGCCAAGTGATTTTCTCCTTCCCCCTCTCCCCATGCCACCGCTGCAGGCTCCATAAAACCTGCTCAGCACAGCAAGAGCATTTCCCAGCACAGCACGGGCATGGAGCCACGGCAGGCTGTGCAGGCAGACCCTGCAATGAACACTGATTCCAAGTGACGGACTAATGGCCCTGTTGCTATTAATTTGCGTCTCCGAGGAGAGCCACAGCCTGTCTGCAGCGTCTGGATTGCACATTATGGCAAAATATTGATGACTTAAAAGCAGACAGGACCTCATCAGTGATGCTGAGCTGCTTGGAGTGCTGCACAGCCCGGCCCCATCCCCCCGGCTGGAGAGAGGCCATAATGGACAGCCCAGCTGCATTAGCAGAATGGCTTTGCAATCCATTTAGAGACAGGAGCAAGGAGCCAGCTGTCCTGAGAGACAGCCACAGCCCCCCAGCATGGGCTGAGCAAAAGCAATAGCTTGGCTGTGTCTTGTGTCCCAGCTGGGAGGGAACAGGAGCGCTGCCACACAGAGCCATGGTGAGCTGACACTGGTTGTGTTTAGCCCCAGGTGCTCCACAGGACTTTGCCACAAGCTCAGGGATGTGGTGAGATCACACCCCTAGGAAGATGGCTGAGGGAACAGGCTGCAAACACCAGCAGCCAGGAGAGGGGGTGGGTGCTGCTCCTGCTGAGCACCTCTGCAGGCACAAGGAAGGACACAAAGCTTTGCAGTGTGGCCTCAGCCACCCTCTGGACTCTCCAAGAATCTGAGGCAATGACATGACCCTGTCCATGACAGGCAGCATGGGGCTGCCCACCCTGGACCAGCCAGCACTGTCACAGCAGGGTTAAATCCTTCCAGCTACCTGACCTGCTCCTGGCTGCTCTCTCTTGTGTATATTTTCCTTTAAAGCAACACCAAAGTACTTTAGGTCAGCATTGGAACGCTTTTCAGACCATCTCCTTGGCTGTGCCTCCTTCCTCAAAGAAAAAAAAAAGAGTTTAAAAAAAATAATAGAGAGCTGCAGACAGCCAGCTTACAGCTATATAAAAACATCCCAGGGGATTTTCCTTGAACAGGCTCTACAGAGAAAGGCAGTGGAGTAAAAATCCTGCTCCCAGGGCTGTGGGTTCTCCACAAACTCTGCAAGGACAGGCAATGCCCAGACAAGTCCCTGATGGGCTGGGGAAGGTGGGATATTGCTGCACACCATGGCAGAACCACACATGCCCTCTGAGAGGAGGATTTTGCCATAAGACTGAGGATGATGGCAAAAAGTAAGGGAAAAATCACTAAGGTGATTGGCTTGTGGAGAGGTGATGGAAAGCCACCTTTGGTGATGGAATGCCACCTCCCAGGCTCTCCAACACACAGCTGGCTAATGCCAATCCCAAAGCAATGGTGAGACCTCTTGCAGCTTCAAATGCAGCCCCCCAGCCAAAAGAAGCTGTTGCTCCAAAATGGCTCACAAGCCAGGGCAAGGAAAAAAACACAGAAAATTAAAATATCAGTAAAAATTAAATCATCAGTAAAAATTCTGACCAAAAAAAAGGGAAAGGAGGGAGCTATTCCAGAAGGTTTTATTGGCTGATCTGAAAGCTCTAAATGCAGAAGGAAGAAAGTGTTTTTTCAGTCGAGTTCCTGCCCTGGTTTGGTGCTGAAGGCAACAAAAAGAGTGAAAAAAATGTGAAGAGAGAGCAATTTAATTCACAATTGTGCCACTGGGAAATAAACAGAGAGGCTGAAAGCCCTTGAGAGCAATGCAGGTAGAGAGACCACTGGGGAAACTCAAAGTATACTGAGAGAAGCACAGGGTTAAGGAGCCTGTTGTTGGGCAGGGATAGCTGAAGTGCTCAATGAATACTTATTTCCCATCTGGCAGGAACAGAGCTAATATAGCTGTCCAGCAGCAGAGCAAGAAGGTATTTGCTCATCCATCATCATCTTCAGACAGTAACAGCTTTGATTTTGTGTATTTGTGCTGCCCCAAGAGCCAGGAAAGAGCTGGATGAGGAGCTGTGGGCAGTTCCCCCCTGTCAGGACACATGCAGAGATGTTTCATGCAATTTTGGCATCCAGGGAATCTGGAAAACTTGGGGAGAATATAAAGATTCCCCAAAAACCACAAGCAGAAACCAAGCTATGCTGTGGAGATGAGGTTTCCTTACTGGCAAACCAGAGCAGGGCAAAGCCCTTTTTACAGCTGAGCAATGGATCTGTGGGCTGGGGAGGCAAGGATGGGTACCCACATTCCCATCAACAGTGGGCTCTCACAAACTTTCTTTTCCCATAAAACTAAGATACAAAAAAAAGGGGGGAACAAGAAAACAGAGCTGGAAGCTGCAACCAGACACATCTGACTGAGAAGTGAGGCACATCATTTGATCCATCTGAGGGATTATGAGCACTGCCAAGGAAGAGCAGTGGGCCTCCAGATTTTCCTGAGAGATTTTTTTTGCGAGACACCAAACCAGAAACCTGTGCCACACCACAGAAGAGTGTGGACTTCATACCGCAGCCACAAGGCCACAAGTGGTCGTCTCACAGTCAGCCAATTAACACGGGCACAATTCACTTGGGGCACCCACCTAAGGGTCACCTGTGCTGCGTGTTCCCACCCCCAGGCCTGGCAGGCTCACTCACTTCAGGGAGAGGGAGAAGTCGTTCTTGCTGGTCTCGCTGTTGCGCACCAGGTAACTCGCCTCCTTGCACAGCCGCAGCAGCGTCTCCGCGTCCGTCCGGCTGATGGCCCCGTGGTACCAGCTGCAGGGAGAGGGCACAGGGCACAGCTGGCACGGGCTCTGCTGGGCACAGGGCACAGCTGGCACGGGCTCTGCTGGGCACAGGGCACAGCTGGCACGGGCTCTGCTGGGCACAGAGCACAGCTGGCACGGGCTCTGCTGGGCACAGGGCACACCTGGCACAGGCTCTGCTGGGCACAGGGCACACACTGTGCCAAGGGTCTGCTGTGCTGGGCACAGAGCACACACTGTGCCAAGGGCTCTGCTGGGCACTGAGCACACACTGTGCCAAGGGCTCTGCTGTGCTGGGCACAGAGCACACACTGTACCAAGGGCTCTGCTGGGCTGGGCACAGAGCACACACTGTGCCAAGGGCTCTGCCCTGGGGCAGCAGCAATGCCAGCACCTCCCCAGGGACTGCAGCCACACTCAGGGAGAGGGGCTGGCCTCACTGGGGTTGGGAGACAAGGGGCAGGGACAAACAGGCTGAAATGTGTGGCCAAGGAAGAAAGGAAGAAGCAGGTGTGCCCCAGGGATCCTCACGGTGTGGCCACAGGGCTCCCTAGTGCAGTGGGAGGGTTGGGCAGCCATGCTGGGCAGGCAGGACTCACCACTGGCTCTCCAGGGGCAGGGCAGGGTCGATCCTCTCCCCAACAAAGGGGCCGGGCTCAGCTGTCAGTGTCTTTGTGTTCTTGAGGCTGCTGGAGCCGTGCCTGAGGACAGCCCTGGCCTTCTCCTCCCTGCAGGGCGAGGTGCGGCCGTACCCCAGCCCCTCCGAGGGACCTGCAAGACAGACAGACAGACAGACATCACAGGCTGGGACCCAGAACTTCCCCTGGCAGGAAGAGCCAGAGCCACTTACATCACACTGGGTCACCTCACACTGCCCCATCCCCCTGGTCTAAGCAAGGGCAGGGCAGCTCTTGGGCTCACTGCAGTGCCCAGGCTGGAGCCAGTAGCTGAGCCCATGGAAGACATTTCCAGGGAGGTTTCAAAAGCTCAGGAGGTTTTGCTAATGCAAAAATAGATTCAGTGGCTGTGGCACAAGGTTAAGTGAGATACAGCAAGAAGAGGTTCCCCAATCTCAGAGGAAGAGGGGATAGATGGAGCTAAAGGAAGCTGTCAGTTTGGAACCAATGGACACATTCTGCTGGCACAAATAAATGGGGTGAAAAAACAATTCCCCAAGGTGATATTTTGACTGCAGGTACCTCCCTGACACTGCCACCTGCCTGTCACCAGCCCAGCCACAGCCAGGAGTGCGGGGGATTGACCAAGCCATGCCCCAGGGACCTGGCCTCCCACTGCCTGTTATTTCCACGCAGGATGATTTCAGCATTAACAATATCAGCTCTCCTTCCTCCCAAGAGTTCATTATTGCTCCCTGTACCACCAATCCCCTTGCACAAATTACTTATTGATCAGGCAGAGCTGCCACAGTGTGGGGCTGCCAGGGGTTTACATTGTGGCAGCACAGTCACTCTGGAGGTGGCTGAGCCCAGAAATGCCCTAGGACTACTGGAATGCCCCAGACAGAACAACTCTCCAGGCTCCCTGGCTGCTGGAGGGGGAGGTAAAAATAGCCAGAGGGATTTTTTCCCCTCTAGCAGGGCATCCTCTAAGGCAGCTGTTTGAGTGCCACCTTCTCCAAGCCCTGTGCAGGTGAGCAGGACTCCAGCCCCCCCAGCACTGCAAGGAGGGGAAGGCAGCCAAAAGCAAACCCAGCCAAAATCCTGTGCAGCTCAGCATGGCATAACCCACCCTGAGCACAGCCCAAGGAGGAGGTGCCTGGCATTATGGCTTGACAAGCTCTGCTTCTGCAGCACTCTGGCTTTTCACCAGCCATGCTCCCCTTGTACATCACACACAGGCTTCAATTTCAACTCATCACCTTAAAAAATTGGGGCAATCGTTAAAAGCCAGGCAATCAAACAGCCCAAGTATTTGCTGGCGGCACAAAGTCATTGTGTTCCAGGCTCAAAAGAAATGCATTGCACCTGTCAGAGGGAGACAGAGGCAGGTGCATGATTAAACAGGATATTAAAAACAAGCCCTTAGGAAGAAGAAGACATCCTTCAAGACGTTCAAGTCACCCCCAGACATGGGAAATAGAAAATGAGACAAAACTCTGGCAAGATAAACTTAATACAACAAAGCAAGGCAAGTCAGAGGGGAAAAAAAAGAGACTCTGTGTTGCTAAAACCAGGAAAAATGACAAAGTGATGTGTTCATCAGGAGCAGGATGCATGTCAGAGCCACTGTAGGGATAATAAATGAGAGGGGAAGAGGGGAGCCTGCATAACAAAGAGATTAATTTTTCTTGACACCTGCACTCACTGCAGGAAGAGGATCAGAAAATTCCCACCTGCCAAGACCTTTCTTCTTGAGGACTGATCTCAGCCTGCAGCACCCCTGGGGGTTTGGGAAACACCCAACAAAGCCCTGGCAGAGCGGCCACTGCTCTCGAGTGCCCCCACCATCAGCACCACAATAAGGCATCACCTGCAGCCTGTGCTCAAGCCCACCCAGGAGGCAGCAAAGGCCACTCTGGCTTTTACCTTATGAAGCTCTGCAGGGATCTGGGTAGCTGCAGATAAGGAAATCAGACATGTGCAGCTGGCACTGCAGCGAGTGCCCACCTGGACAGCGTCAGTGACACACAGGAAAAGGCACAGCCTGCATCCCAGCTCCACACTGGTAACAACCCAGTCATGGCTTTCCACAAACTCCCCCCACCTAATGCTCTTGGCAAAATCCTAATTCACCACAGCATAAGAGCAAGGTCCTTAAAATATTAATAAAGGGTTAAAAGAGAAGCAGCAATATTTGGCTTTCATAAGTGAGACTGCCAGCAGCATCCAAAGGGGATTTACCCAGGGGCTCTGTGCTCAGCACACAAAAAAAGGTTTCACAGCAAGGCAAACCTGAGATGACAAAGTGTACCTGGGAGATTTGGCTGCTCAGGATAGCAAAGGAAGAGTGGAGAATCCACAGGGACCTCCTGACACTAAGCAGCAAGGTAATAAAACAGCAGAGGAAACGGAGCAGTGCTAAATAATGAAGAGGGGAAAAAACAGCCCCAGCTTCAGCACTGGGATCTGAATTAGCTGCTAACACACCTGTAAGGGACCTGGGCATTAAAAATCAGTCAATGAAAGAAAACATCACCTAAATACTCAGTACAGTTGTTGAGAAGACCTTAACAGCAGCCATCAAATGTTGGGAATTCAGAGGCAAAGAGGAGAGAACAAAAGGGACAGTAACAACTCTGCCATGCCATGGAATAATGCCCCAGAGCAGCTCTGCCGCTGAGAGCTGAGGCACCAAAGAGACAGTGCCTCTGCAGCAGAAATACAGCAGGACAAACACCTGGTGCCCAGCACACGACAACTGAAGGGCCAGGAGGAGCTGGGGGAGGGCAGAGGAGGAGCTGGGGGAGGGCAGAGGAGGAGCTGGGGAGGGCAGAGGAGGAGGAGGGTCATGTCTGGCACTGCCCAGGGCAAGCCCCGAGGCAGCCCAGCAGTGCAGAGTCACAGACACGGCGCTGGCACGCAGGACCCACCATTGGCGTCTTCGTAGCTGTGCTGCGCAGGGAGGGGGGCCCCGGGCTCCCCATCCGGGGGGCTCTCACTGCTGTCCAGCTGTCCCACCGGCGGGGGCCATGGCAGGTCTTTAATGACCTTGATTTCAACTGGATGGGGGGTGGGGAGGGTGAGGGAAACAGAGAGAAAGAGAGAGAAAGAAAGGGTTTAGAAAAAACCATCAGCAACACCAGAGACCCGCAGAGAAGGAGAGCAGTTGGGGGGGAAAGACCTGAGGATTAAATTCCCAGGAGCCCTACATCAGCTTGGCCATCCCATCCCCTCCACAGCACCAAGCAGGGGCAGGCCTGAGGTGGGGCACATTCCCAACAGAGACACCCTGCTCCTCCCATCAGTTTTTCCAGGCAACCCTCTCTGGGGTTTGGGGGAGCCTGCAATCACCCCTTTCACATACATGTCTGTCTGGGGGTCTTGGCCAAGCATCCCATTGCCATCTGTCCTGCCTGTGCATCTGTCCTGCCATAGGTACCTCCCAGTGACCCACAGGGTCCACAATTCCCTGCCAGGCATCAGTGGGTTGCAGCCTTGTGCCAGTAGCAGCTGCCCATCAGCAGGGGTCTCATGGACCCCTTGGCATCACTGGAGAGAAAAAAACACCCCACAAAACACAGCAGGATCTGCTCTGGCTTCAGAAAAAAATGGGCAGCAGGTCCCAGTGTGGCTCAGGGAACAGCAACCTGGCTCCCTTGGGACTCAGAGCAGGCCTGAAGCACCCTGGGCAGCAGCCACATGTATCTACAGGTGAGCCAGACCTGTGAACACACCACCTCCACCCAGGGATATCAAGCAAGGCAGCTCATCCAGAGCACAGACACCTCAGCACAAACCCAGCCCAGCAGAGCACGGTTCCATGATGGAGCCTGACACACCAAATCCTTGGCACGGGGTGCTGTGGGACCTGGTACCCCAAGCACAAGTGACGCTGACACAGCACACACATCTCCAGCTCACACTGCCCAAACCCAAAGGGTGAACCACTCCCCAACCCCAAATTTCCACATGTCTCTCTGCCATCATCTCCACACAGTGCCACCAGCCTGAGCACCCTCAGCAGCAGCTGCAGCACAGCCACACAATGCTGCAATTAAAATGCATCCTAGATAAGAGCGCAGCAATTAGGCAGCAGCGGCAAGGAGCCAGTGCTAATGCACAGCATGGATTTCCTCATTACCAAACACAAACACAATCGATCCCACAGCATGGATAAATAGGTCAGGGGGCTGGATGAAGGCTCCTTGGCTATCCTCCTGCCCTGAGGAAGGAGGGAGCTGCTTGAGCCCTGGGTTGAACCCACCCCTGCAGTGCAAGGTGTTAATTTGCACCAGAGGCTGTGATCGGTCAGAGCATGGCAGAGGCAATGGGAGACAGGTGCTGGACAGGTTACCAAGGCAGATCTGTCCATCACTCTGTCCAGCCTGGCTCCCTGCTCAGAGAAACAGCTTCTGCAAGAGCACAATACTCCCTGAGCTATGAAAATGCACAGACCAACATTATTGACCCCTAGAAGATGAAGTAACCCCAAAGATCCAGCTTCACAACAAGTGTTGTTTGCTTTATGGCTGCTCCCATCGCTCACCTGCAAAGGCTTTGGAGATCCTCTCCTTCTTCCATTCCCAGGGCTGGTCATATTCCTCTGGTGGCCTCTCATCATCCTCGGGCAGCCGGGACTCCCTGGGCCTGGGGCAGGCCGAGCAGTCACTGTCCGTGTCCAGCACAGGCTCATAGGGGGTGTCATAGAGGGGCAGCGGCCGCGCGGGCGCCTCCCGCAGGCCCTTCTGGCGGATCTCTGCCCAGACAGGAGGGAAAGGACCATGAGCCTTCTGCCAACACAGCCGTGGTCCCCCCCAAAACAGTGCTAGATAACAGGGATCAATGTCACCCGTGGTGAAATGGGGTAGGGAGCATCAGCAGAGGAGGAGACAGCGAGCAGCTGCCAGGAGCAGGAGCACCAAAATCCCACAGTCCCACAGCCCCACTCCTGGGCAGCCTGGCAAAACGGGGACAGAGTACCCTGAGCCTGATTTCCTGCAAGCAGTGAGGCTGGGCTTCTCCCCTGGACACCCAGAGTGGTTGGTTTAATAAAATGCCCTTCCCTCAAGCAAAACAAAGTCTCTCCCACAGGCACAAGCAGTCTCTCCACTGCTTGCTGGTTTTTCCAAGAAATATAATGGACTACTTGAAAAAACCACATGAGCTTTCCAGAAACCACTTACTCCAGGAAAACCACAGAGCTGCAAAGCAGAGCCAGAGCTAGCATGGTGACCCTGAGCACTGCCTTCAGGAGCACATGCTCCCAGCTCACCACCAGCTTTCCAGCCCCAGACAGGCCCACTGGGGGCCCTGCTGCTGCTGCAGACACAGCATGTTCTGGCCCAGTCAGTCCTAACTGAATTAAACAGCTCCCACATCCATCTTAGTTTTAAGCCAGATGCATGGAGTGTCAGGTCTCTCCTGACTCCACCTGGCAACTGGGGTCCTGGGGGACAGCATCACAGGGAGAGATGTGCCTGTAGTGCTCAGACAGTCTTTGCATGCTCCTGCAAACCCAGTGCACAAGGATAAAGCTGGGAAAATTCACCTGCAAAATGGCTGTCCCCCACCAGAACCATCACCCAGGTTTGCCTCATGTGGGGGCTGCAAGGAACACAGTACAGTGGCCACTAAACTCAGGGACCAGAGGTGTAAAGAGTGGCCTTTGTGTGACACCTTCCACCTTACCAGCCATCATCTTCTGGGCTTCATAGGGCTCCATATATCCATCATTCTCCATCACCTTCTCCAGCCCTGCCTGGCTGCCTGCCACCTGTGCTGCATCAAAGGGATCTGCATAGTCCTCCAGAACAGCCAGCTGGAACAGGGCAAGAACAGGAAAAGGGTTAAGGCACCTCTGCCTTTATTGGCAGGTGGAAGGCAGAGCCCACCATGAGCTCCTCCAGCAGCAAGAGAACCCAAACTCACACCGTGGCAGCCCTGCAGAGCCCTGCAGGCAGTGACAGCTTTCCAGGCACCAGCACTTGGCTGTGGAAATGCTCCAGCCTTTGTCCTGAAAGCTGAGATGGAGCCAAGCAGAGCAGAAGGCAGCTCTGCCCCTCCCTCACCGCCAGGCCCCAACTGCCAGCACCCACATGCATGGCCTGGCTGGTCCCACTGCAGCACAGGGCTGCCAGCAGTGCTGTACCCTCCATGGCACACACATGCTCTCCTGCACACAGCCACATTTCCCTTCCCAAGGTGAACAAGGGGCACAGATCCCAAACACGGGGTGTCAGCTGGCACTGGCACAACTAGGAGCTCACTGCTTAATTTCCAGGGCTCCTGTGCACTCGTTCAAAGAGCTTTTCTAACAAAAGGGCTAAGAATAGCCTATAGCTTCCTCTCCACTCCTTCCTAGGCCTCCACAGCACCCTCAGACACATCCTAAGTTAAGTCAGACAAGATAGAACCTTCCTCCAGGAAGCCAAGGCAGGAGCTTCTCAAGTGCCAGGTCACAGGGTCAGCACTAAATTCTGAGATTTGCACTTATTCGTGAAAAGGATCCTGCAGTAGGATAGGGGGCATGTCCCAGAGCTCAATCCCCTCCAGCACTGGAGCCACATGCCTGCTCTAGCATCTCAGCAGCTTCCCATCAGAGCACCCCATCCCATGGCCCTGCAGTCCCCAAGAAGCCTGGAGCTGTACATCCACCTCCAGCCCCAAAGCCTGCTCCCAAAGTGGGGCCAGGCAAATTTCCAGCAGCAATCGAGTGTACCCAAGCACGCCCAGGACACAAACCCCCAGCTTGGGGGAGATTTGCTAGATTTGCTACCACAAAACAGGCTATGCAGATGTCCCACAGCAAGCACCAAATGTCCCAAGCATGGTGTGGCACCCACCTGGTGCCAGGCTCCATCCTCACCACGATGCTGCCCTGCTGCTGGCCAGCCACGGGGACCACGGCTGCTCACACATCCCTCTGCAGCTCCAATAATCAGCTTAAAACAAAAGATTTCTCCCTCCTTCCTGAGCAAAATGCCCAACAATAGCCTGTGACAGAAAGCCCAGCAGGAAAAGGGAACAGGAACTGGAACTGTAAACACCTCCACGCAGTCCCAAGACTTGGCATCCCTGTGAGCTACATGAGGCTCTGTGCCTGGCTCAGCAGCTCCTCCCTAAATGTCCCAGCTCCACGGGGCATGGGGAACAGGGTCAGCTCTCCAAACTTGGTCCCTCCATGCCAGGGCACAAGCATTGCTTGTGATCACCCCCAGACTGCCCCAGAGGAGCAGAACAGGGCTCACACACGGGAGCTGCAGATGCTCTCCCCCTCAGCAAGGCAGCAGAGGACAGATGGTCTCAGAGCTCCACCCCAGGCAGGGGCAGTGAGCCAGGACAGGCCTCAGGAGCAGCCAGCCCCAGCTCTGCAGGGGGAGACAGGCAATCTGCTCTCACCTCCATCTCTCAGGGGTGACAGCCATCACTCAGGCCCCATCGAGCACTGGGGACACAAAGGAGCAGAGCTGAGCCCAGGGGTCTGCAGCTCTTTGCAGGGTGAAATTCCCCAGGGGAAACACAAGTCCCTGGTGACTCTGACAGCTGCTTGGCCAACCAGGACCTGCTTCCCACTGCTGCCTGAGAGATCTCAGAGAAGCTGCTCCAAACAGCCTGGACACCCCATGGCCTCTCCCATAGAGGCTCTTGCTGCACCTCAACCCCTGCAGAGCACAGCCCTGTGACAGCAGCAGCACCTTCACACATGTGCTCAAGACAATGGCATGGGCATGCCAGCAGAGTCCCTGCACACATGCACCAGCTCAACAGCCAAGGTGGGTGACTGGGCTGTGCCGTGTTCAATGTTAACTTTAGCAGAGCTCTCGTGGCTCCAAGCATGCTGGGGGGCTGTGAAATGCAGTTTGCTGACCCTCCTGGGGTTAGCTGTCTGTTCCTTAGGCCCCAAGCCCAACCTGACCACATTCAAACCTGCCATGAACCACATTTCCTACACAGGCACAGACCTATCGTGCTGCTGGTGCCAGTCCTGGACCCTCCCTCTGTACCATACACACACAGCAGCTTCAGACAGGGCCAGGAGGCTTCCCTGCATGCAGTGGTCACTGTCAGAGAATCATTAAGGTTGGAAAAGACCTCCAAGACCATCAAAACCAACATTATTTCCAAATGTATTTCCTTGTGTTTAGGCCTGGCTTCCCAGGGAGGAACGCACAAGCTCCAGCAGGCTCACAGAGTGGCCCCACACAGATGCTTCCAGGTCTAGAAAGCAGAGGATGGTGGAGAATCTAACAGGTCTCACCAAAGACCCCTAAAACTGGGTATTTTGCCTGCAGAAGTTTGGAGAGGCACTCAGCAGAGATTAGATGGACTTTGTTGGTAGAGGATGTGATTTGCTGGGTTCAGTTTGGACCCAGAGCAAATGGCTCTGGTTAGAGGCAAGCTCCTTGGGTTTGGGGGAATTTGCCACACTGGTTTGCTTCTCCACTGCCTCAAGGATGGCACTTCATAGGAGCAAGGTCTCCCAACTGTAGGGTGATGAGAACATAAATCAATTTGTTTTTCACATGGTTGGATATTACAGCAGAGAGCCACAGAAAAGGTGGGAAGGGAATTTCTGCCTCCAGGAGCATCACAACCTCGGGATGGGTAAGCAAGCCCATGAGAATGGTGCCTCAAGCCCCAGGACTGAGGGGCTCCAGCCAGTGCCAGGAGTGGGGCAAACAGCAGGGACCCTGCAATCACTGGGCACACCCTAATGCCCTTGCACAAGGGGCTGTATCACGGTTGCCCAGGAAACTGAATCTCTGACATTTCCTAATCGGAGTTCTGGACTTTATGAGCCATGCAGGGCTCTCAGCAGCAGCCACAGTGCAAACTGCTGCTCCCAAGAGAGGGAGGGGGCACAGCCCTGGCAGGGCAGCTCCCAGGGGTGCCCTGAGCCCCCCCCACTTTGCTCCAAGGCCAGGCATTTCCATGCTTTGCTCATGTTCCATGTTGTTGAGGGAGCTGCTCACTGCCTGCTGATCCCAGCACACGGCTGTGAAGGCATCACCCCCTCATACAGAGCACAAGCTTTGCTAGATTTGAAATAATTTGGGTGCAAAGCAAAAGCCTGACGTGCAAAGCCACCATCCCAGGGCAGCTCTTGGTGCAGACCAGTCCTTCAGGGAGCAGCCAAGCACCCCTGGCACCTGGACACACATCCTGCTTGAGCACGAGTGTTTTTCACATGTTTATCTGCCACAGCAATGCACACCCAGACCCCTGCTGCAGCACTGAGGCTGGTCTCACTCTATTGTACATGCCAACAATAAGGGGGGGAAAAAATCAAAACAAAATTAATGCAAAGAACCAAATCATCACTGGGTTCTCACAGTCAAACAGCTTTTATGCTGCCCACCAGTGAAGGTGACAGATCACAGCTCTTCAAGAGCATTCACAGCTCAGACACCAAAATCCCAGGGCAGAGCTGGGGCTCTTTGTCCCATCTTGCTCAGAAACATTCTATCTGCCACCACCTTCTGCCACAACAAGATGTTCCACTCTACACAGAGGTTTGCAGAGGATTCCTGGGGAGACCCTCCACCTTAAAAACAAGTTTCCTGCCCTGGAGGTAAAGCACATTTGGGGTCTCCTCAGAAGATTGGGTAAATAAATTGTGCAAACTCCGTCAGGTGCAGCATTCCTCCAGTTTTACAAATCTGGCAGCTCGGCTTTTGGCAGACACTGGAGCCAAACCCAAAAGCAAACACAGAGCTGACCTTCAAGAAGGGTCTGGTGCAGGGCCCACAGGGACAGGTGGGCTGGGCAGGGAGCCTGGGCTGCAGCCATGGCACAGGAGGAGGGCACACACACAGCACAGCATCGGCAGCATGTAAGATGACTCAGATGGAGGAGCTCTGGCAGGAAGGACACACACCCAGGAGCTTCCTGAGCGGCTGTTCCCACACCCTGCAGCACTGACCCCGCACTCCCAGCAAGCACAGCACACTGCTCCTGGTGGGCACGGGACAGAGGTGTCCTCAGGCAGATCCCCCAGCCCAGCAGTGGCAGGTCCCTCAGTGCATCTCTCCCTAGTGGTGCTGCTTCTTGTGCCTAATCCAAACCCAGCAGGGACTGCACCTCCAGAGAGTCCACCTGGCTCAGGTGAACGGCACAGGGCCAGTCCATTGCCCACTGCTGTGGGGAAAGGCCTGGCACACCAAGCAGACTGAGGAGGACGTGTGCTGTCCACACCATTTCCAGCAGAGTTTGGAAAGCAGCACAAGCCACGGCAGAGCTCGCTCCAATGCATCCCCACAGGATGCTGCAGATCCCACAGAAGGGGCAAAGATGTGACAGATGTGCTACAGCAGCAAAGCATCGTGCAGCCCAGGCAGCAAGGATTCCTGTACCAAGATGTTCCTGCCCTTTCCATTCTCCAGAAGAAGCACGACAGCTACAGCAGGCACAGGGTGCCCAGGGAGCACAGTCAGTCCCCAGCCACAACAAACCACATGGTCTCAGCCAAACCACACAATCAGGAACCAGTGACTGCTCTTTCCACTTGTCTCCGTCCTAATCATCCCCACTTGGAAGGGCTGCATATTTTATTAGAGTGATTTTCCCCATCTATCATTAACAAAAACCCTCTCTGCTCCAGCAGCTCTGTCTGTACACAGAATTGTGCTTCTCCTTTAATCTCCAGCATCACCACAACCCCAGGGGTCTGCAGCGTCAGTCCCTGCAGCAGGCAGGGAACAGTGCCCACAGCCTCCTCCTAAGCCTGTGAGCACTGAGCCCTGGGCACAGCCATCACCTCAGCTGAGGCTCCAGCCAGCTCCAGCATCCCTCCCCTGCTCCAGGACAGCTTGACTGCACCAAGAGCAAGGGTCACAAGCATAAGTAACCCCCAGCAGGCATTTCCATCCTCCTGTACCACCTTCAGGAAGAGCCACCACGATGCTGGAGCAGTTGGGAAACCTTCCAACTGCTCAGCCCAGTAGATGAGAGCTGCAAAGGGCTTTTCAACCCCACACAGCTGCTCTACATGGTGGATGCTCCCTGGCTCCTCCAGGAAAACTGTATTAATGGACAGCTGCAAGCGCTATCAAATATTTCCACTTTTAGTCCGGTTTTGCCCAGGCTCTGGAGCTCTGTGTCCATCACATACCAGAGCCCTAAAGAATTAGAAGTCTCCTCCCTACACTGGCATGCAGGAGACCATCAGTAATCTAATCACTGCCTATCTTGGAAAAATGAAGGGTCTTCAGCCTAGTGCTGTTTGAGCACAGCTTCCCTGAATGCACCCCAGCTTCTGACTTTTCTCCAAACTCCTCAGATTCTCCCCAGCCTTTGGGTCCCCAAACAGCCTGGCTGTACCTGCCAGCAGTCCCTGCTTCCCTCAGCCCTGGCTCAGCCTTTTGCACATCACAGCCTGAGTCCACATGCTCCTGCTCTGATCCTGCAAGACACGTTCCAGACAAAAAACCATCCAGACTGCCTCAGCAAACCACAGCACCACGGTGGCACCTCTGGTCCCTACTTCCCCTGCCACCCTCCTCAACCCCCTCTGCTGCCTGCAGCAGCCAGTTCACCCAGCTCAGAGGGGGAGCTCTGCTGGGCCACTCGAGAAATCTCCTAAAAGCAATTACTCAGTACAGGCAACTTCCCAAGATCCACCAGCAACAAGTTTTTCTATCTGCTTAAAACATTCCCTAGCAGATTTTTCCCGGTGCTCATTTCATTGTGCCGCCCGGCAGTGCCAGGACCACGGATGGCATCACTGACTGTATCCGCGATTCCCTCCGCCAGCCAGATCTGCAATCCCGTCGAGTTCGCCTGACAAGCCCCGTCTTGCAGGCGGCAGCGCTAGCGGGCACTAATTACCCCCTCCTGCCTTTATTTGCGCAGTCCCCGCATCAGCCTCTCCTCGGAGAGCGAGGCCCGGCACCGAGGGCCGCAGCCCCGCTTGGGCTGATCCTCCACCAGGTCCGGTGCCACTCAGAGCCCGTGTGCCACGGGGAGCTCCTGCCTCTCACCGGGGATGTTTCTCCCCTCCCTGGCAGCTCCAGGCTCTGCTCTCAAGCCTGGAGAAGCCGGCGCGGGGGGGCGGCAGACAAAGAGGCGCTGAGGCTCCTGACAAAGCAGCACGGCATCTCTGGGGGTCCGGCCGCCGCCGCTGGCACGGGCAGCCCGGGCAGGGGAGATCCGGCAGGCACGGAGCGCTGCGAGGCCCAGGGTCAGCGGCTCCAGTCTCGGAGGGCACCGCAGACAGTGCTGTGCTCCTCAGCTTCCCGCTGGGGATCGTACCTGCCGCCCGCGGGAGCCGCAGAAGAAGCCGGGGCCGCCGCCGTTCCCGCTGACGTGTGCCCGGCATGTCGGTGCTGCCGGGGCACAGGGGAACGCGACACGGGAACCCTGTGGAGCCTGGCCGGGCCCCCCCCGGGTGCTCGAGGTCCCCAACCCTGCTCCTTACCGCGGTGCCAACAGTCTGGCGGGACCACCGGGGCCATCTCCGTGACCGAGAGGCTCAGGCTCCACCTGCCCCGAGGGTCCCAGTCCTGCCCCTCACGGCAGGGGCCGAGGCTGCGGGCGGTCACTTGGGACCCCGCAAGTGGCGGGATAGCGCGGGGAGAGCACCGGGGCCCAGTGTCCGGGCACTCACCTCCTGCGGCGGCTCGTCGGGCGCTTCGGGACCGGTCGGGGGCGAGCTGGGGGCAGCCGGCACCGGTGGCGGTGGCGAGGGGCTGGCGGGCACCTTTTCCACCGCCTCCACCTTGATGAGCCGGTGCTTGGGCGAGACGTAGCGGGGCCCGTCGGGGGCGACGGCGGGCGGCGGGCCGCTGTAGGGGTCCTCGAAGTCGCGCTCCTTCTGCAGCCGGTAGGCCGCCACGATGTCGGGCTGGGCGGCGGCCAGCGGCTCGGCCGCGCC
>JAWWMS010000024.1:17349812-17360027 GCA_035048045.1 Chlorospingus semifuscus
GCACCCGGGGAAATGCCCCCGGGTAGCAGGGCGGTAAGGGGTCCCTCATGGGATCACAGGACGTGCTGAGCTGGAAGGAGCCCGCGAGGGCCGTGCAGTCCCGCTGCTCGGTGCAATCCCGCTGCCCGGGAGGTGTGTGGTGGGAGCAGCCCCGTGCGGGACCCCCGGAGCAGCTCCCTCCAGGGAAACACTGAAACACGAGGCTGGCCTGAGGACCGCCACGAGAAACACTGCGGGAAGGGGTGAGCAGGGACAAGGCAGGGAAGTGCTTGGGAGGAACGCTGAGCTCAGGCTGGATGTGCAGACACATTGGAGTGAGAGTGCAGGGCTGATCCCCAGCACGGGGGCTGGAGGACATCCCCTGGGATGCAGCGGGGATGTGGCACTGGGAGCAGTCTGTTGGGGCATGGCAGCAGAGCCACAAAAAACACACTAACACACATTCTGAGTGCTCCCCCTGGACACAGCCATCACTAGCCGGCAGCTCACCCACCACCAAGACCATCTCCCCATCCTCTCCAATGTCCCAGCAGCCCTGTCTCCAGACCTATGCCCCCAAATCCTTCCCATCCCTTCCTAAATACACACCGTCACCCAAACCTGCTTCCAAGTTCACAAGCTGAATCCCCCGAAGGCCATGAAGAAAGAAAAGGGCCAGGTTCTCCAAGAGCAGGACCCCCACAGAGGTCCCACTGCAAGCTGTGGAGCTCACAGAGGCATCCAGGGAGCAGGGGCAGGTGCCACAGAGTGTCCCTGTGTGTCCTCACACCCTGAGCCGTGGCCCTGCACAGTGTGGGGACAGGTGCTGGCATCTTGCTGTCAGGGTTCCTAGCTGGGAGAGGTTTCTCATGGTGACCTCCTTCCTACCAGCCCTGTGCAGGAGGGACAGTGAGGATGGGGCTGCAAGGAACTGAGCTTCCTGTGCCAGCCTGGCACAGCACATGCCCAACATGTGCCCAGGGAGCCCACTGAGTCCCACATTTCCTGGTTCCCTGAGCACACTCTTGCTTGAGAAACACATCCAAATTTTCCAAATTTGCCAGGTCCATGTGGACACCACGGGAGCTTCCTCCAAAGGGAAAAGACAGCCATGAAACCCAGAAAACAGCACTGGAAATTTCAAAGCATGGGGATTGCAAGATGCAAAAGGCAGCAGGAGAAAAAGCATCTGTGAGGAGCAAACTGATCACCAGGCAGTGTTTGCAGCAGTCTAGCAGCAGACCTCGCTCCCAGGCTCTCAGATGGAGATGAAGAGACTTATTAAAATGCAGAAAAGACAGAGATTCTCAATAAATTTGCCTGTCCAGCATTTGGAAGGAAGCAGGGCTAATGGCACTTGAGATTGAAAGCACTTCCACCCTCTATTAGTAACCAAGGAGGATGTTCAGAGGCAGCTGTTGGAGATGGCTCATGTTAAGTCCTCAGGCCTGGAAAACACACGCTCAGTGTCTCCAGAGAGGGGACTGAGCAGGGATCTAGCTTTGTGGTGCTGTTTGGTTTTTTAAATACTACCATATTAGAGGAATTGCAAAGGTTCTTCCTTCTCATCCAGTCCTGGCACATGCCCCACATCGCTCCCTCCTTGGAGAGGCAGCTGTGCCGGGCCATGCTGGGGTTTGACAAAGGTCTGTGGTCCATGCAGGACCCCAGCACCTCCTCACCATTTGCTGGGCCTGTTTCTCTTTCAGGCTGGCCCAATGTAGCCCTGTTCCCTGATCTGTGCCTCTGGGGAATCACCTTCTCACCTCAGGCTTCAGCAGAGCTTGGAGGGGCACCAAAGTCCCTGGACTCACCCGAGCCCTCAGATTTGGGTTTCCCCTTGGCCAAACCACGCAGGCAGCAGCACAGGCAGCAGGTGGAGAGAGCACAGCTGAGGTGAGAGCCCCCTGGGAGACCCCTTTGTGCTTGGGGAGCTTTAAGGAGCTCCAGAAGGAGACCAAATGACCCTACCACCTGTGAGGCCTGGCACAGGCACGGGCTGCTCATGTTCTTTTCTGCAGTCACGACGAGAGGCTGGTGGCATCGCTCTGTTCACAGTGGCTCACTTCAGGCTTGGAGGAGCAGTGTCAGATTTCTACATCCTCCTGCCAAAGCCAGAATCTGTCTGCAGCTCGTGTGCAGCTGGTGCTGCTCCAATCCCAAGTGTTTGCACTCTCCCTACCTTATTCCTGTCGGGACCCAGGTTTGGTGGCTGCACTGCAGAGACTGCCCCCGACACCTCGGTGGTGGCTGTGATGCCACTCTGCCTGTGGGTCACTGTGACAGATGGCTGTCATGGGGTGCTGTAGGGACTGGCAGATGGGAGAGGATGGGGGAGCACAGGCTGCACCACTTGCGTGCCAGACTCCACATTTCAGCTTCTCTCTCATGCGTCCCCAGGTAGGACCTGCAGCCCTGGGGGCTGCCTGCTGCTGGCACTGCCCAGGAGGGAGGGAAGGATGGCTGTGAAGCTGGACACAGTCCTCAGATAGGAATATAACAACCCATGGCTGTGCAGAAGTGATTTGTTGTTCACCCTGAGGGACCGTGGGAGCAGGGGAGGAAGAAGGGCTTTCTGCAAGGATGCAGGGCTGGTCCTCTGCACTGGAATCTGCTCCCACCCTCTTCTCCACCTCTGAAGGCTCCAGGAGCTCTTTGCTGAGGTCTCCAGGCTGGTGCTCTTACCAAGGGAGCTGCTTGCCTGAGTAAATCCAGACAGGTCAGAGCATGCACCAGGAAGAAGAATCCAGGTAATGTCTTCCGGGCTGCTGCCAGCCCAGCAGAGAGCTGTGTGCATCCTCATCCATCCTCCGGGGCCGAGGAGCCGCTTCAGCTGCCTGGAGTGCTCCTGGTGCTCACCCCAGCTGGGAACAGGAGCCCTGTGTGGCAGCTGGGCCAAGAGCAGCACACAGCATTTCCCTGGGCTGAGGAGGGATGGTGCCAGGTATCATGGCAAAGCTTCCCCTCCGGTTTAACCTCGGGTGGTGCGGACACAGCAGCGTCCCCCAGGCGGGCGGCAGCAGCTTCCTGTGACTCAGAGTCCCTGCCCCTGCACACTCCCGGCTGACTCAGCCCGGCTGATGTGGGGGCTGAAGCTGGCACTTGCCCACGTGTCACCTGAGTCAGGTGCTGGGTCCACTCCACCGACCCTGGCCTGCAGGGAAGCCTGCAGCTCCTGGAATCTCCAGCTGCTTCTTCCCCAGCTTCAAACAAAAGCCATTTGCAGGAGGTTTGGAGTGGATGTGTGCCTGCTCCTTTCCTCCCCGGGAGCAACCCACATCCACCCCACTGTGCAGCACAGCAGGGACCAAGGGGATGTCACCTCTGCTGGGTGACAGCCGAACCATCTCCGGGCTCTGGGTACAGCAGGGGAGGTGAGGACTGGAAGGTGGCAACTGTGGCACCAGAATTGCTTCCTGGGAGGCAGCCAGGGAGTCCCAGGCTGATAAATGACACATCTGTTCTCTGCAAATGAACAAAAATTGGCATACGGAGGAGGAAACTGGCATCGTTAGGGAACAGATGGATAAATATGACATATTGGGGAAGAGTCGATACAGCTCTCTTGCAGTGAATTTCTCTTTTCCACAGCGAGTGCTTTCTTGGAAAAAGCCAGCAGGCCCCTGAGGTGATCCAGCAGAAGTCCCTGCGTTTCCACACGCAGGTCTTTGACAAGATGAGGTCAACGGCAAAATCTGCAATAATATTGAATTATTCTGGAAATTGTGGATGCGTGCTAAGCATTGCAGGAGGACTTTGAGAGGCTTAGGAAGCTGACAATAAAATGAGACAAAAGCCAGTGTTAGGGAAGTGACACACATGGGGAAACCAAGCCCAGGCTCTTGTCCACAGTGATGGGTTTTGAGACTGGGAGCTCTGACAGTCTGTGAAACTGTCCCCTCAGCAAAAGTCAAAACCTCAAAGACTCTCTGACAAGCTGATAGGAAGGGTCAGGCAAAAGGAGAGATGAAATCGGAGATATCACTATTCCCTAGCCAGTCCCAGTCTACATGCATTTCTGGTCCCCCTGTTCCAGGGATACAGCAGAGCTGGAAAATGTGCACAGAAGGGCAGCAGGAGGATCCAAGGTCCCTGCACGTGGGGTCCCTGAAGGACCAGGGCTCTTTGGCACAGGAAGGAGACAGCTGGGATCACAGAGCAGAGATCTGCACAGCAGGGGGAGGTGGGAGAGGCTGAAATAACAGAGATAACACTCAGCACACAGGGGCCCTCCCTGCCAGGGGCTGCTGCAGATGCTGCGTGGTTTAGGAACAAAACCACACAAATCCACAGAAAAAAAATCCATAAATACATATTAAATACAAGGACTAGCACAAAGGAGACTTGTGAGATTTTAGAGGCAGGGATGGTGTCCAGGGGAAGTGTTGTTACACATTTGCACCAGGACACCATCAAAGCCTGGGCAGGATATGCACAAAGCATGTGTCTTTACCAAATGGAGCAAATTTCTGCAGGCACTTTTTGCAGCTTTTCAGCCTTTCTGTGAAAAAAAAAATTGTTATGCAGTTGATAGTATAATTGAGGCAATGCTAATTGACCAAAAGAAGAGATGACAACTTGCTGAAAGACATCTGCCAGCTTGGAGCCAGATCCATTGGTCATCACCTGGAGCCTGGTCCCTGCCTCTGCTCTCTGCACTGACAGCCTCAGCACCCCGAGTGTCACAGCTGCTCTGTATGTGGTCCATCATCTCATTAACACTTTGACGAGGTGTGGAGAGCACCGGGCAACTTCATTTCCACAGGTTCAGGTGCAGCACGCTGGAGACAGGCCAGTGAGAGAGCTGGGTGACAAGAGAGGAGAGAAAAATGACTGCAGGACTGACACCCAGAGGGGGGAATCACTTCTTTCACTGAAAAATGCAAGGTTTGAGGGAAATTTCCAAGCAGCCATTATGCAAACTCTTTGATTTTTTTGGGGGTTTTTTTTGGGTTTTTTTGCAAAATCATTTTGTGTGGGCTCAAGTGCCAGAGACCTGAATTCTCCCCACTCAGGTCTCCTGGGGACAGGGGAAGCAAGGCACAGGAGCTTTCCTGGAACAAAACCAGGATCATGACAGGAAAACCTCATGACAGATGCTGGCTTGGTGGCAACAGCTCTGTGATATCATGCAAATTGCAAGGCCTCACCCAGCCAGCCACTCCACACTCTGACAGCCAGGTGGATGCTCAGGGAGCTTCAACCACAGCACAAATTCAGTCCTTTCATTGCTGGCCCTCCATTTTTGGCTTTTATTTGCTCCTACCAAAAGGTTTGATCCTGCAAGGACAAAACAGCATCCAGCTGGGATAAAATGCCTGAATCCCTCCTCTGAATGAATGAAGGAAATGGGACCAGCTGTAAGAGCATGGATCTGAACTCAATAGCAAGTGGTAAAGGGGAATTGATTGGAGCTGCCTGCCCTCATCGATCTGAGGCTGAGCAAACGAAGGAGCTGGAGCATTTGCAGCTCAATCAGAGCCATGAGCTGCTGGGGGCTGTGCTGGGGGCTGGCAGGGGACCTCAGTGCCCCGGGAAGGGGTTAATGGTGGGTTTGATTAATCCAGCTGCAACAGCCGTGCTCTCACAGCTGGGTCCTTCTCCAGACAGCTTTATGTTGCCTGTGGGCAACACCCACCCTGGTATCTCCTTATATCTCTTAATAGGGCTGTCATCAGCTGTCAGGAAGATGGGCTCGGTGCACAAGAGCAAAACAGTGGCCATTGCTCCCACAGAGAGGGGATCAATTGCAATTGCCACCGGCCCAATTTCTCTGGAAGGGCTGAGAGGCAGAAAATGAAGGTGAATTCAGAGATGAGTGCGAGAAGTGGGGAGGTGAGGGCTGGCAGGCTGCCTGGCAGCTCATGGGGGCCTGTCCTCTGCCCATTCAGCAGCACAAACCTGGGTTAAGGCTGGCTGTGTGCAGGCCATAAATCCCTGCAGCGGGAGGAGGTCCTGCTGTGCACACAGAGTGAGAGCTGGGGCTGGCAGCTGGGATCAGGCAGGGCACACAGACATGCCCAGCTTTTATTTAGGGCTGCAGGATGGCTGGATCTCCCCTGGGACGCTTTCCTCACGTTCCAACTTCAGCTGGATGCTGGACACACCAGGGAAGAGCTCAAGAGGCTGCTCTGAGCTGTGCTCCCTGGGTTTTGGACAGGACAGCTTTGATAAATCCCTGCTCCATACATTTTGTGTACCATTTTATTTGATTTCTGAGTGTTGGAGCCAGGCAAGGGCATGTCAAAATACAACCAAGCAGACAATCTTTCTGTTAGATTCTGTTTGCCTTCCCTTCCAGTTTTCTTGCTGGCAGACTGGAAAATATCCTTTGAAGTTCAGGCTTTGGAAGAGCCAGGACCCACCTCATGTGCTGTTGTGGGCTCATAAAGCCTCTGGAGAGCATCACAGCTGAACACTCGTGTCAAGGAATGCTCAAGTTCTTCTCATTCAGTCCTCAGAGCATGTCTCATGAGCTACAATCACAGAATGGTGGTTTGGGTCAGAAAGGACCTTAAAGCTCATCTCAATCCACCCCCTGCCATGGGCAGAGACACCTTCCACTATCCCAGGGTGCTCCAAGACCTGTCCAGCCTGGCCTGGAGCACTTCCAGGGATGGGGAAGCCACAGCCTCTCTGGGTAACCTGTGCCAGGATCTCAACACCCTCTCAGCCAAGAATTCCTTCCCAATATCCCATCTGACCCTGCCCTCTGGCTGTGGGAAGCCAATTTCCCCTTGTCTTCTTACTCCAGGCTTTGTCCAAAGTCCCTCTCCAGCTCTCCTGGAGCCCCTTTAGGCACTGGAAGGGGCTTTAAGGTCTCTCTGGAGCCTTCTCCAGGTTAAGCCCCCCACTTCTCCCAGCCTGGCTGCAGAGCAGAGGGGCTCCAGCCCTCAGAGCATCTTTGTGGCCCTGGAAGAGGATGGTGGGGACAGAATGGGGTCAGGTTGATGGCAATTGTCTCCCAGTTCAGGTGTTTTGTCCTTCACTCCTAAAACCCACACAAACCTTCACCTTCAAGTTGTCCCAGCCCCAGAACCTTTCCCTGCTCCTGCTCCAGCATCCAGCTCTGCCCCAGCAGCACCCAGGGGATGCTGGCCATGATGGTAGAGTTGTTCTGATTTCCTTAGGAAGGAAGGTGGGGTTTCCACAGCAGAGCAATTTCCAAGTTGGATTAGTAGCCTCTGAATAGCCAGAGAGGACAGCACTGGCCTGCACCTATGCTTTTCCATCAGCAGTAAAACACAGAGCACCTCCTCAGATCCATCCTGCCTCCTGCTGGGGCTGCTTTAGCAATCTGTGAGAAAGAGAGGAGGTGGTGGGGATTCCTCTGCCTCCCACCTGCCTTCCTGAGGCTGGGAAAGGAGACCAGGGCCTGCCCCAGAGGAGGAGCAGCTGGGGAGGCTGCTCGAGGGGCAGAGCAACCTAGACAGCCATGCAGTGATGAATTGCCCTTGTCCCTCTGCCAGCTGCAAGATTTATATTTGTGCCACAGAGTGGCAACGTCTAGGTACAGCAGCACTCTCTGTCTGGCTGCACTGGTGTTTTCACATTCCAGGCACCTTTAAAATCCCACTGAAAGCAACTCACAGGCATCAGAGGGCTCAGAGAAAAGACATTGAGGGGCAGAGCAGGGTGGGAAGAGCCTGGAGCAGCCATCCTGGCCAGGTGCTGACATCCTAAAGGGATCAGGTTACCCAGCAGACATGGGGCTCTCAGTGCTCCTACAAACTCATCTCTTTTCCTCCATCCTGGCAGGTCCAAACCATCTGGACTAAAAAGCACGTGGCAAAGGGTGGTTGGGCCCTGACAACCAGGCAAGGTCCCTTAGGAGTGCTCTCATCCCAGTTCTGTGGGGAGGGCAGCCTACAGCAGGAAGTTGCTGGGACAGGCCACCACCGATGCCAGCGACGGGTGGCAGCAGTTTCTCACCTCCTCCTTCTCATCCACACCCCATGCCTTATCTCTGGTCCTTTTGCACCTCCCTGCTTACTTCCACGTTTGGCTGACTCTCCTGGATGGCTGCAGTGTTATCTCAACCATGCCTGTTCCAGCAGTTGAGGTCATTGTAATTCTGTCGACTTCCACATTCTAGAAACATCTGCCAAGAAGCCAAATCACAGGCCCTGCTGCCTCCTCCAGGGCACCAAGGAGCCCACACTGTGTGCCCTGGGTGAGCAGTGCCCAGCACCCACCCAAACGTGGGCTGTGCATCCTGCCAGGCCAGGAGCTGGGATAAAGCCATGGTGACACAGCCTCAGGGGATCCCACTCTGCCTGCCCATGCAAATGCCCAAGGAGCAATCTCCTGATCAGTGTCTGTGCCTCTGTGGGTTCTCTGTCCCCGCCAGCCATGGACAGCATATCCTGCCAGAGCGTGCCCCACTGTCTCCTGTGGGTCCCACCACCATGTCCTGCTCAGCACAGAGACTAACATGGAGCTGGGCTTATCCCTTCAGCAGGGACACAGCTCATGGCATGGTGCCACTCTGGAGGAAGGCACAAGAGACCAGGCGCAGGGCAGCACCAGAAACCAGGCACAGGGCAGCACGAGAGACCAGGCACAGGGCAGCACAGGGGCTTCTTCCCTTCACAAGGTGATGACCTGGGATTCAGAGGTTGCAGTGATCCCATCTCTACAGCTCAGCTACATCTGTCCTGCAGGTGTCTGTTGGTTGGATTTGTGTCCTTGGTGCAGCAAAGAGGATGATGGTGTCAAGCTCCTCGGGCATGGGAGGAGAACCATGTGTCTCCTTCCAGTGTCACTGCACCTGCTTCGTTCCAGCATAAGGACACAGATGGGGACAGGGTTGGACACAGATGAACAAAAGCAGTATTCCTGCAGCCCCATTAGAGGCGTGGACTGGGATCCCCATGGACTAGGATCTTGGCACGTGGTCAAGAGAGGGAGAAAGGTGGGACTGGGGCAGGACAGTAGCACGTGGGCACTCAGGTCATTCAGAGTGACATCCCTTCAGCATCTCCTGGCCAGCCAGTTTGACATGGGAGAGCATCTCCCACTGCGAAGGATCCCAGCATTGCTGAGGGACCACTGGTGCACACCAGCAAACTGCTGAGGACAGGACGAGGTGGTCACAGACAAAGGGAGGGTACAAAAAACCATTCTGTCTTCCTCCACCACTGTGAGCTCTTTTGCGCTGGTTGTGAGCAAGATGAGCTCGGAGTGGCAGGAGCAATTACTTCACAGAGTAATGAAGGTACACAGGGCATTTCTCCAGTTTGCCCCAAGCCTCAGGAAGACCATTCTAGATGTAGGATTTTCCAGCTGCAGCAGATACACCAGGATGGATGGGGTGCAGGGACATGGCCAGCAGGGTTGTAGGAGTCCCCTGCCACTCCCTGTACCCCCTCCCATGTGTGTGTATGACACTCGATGAGCTCATCCCTTGTGAAGGAGCTGATGTTTCTATGACCAGCTCCAGTTCTTCAGAATGAATGAGTCATGCTGCGATAACTCTAAAATATTTTATGTCAGGAAATCTTTTAGATCCCAGGTGTTTGGAATTCTTTGCATATCTGTGAAAATGAAAGAACCTTTAGTACTGGGAGCAGGGAAGCAGCAGCAGTGGTGAGAGCAGAGCCATTAGGTATCAATATGTGCTCAAGCAGGAGAAACAAGGAGTCCAACACAGATTAATACCTGTAGATGTTTCAGGGGCATAAAATCCTTAGTCTCTCTCTTTTCTCCCATCCCTCTGTGCCCAGTCGTCATTAATCCTGTGGTTGGGAGAAATTTTACTCCCTGAGAAATACACAGGGGAGCGAGAGGTGAGGTTACAGCTGGGGAGCAGGGTTACTCCAGGATATGGAGGGCTGGGATGAGGGGAAGGTTCAGGCTCAGGGTCAGAGCAGGGAGGGCCGAGGGCAGAGGATGAAGGTGAGGGGGTGAGCGCCGCAGTGGGGTCAGACACGGAGCGAGGCTCGGGGCTGGGGCCAGGCAGTGGCTGAGGGCCGGGAGAGCTCCGGGGCTCGGCCCGGGGCCCTTCACCAGCGCCCCGGCCCTGCACGGCGAACACGGGACGGAGCCCAGGAGCTGCTCCCGGGGAATGCCCGCGGGGGGCGGAGCGGGAGCGCCCAGAGCCAGCCCCGCGTGTGGCACGGCTCACCCAAAGTCAGCCTGGCAGGTGACACTCACAGCACACCACAGGCAGCCCCAGTGTGACCGGGCACACCCAGAGCCGGCCCCGCTGCGCCGCTCCCGCCTCACCCACGCCCG
>JAWWMS010000024.1:17364706-17396726 GCA_035048045.1 Chlorospingus semifuscus
TTTAAATATCTTTTTAATATATTTGTTTCGGTTTTGGTTGTTTGATTGGTTTTGTTATTGTTTTGTTTGGTTTTTTTGTTTGGGGAGGGGTGTTCTTCCCTGGGAATGCCACACTGCCACCCTTCCCCATTCCATGGGCTGCTGTCACCCCGCTGGCAGAGCCACCAGGAGCGTTCCTGCCACCCCTGAGGGTCTCTGCTGCTGTGCGCACACAGCAAACAGGGCACAAAGGAAATTATGGGCTCTGCCCTTCCATGGAACGACACAGAAACCTCCCATCAAACAGGATTGAATCCCAGCAGGTGATATCACCCACCCTGTCAGAGACTCCTCCTTTGTGAGCACTATCAGCTGCATCTTCACATTGATGTTTTCCTATGAAAGATTCCTCTCACGAAGCTGTCCAAGACTGAAAATGCAGGGGAAGTAAGGGAAATTGTTAAATAGCAGTGATTAAAAATACAGGCAGCTTGTAAAAATCAAAATTAGGGATGAAATTTTTGGCTGTTTTCATTTAGGGGAGCAACAAAAAGGTTTTCCTGCATCTTTTGCAACACATTTTTTTCTTGTGCGTCAGAGAAAGCCACCCAAAATACAGCAAAAAAATTCCAACATGAAAGGGTGAAATATTATAGAAAATCTTAACTCCTACAGTAAGAGTTAAGGTAACAAAACTAAAATAAAAAATAAACTATTAGAGAAATGTGATAACTCATATCATTGCCATAATAATTTCACATTCTACATAATAGAGAATAAGTCTATTAACAATTCCTAATAATTGTGTTTCCAGTAGTAAATTTTCAGACTATTAGAATAAAATGGCTGAATTCTGTTAAAATGTAATGAAATATTAGGAAAACTTTGCATTTCAAGCAAATAGCTCTGAATTGAACAGAAGATGAGGAACAATTTACTATTGTTTGATTAAAGGTGTTTTATTCACTTTTTATTGATATTTTATTATTCATATATTATTTTATTAGTTTTTATGTTATTATTCATATTTTGTTATTTATTTATACAATTATTCATATTTTATTTTGTTATTGAAACAGGCTAACAGTCAAGCACTATTGATTCTGTCCAGCGAGCATGCTTAAAGCAGAACCACACAACAAAATTCAATGATTCTCTGGGTCAAAAAACACCATTATTTGTCTTAATTGCCAAACATTTTTTTACAAAACAAAAAAAGATTTAAAAATAAATTTAGAATTTTCTGTTAAAAAAAACTGCATTTGAAACTTTGCCTAGAACTGTTACCAATATAAAATGGTGATGTGAACAGATTTTTAATAAAAGAAAATTCTCAGGCTATGTGAGAGTAACTTGTGGTGACTAGAGGAAATTCAGAGACATATTTAACTGACTTTGAAATATTCTTTAAGAAAAACAAAGAGCTTGAATTATTTTTATTTTTTCCTTTCACACTTTTCATCTGCGCATTTTTTCAAGAATATGTTTTGTTTTAAGAATTATCTGATTGCACAATTTTATTTTGATGTTAATGTAGATAAAATCCCCACCCACAAGTCTGTTTCTTTAGCTAACAACACCACTTAAAGAGTCAATTATAATTTTGCAAACACTAAGGAATTTTCAGGACATTTTCAACGTTATTATGAAATTTTTCCCAGAAAAACTTTATAGTTTTCTTTTAAAAAAACTTCATAGTATTTTTTCTTTTTCCCCAGAAATAAAGCAAAAACAAATCTACAATGCATTTATTTTGTTTTTCAGCAGCTTTTCTGCTTGCATTCCCTGTATTTACAGCTAAAGCAAACACTGACAGATTTTGAGACTTTGGTTTGCAGAGTGCACACCAGGTAAGAAATCTGTTATCTACAAAGCCCTGCCCTGTAATTCTGAATGCTCTGAAATAATGAGATTTTAGAGATAGTTTCCCTGTGCTAAGCAGAAAAGGAGCATGATCCCAATGGTCTGTGCAAATGTCACTGCTTGAGTACCTCCAGAATGGCTCTAATTACTCCCCAAGTGCCACAGAGGAGAATTTGTACTTATCCTTTACCTGGGGTGAAGGCCATGACAATTCTGACAATTTCTTGCAGCTCAGTCAAGTTTTTTCTTAATATTTTTCAGGTTAACATAAGGCTCTGTGGAAAACTTTGCTTCCAGCTTGTGGTTTGCACTCACATAACATCCCCAGTTCAATGTGAAGCTGTCCATTATTCTCCAGGTGTTTAAGGATGCATGAGCCTGGACTCCTTTTAAATTGGTCTGGAGCCAATTTGGACAATTTCTTTTTCTTTTTACTCTTAAGTCTTGTCTTTTTCTTATGCCATTTCCATTTAACTTAGCAAGTGGCTCTGGCTTGGTTTGGGATTGACCCTGAATTGTCCTCTTTTCTTCTCATGGACTTTGATGTGGAGAACAAGAGGTTGTTCCAGGACTCCTAAATAGTTTTAAAAGAGGGTTCTGGACATGGAAATGGTGTAAAATCATGTGGAGAGAATTATAAATCTTCTCTGTTAAATTCTCTTATTACACAGGTAAGATTGCACTGCCTTTTCATGTCTTTAATTCTTCATGCTTCATCTTGGTGGCTTCTACTCTTTTTCCCCCTTTTCCTGACCAGCCATTACCACGCTGGAGATGAAGGCTCAGATATTGTGCACATGTTGGATCTGTGGAACTGAGCACAGCAAAACACTGAAATGGCCATAATGATGCCCAAGTCCTTAATATTTCTTCACTTAAAAAACCAAAAACTTCATTGGGAATTCAGCTCATTCAACACTGGCTGCCAGCTTTTGTGGTTTTTTGTTTGTTTGTTTGATTCAGTATAGCATGATATAATATAATATAATATAATATAATATAATATAATATAATATAATATAATAATAAATTAGCCTTCTACGAACATGGAGTCAGATTCATCATTTCCTTCCTTCATCTGGGGACCCTGAAAATACCATAGGACCCCCTTCCAGCCTGGAGGATCTGCTGCTAAGGATTTTCTTCTGAGGTTCCTGACTTGAGCGTTAAGCCCCCCAAAATGAACACCATGGGAAAGGAGGGCTGTGGCACTTAGATCTCTGTTTTGTGCTGCTTTTGCTTCATTTGGTAGCTTGGGGAAAAGAGGAAAGGTAGCACCATTTCCTCAGCAAGCCCTTCCCAAGCAAATAAATAGAATGGTTTGGGTTGGATGGGATCTCAAAGCCCATCTCATTCCAATCCCTGCCATGGGCAGGGACACCTTCCACTATCCCAGGTTGCTCCAAGCCCTGTCCAACCTGGCCTGGAACATTTCCAGGGATGAGGCAGCCACAGTTCTCTGGGCAGCCAAGAATTCCTTCCCAATATCCCATGTGACCCTTCCCTCTGACAGTAGAAAGCCATTCCTCCTTGTCCTGTTACTCCTGTTATGCCCTTTTTCAAAGTCCTTCTCTAATTGTTAGGGTATGAGTATTGAAGGGTGGAGGAAGCATCATTAGAGGCTGTTCCTACCCATAAAATTCAAGAAACATAATCAAATCATCAGTTTATAATTTAGGCAAGAGTGATTACCATGCAAAACTAGTTTCTTCTCTGCTCTTGCAGAGGATGATGTTCAGAGCCTGGGTACACTCTGGCATTTTGCTACAGATAAATCCAGCTCAGAAGAGAAGTCCTGAGCATAAGGCCCAGCTATGTCCCAAGGCTAGGAAAACACTCACCTATGACCTTTCTTTTTTAAGAGAGAGAATAAAAAAGAAATACACAAGTAACCCCTGTCTTGAGGGGTGAAAATATCCTGAAACATGCCTGGAATCTGCCTTAAAGGCTTTAAATCAGCTTATTCGCTCTCACAAAAGCTTGAGGACTTTCCCCAGCAGCACCAACAAGCTGAAGCATTCAAATTCAAATCAGAAGCATTCCCTTTTGTCTCCTCAAAGGCACACCAGCTGACAAGTCACAGTTTTCCCTCTGTGAGGCTTTTAAAGCGAAAAAAATCTTGATGCACGTCAAAGGCTCAGGGATGACAGCCCAAGCCCGCTGCACACCAGCATTTTTCCATCTTTTTTGAGAGCCAGAGCTGTTAAAATGAGCACAGAGGGGAGAAACAAATGGCTTTGCCATGGGCTGGCCTGACCAGCAATAATTTCTGCAGCAGTATGTGATCCTGGTGGGTCAGGATGAAGATGAGTTCACAGCACTGTGCAACAGCAAGGCCACAAACCAGGTGAGCAGTGCAGAACACAGCAAGTTCCTAACAGCAAAGCTGCACCCACCAATGGCTAACGAAATTTAAGAGAGAAAGAAGAGATTTTTGTTTCCACTGGAGCACCCATCAGTCCCTTATGCATTGTGGATTTTTCCACATTCTGAAATATATGCATTACCTCCCAAGTGAGAGGTGCTGCACCCAGAGCCTTGTCCTTGCTGAAAGTGTGCACCTACCACAGCCCAAACTCCAGATCCTGCCAGCACCTGCAAACTGAACTCAGAGAATCCTTTATGATAGAAGGGGTCATTAAAGAAAAATGGGGGGAAATTAGTCCAGTGGCTTCCAGTCTAACATTTTCATGGCAAATACTTCAGGTTAAGTGACAAAAATAGCAGCTGACTAAGAGATGCTCTGAGGGTCAGAAGCAGGTGCTGTGCCCTAGCACCTCATCACCACCACAACGAGTCTCCCAACAGAGTTTTCCCAATAGGGATGGGTGAAAAAAATAGTCCAGACCTACTGTATCCACGTTGCACTGTAAACAAAACTCGAGGCCCTGAGGGTGCAGCTCACCCGGTACCTCATCTGCATGGGGGGCTCCTTAACTAAAGCTCCCTTGTTAAACTGAGCAGATGCCATCACAAGGCACTCACTGCCAGCTATAAATACCCATTCAGTGCTCCTTGCCGACCTGATCTGCAAACATTCCGCATGAGGTCAGCCTGCTGATTAAACCGGAGAGCCCCAGGCCACCGGGACCAGCTGCTCGAGTGGCCCCGACTTACATCTCTCACCACCTCAGCTGACATTTGCTTGGAGATGGGGTGGAAGCTCTGCTGTCTGGGCTTACAAAATCCAAAGAGCCCTCCTGGGTGCTTTCACCAGTGGAGACCTGCAGAGCCTGGGCAGCAGATCCCGTGGTGTACATGGAGCCTCCCAGTGCCACAACACAAATGCACAGCACAGATATTTTCTTGTTGCCACCCCTGCGTTGGCTGTTGTCTCTCCTAGTTACCTCTTTGTTTCCTTCCAACTTCTGTTCTTGCTGCTGGCCTCTCTGGCCCTCCAACACCACAGGGGGCAGTGGAGCATCCTCTGTCTGTCTGCTGGCTGCCACAGGCTGCAGGGCAGCCGGACTCCCGGCCTCATCCTTGGCTCCCACCTCCTCCTTCCCTGCTGCTGGCTTCACTTGCTTATCAAAATACATGTCCTTTAGAGAGAAGTACATGTCATCATTAGGTTTAATGTCCTGTTTCACAGCTTTCCCAGGCTCTTTGAGTTTTGGACTGGTTTCCACTTCTTGATCACTTGCTGCTCGCAAACGTGCGTTCCTGCGTAAGGGGACAGGAGGAGCAAACCTGGGATTTGAAGACTGATTGGCCCTGTCTCTCCCACTTTCTTCTTGCTTAGAAACCTCCTGTTTTGGTGCTGAAGGAGCCTCCACCTTCTTTTTCTTTTTAGCTGCAGAGTCTTTCGCCCCTGGCTTGGTTGCCAAGTCCTCCACTGTCTCATAGATGTACGTGAGAAAGCTGTTCCCGTTCTCCTCCCCACTTTCCAAAGTGGCATCTCCATTGGTGGTCACCTCTGCTTTCAGAGGTGCCACCAGTTTGTTTGGGAAGCCTGGCACCGCACTGAGTGGCTGCTCCTTTGTCTCAGCAATATCCTTGTGTAACCTGGACTGTGAATCTGCCACGTGCACTTTTGCTGTGTCTTCCTTCTCCCATGAAGAGTCTCCTGAGCGAAGGTTCTGATCTCGAGCCAGCCTCCGCTTCCTCTGGAGCCGTTCAGGGCTCATTCCTTGCAACTTCTCCACCTCCACATTTTCTTTTCCTCGTTTCTTGCCTTGTTCTATTTCTTGCATCTTTTCTTCAGCCTTTCTCTTGATTTTGTCAAACCACTTCTGATGGATTTTGAACTCCGTCATGGTTCCCACTTCCAGGACACCGGAGCAGGACACAATGCCTTTGTTATTTCTAGCTGAGGCCTGGTAAATGCCTGCATCCTCTTCTCGGCACCTGGAAATCAAAAGCTGTGTGTGAGACCTACCCATCCTCCTCAGGATGCCCGCTGGACACACAGGCATGCATGTTCTCCTACTTCTTGCTCCACGGAGTCCAGAAGCTGTGGCCCATGAGGTGCCCACAGGATATCTGGAGGCCTTGGGTTGGCCTCCCACCCTGGCTCTGCCTGCTCTCCACATTAATAAACAAGCAAGTTTTATGACAAATTTGTTCTAGCTCCACCCTGGGCTGTAACTCTGGTATGAGGGCTGTGATGGAGGAGGAACAGGCAGCACCAGGCTTCCCAACTGTACTTGGTCAGAATCCTCTGCAGGATCTTTTCCTCTCAGCTCTACACAGCCCACAAGACATTCCTATTCTTCCTCTACCCTACCCTATTACCAAAGTCTTCCCACCCTGTGTCACAGGCACCACGAGCACCTGCCTGCATCCCTATTGTCACCCCCTGAGGACACCTGACCCACAGAGATCCCTGCTCCTGGAAGAGGTGAGCCAGCCTCTGATGGACACCTGCAGCACAGCTGGGAGAGCAGAACAGCTCAGGCCAGAAGCACAAGGATGGCAGGACTATCAGCAACACTGATATTCTGCATTTTCAGTCAGCGCCACACCTGTCTGACATCCCAAATTCAGGACTCAAGGTGTGCCTGGCTCTCCGGAAAGTTGACTCCCTTGACCATCATCTTGGAGGCAGATAGTGCTTTCCCCTTGCTCACCTTTGTCATCCCTAATGCTCAGCGCTGGAAGGCTCCAGAGAGAGGGACTCCTGCTTCCCTTCCTCTTGCTTCCAGCATGGCAGCTATCCCTGGATGCAGTAATGGATCTCATATTGGTGTGACTGGGGAGCCACAGCTGGAGGGGAAGGGCCAGCTCTGAACTCACAGCGGGGAGCAGAAGGGGCCAGCCAGGTGGTGTGGGGAGCTATCACTGCTGACAGCTTATCCAGCCACTGAGAACACACCCAGAGCTCCCATCAGCAAGCCCAGGCAGTCTGCAGCTCTTTACTCACTTGTAGAGCTGCAGGGTGTGGCGGTTTCCATGACGGAATATCTCGTACTTGGGCAAGCCACAGTAGCGATCCATCTCCTCATCATCCTTGTACCACGTCACCTCGGGCTGTGGGTACCCTGGGGAGGACAGGGAAGGGACATCAGAGAGTGAAACATTCCACACAGAAGCACAGACAGCACGGTATCAGCAGCAGCACACCAGCACAGATGCTATTCTGGGCTCACCACGTTCCTAAATGGCACAACAGAAACAGTGGAAACTTAATGGGCTTATCTCAGACTTTTATCACTCCTAGGAATAGGGCTATTTTTGAGGAAAAAATCCCAGCACTTCATTCCTGAACAGAGGGAGTGGATCACACGCTCGTCTCCTGTAACGCTGGCTGGGAGAAGGTGAGCATGCCGTCACTTTTATGTGAACAGGGATGTTCTGATGAGGCCAAGGCTATGGCTGGAGAACAGGCCCCTCCATGGAGCTCGCAGCATTTTGCACAGTGTCACAGCCTGTAAGCTGATCTGAAACTTTCCACTGAACAGAAACAACCCTGATTGCATCACAGTCAGCTCAGTGTCCTACAAATGTCACTTGACAACAGATGTCACCTGCCTTTTCAGTAGAATGACATCATGATGTGTGTGACTGGCTGGCTGGCAGGCTGGCTGGGCACACAGCCACGTTCTCCACCACTTGCAGAGGTGTTGGATCAGCATGTGAGTCCCATATGGACCAGTGCTAGCCACAGCCCCCACTGCTCACTGACAGCAGCTCTAGTTCACATTAAGTGCAGTTTTCATGCAAAGACTGCTTGAGCCAGCAGCCAGCAGGGGTTCCTGCACCTCACTCAGGGCTCACCACCCAGCCAAGCTGACCCTCAGGGCATGGGATAAGAGTGTCAGTGATCACATCCTGCCATGGGTAAAGGCTATAGGATTGCTCAGGAGCTTATCTGCTGCAAATGTCCCTGCAGGCTTTCTGTGGGGCCAAAGGAAGGAGTCCAGCACTCTCCTCAGCTCCACCAGACCCCAAGGATCACCCACAGCACCCCAGAATGTGGCAAGGGTCAGCTCCCATGAACATCCCAGGCATGGGGCTGATGAGGGCTTTCCAGGAATATCCAAAGGGTCCCAACCCAATGGCTCTGGAGTAATGAGAAAGCAGGGACAAGGTGCTCTCTGCATACCAAGCCACAGGTTTCCAGGCCAACCAGGACCTCAAATGTCCTCCTTGCACCAGCCAAAGATGTTGTCAGTCCATAGCAATGCCTGAGCCCAGCTTACTCCTGCTCTCATGAAGGTCCTAGAGCAGGACTGAGAGTCCAGAAGCAGAGACTCACCGGCAGGAATTCACCCAAGCTTTGGCCAATCCAATATGTCTTTGCCCAGAAAAGCAGCACATGCCAAGTCTCCTCCTGTACTGCTCTGGCTCCCCTGTCCCCACTCCCTGCCTGTGGTGGCTCCTCAGTGTCCACTGGGACCAGACAGGGCTGGGAAGAGAAGTCTCAGCAGCTTTTCTTTCCTGTCCTCCTCTATGAGAAGCATCAACCCCCATAGCCCAGACACCCACAGATTGGATTTTACCCTATTGTTCCTTCTTTCTGCCCCAGAGCTGACCAAAACAATTTCCATACACAAGCTCAAACTGTGCCCAGAGCAATCCAACCCTTCCCAAGGGCTGCTCTGCAAGCAAGATCTTCAGAAGGCCCCCACAGTCCATCTTGCAGGGAGCTGGCAGGTAGATTTTCCTGACACCCTAAGAAACAGCAATCACAGCCCTTCATTCTGGGAATTGCCAGCTGATAGTTTCTGAGAAGCTCTGTGATGTCCCCCCCGCCGTGGCTTCCACAGCTGATTTCCATTCCCAGCTGACATCTGCTGGAAAGAGCTGCCATTGGAAAGAGCTGCCATTGGAAAGAGCTGCCATTGCCAAGAGCTGCCATTTCCATCGAGGAAAGGCTTTTCCTCCTGCTAAGCTTCATCTCCCTTTGACTTGTAGCACTCGTGTCTTGAGGCTGCCTGCTCCCTCTGAGGAGCCATGGCCACGAGAGCTCAGTGCCAGGCCAAGCTCACACTGCACAGTGTCACCAGTGTCACCTGCAGCCCAAGAGCGCTGCAGGCAGGTTCTGGCTGGATCTGCAGTCTGCAGGCAGGCGGATGCTGAAGGGCTTCCCACCTCCCACGCAGGTACAGTGGCCCCAGCTGCCTGTCCAAATATCATCCATCCCTTCCCAGGGGCTGTAACCAGAGCCAAGATGGAAACATGCCTGGGCAGGGATGAGTCTCCCTGGCACAGCGAGAAGAGCTGCTGCTGATGCTGCTGACATCCATCTTTGGGCTGCTGAGTGAATAAATTCCCCCAGTCCAGAGTGGGGGGGAAGAGGAGTCAGGCATCATTCCCTGCACGGTGCATCCCCTGCAGAAACAGCATCCACAGCTTGCCCAGTGGGACGAGGTGGAAATGAGGGTTCCATCCGTGGGCATTGCCATGCTGCAGGCATCAGATGTCCACCCTTAGAATGAGACACCCTGACACACTCACAGATCCACACTAATCCATCCCAAACCTGCCCCTGCTGCAGCCCCTCCTCACAGATCCACACTCATCCATCCCAGCCCTGCCCCTGCTGCAGCCCCCCGTGCAGCTGGGCCCCTGCAGCCCCCAGGCAGAGCCCACAGCTGCAGACAGAGCAGCCCCCCAGAGGCTCCACATCCCCAGCATGTGTGTGCGTGCCTGCCAGCAGCACTGCTCCAGCCACCCCAGCATCCTGGAGACTTTTCAGAGCAAGGATGTTTCTTTCATGGAGATTGCCAGGTTTAGATCAAACATTCTTTTTCTGAAAACTGTCGAAATCTGAGAAGTCTTCAAAGCTTAGTGACTGTGACCAAAACAGTTCTTAAAATATCTATCCAAAACAGTTCTGAATATATCTATCCAAAACACCCAGAGAAACTCTATTTCAAGTTGCTTTCTTTTTTTTTATTTTTTGGGGGCAGGAAAGGAGGGGGAGTTAGTCTTCTGAAACTTGGGAAGGTGATATGAGTTCAGAACCATTAAACAATATCCACAGTTTCTGCTCTACACAAGCTACATACACATAGGGGCTTCAACAGTCTTGGGAATACAATTCCTGGTAAAATGTTGCCCTTCCTGGCTTCATGGATTTAAACCCCTCCAGCACACAAGGACAAGGAAGCTTCTAGCAATGCTGACAGGAGGTACAGATACTCAGAGCAGTAGCTCCCCATGCACTGTGAGCAGTGCTCATTCACCATCCTCCCCTTGTCCTTGGCCCCAAAGCCAAACCTCCTCATCTCCCAGCAGCCTACTCTCTGCTCTTGCAGTCACTATCCCATCCCCAAAGCCCTCTCACAGCCCCTGCATGTCTCCTGACATCCTTCATCCAAGCACTTCGGTCTCACCCTTCAAACACTTCCCTCAGGGTCACCACAAATGCAGCAAGTGGAACTCCTTTAACCTGATTAAAAACTGCACCCATAAGCATGTGACCGTCTACCCACCCTACCCAAACTTCTTCCCCAAGCCATGGGCAGAGCCCTCTCCCCTCTGTACTCTGCAATAAAACCATGGAGGCACTGATGGCATCAAGCACCTGAGACAGTGATTTGTGAAGCCAGATCAGAGGGGTTGAACCTGGCTGAGGAGGGCTGAAATGGCACTGAAGAGGCAGCTGTACAGCACTGGGCTGGTGCTGACATACAATGGTCTTGGCTAGATCCAGCCATCACCTGTCCTGGCTGGAGTCATTCCCTAACAAGCAGCCAGAGACCTGGCCTCTTCATCCAGCTTCCCCCATTTCATCAGCTGACATCTCTCCTTCCCAGGCAATGCTGCACAGAAGCAAATAAAAAGCTGGAAAATCCTTGTATCAGCACCTCCATGAAGGGCCACTCTGAAGAGAGAAGCCCAATACCCACTCACTGCAAATGAGCTGTGATGACCCTTGAGACCCTGAAGTCCAGACAGATCCAGCAAGGACGGCACAGAGATGTGGGATGAAGCTGCACAGTAAATGGAAATGTTCTTGTTTCCTTTGTCACATCTCTTAGAGAACAAAGAATGAAACTAATTTTGTCTGAAAAAAGAAAACATCTCATAACTGATTCAGGATCTGACCCAAAAAATCCAATCAGACATAGCAGGGACACCAACAGCAGGATGAACTAGGTAGCAGGGGGAAAGGAAAGTTTGTGCCTCCACACACAGGAATCTGCTTCTGCCTGACCTGCTTTCTTCCTGCCTGCACCACTCATCACATTCTGGAGATTGGTTCTTCAAACTCTTGCATCCTTCTGTGTTCCTAGGACAGGCACAGCAAGTCCTAGTCCAAGTATTCCCAGATGTTGGACTAGCCTGTAACTCTCATTATTGATCAAGAAAAAAAAAAAGTAAGATGCTATTGTAGGTCACACGTCCATATTTGTGGCTTGACCGTCAAAACAGGAGCAGGTGACTGTCTGCCCTTTGCCTCCATCAAAGTGTCCCTGGACTGCAGCCACAGTGCTGGGACTGAACTGGTTCCACTCTGGTCACTGGCCAGGGATGTCACTGCCATTTCCTTGCTCCCAGCAACGCCTCCCAGTTGAACACAAACATCACGGCAGGGCAGGATACCTGACGTACCAGGCAGGCTCTGCAGCCAGGGTATGCCCTACACCTCCTGCCCCTCTCTCACAAAGAGATCCTGAGCTCCTAAAGCACTCCACAGGACCACCATCTATCTGGCAGAGGTGGTCCAAGGATGATTTTAAAAACATTTCATTTCCATGAAAATTTCTAAGTGCATAGAGACATCTCCCAACCTAGTTTACCAAGCACAAAAATATTCTGACACATGCTGAAAGAGACTCATTGACAATTTCCTACACTTGAGCAGGAAATGAGGCCAGTACCAGGTCAAGTTTTCTGCCTGGTGCAACACACCAGGGAAAGATGGAATTTGTTAGAAGGAACCATCAACCTCAGAGGTGCAGCTGGTGGAGATTTAAGCCAGTGAGATAAGCCAGGACTTTTACTCTGGATTTCCCAACACAACTAAACATTTTCTCACCTCTGACACTTGCAGAATGGCATGTTCCATGGTACTGCACAATATGTCAAGCTTTTGCTTCCAGAAAACTCAAACTGGGAAGAGCCCTTCTAATGACTCCCCAAATAAAGTGGTTTGGAGGCATCTCCTAGCAGCCCTCTTGGGGTCTAGAAGCAGCAACAAGGGGTCTGCTGAAGTTAAGCCTCAATAAAATCAACACATCAGTTGTACCCCTGCAAGTCAGAAGGTCAGCCTTCAGAACAAGAGAATCCATGAGAGAAAAGCCAAGAATTCATAGTTGGCAGTTCTCAGAGGGACTGAGACTGTGCCTCCTCATTTCCAGCCTGTTTCTAACAGCAAACCAGATTTGCTTAGGAAAGCTTTGGTCCTTGTGCCTAAGAGGCTCACTGGATATACTCTCCTCCTTACAGAACTTGCAAACCTGTTTGTAAGTGTCCCTCACTGAGTAACCTCTTGGAGTAATTAATACTAGTGAGGTCAGGAAGGATCATGGAGTTGTTAACAAGTACATTGAGAGAAGAGGTTTTAGAGTCTCCATATTTAAAGAAAAAAATCTCATCACCAAAGGAGCTACTTGTGCTGCCATGCCACAAGGCCTTAGCACCAGCCTTCTTTTTCAGCCTCTTCCTCCTCCTCTTCTTGACTTAACCCCTTCCTGCCCAAGGGGAGATTTTAGCTCATTGGGCAGTGACCAGCTTTTATTTCAGATGTTGACAGACACAAAAGCTCATCACAGATACAAATGTAGCTGTGCTCTAACCATCTACAGCCAGCAGTATTGGTTCCAGCAGGAGAGCCTTAGTCTTCAAAACTGCACATTCCTGAGTTATGGAGGCCAGGATTAGAGAAGCAGAGATTAGGACAACAAAATGTAGCTGGTCCAAGCAGTAACCAGCATATCCCATTTTCTGGTCTTTCATTTGCCTTGTTTGAGATGTTAGCTTATGCCTTTGCCTCTGTACACACTCAGGTGCTTCCCACCTCCCTCAAATTGAAGATAAAATCACCATGCAATTGCTGAACCTCTGCTTGTGGTGGGCTTGTTATCCTTGTTATCACTTGCTGCAGAGTTTAACTGGCACAAGTCCAGCAGGTGAGGCAGGACCAGGTTATTCACTGAAGACACTGTTACCTGTCACTATGCACGTGAATTTAGCATCAGAGTCCTCGGACACAGCACGGGATTTGATAGTGGTTTCAAATAGTGGCTGTGTTTCCTCCGTCAGCTGAGAAATGATTGCGCAGAAGGTGCTCCTGGAAGATTCAAGAAGCATTTCTTAGAGATAAAAGCACCAGAAAAATCAAAGGGTCCACCTTGTGTCTCACCTCAGCAGCCTGTGTTCTCATTGTCCATGTCCCTCTTCCCTCCCATCATCCCTACACCTGCTCACAAGTCCAGTCCAGTGCCAGGGCATTGGACTGATTTCTCCCTCCTAAATGTCAATTTAAAGTGACGTTTGGGAGCCATTCCCTTTGTCTTAGCTCTTAGGGCTGTTGGGGCAATGAATGTTGACCCACTGGATGAATGAAGACCCATTTTAGCTCTTGATTATACCAAAACATCTCTTTGGCTAGCCAGCAAGCTTAGAGCTCCACCCAACAAAGTCAATTCCCAGTTCTGAACCATAAATGTTTCAAGAGATGTTCTGTTCACTAGGATTTTCTTTTATCTGTGAAGACTTTGAGTCATTTCAGGCCAAGTGTGAATTGCACGTGTTTCCTGAACACAGCAGCCCTCTTAGAATGAAGAAAAGCTGCCAGCTGTGGGACAGCTCACAGAGGAAGATCTGAATCTGGCTGGCAGCTTTCTGAACCCAGGAATTAGCTGGGAAGGAACTCCCTGTTTAACCCCTTACTGCTGCAGGTAGGCACTCACACTCCCTACTGCAGGAGCTCATGCTGGGACACCCAAATAGCCAGAACTATCCTACAGTGCAATCTGTAATGCTCAAGAGCAGACCATGGTGTTTCAGCACTGTTCAATGAGTGCAATAAATCACCATATCCATCCAACCCTGCTGCAGCATCACTGAGAGAGGTCCCAGAAAATCTGGGCTTTCTTAAATAAAGGGAAATTATTTATTTAAAGGGAAATTATTGAAATGATTTAATTTCAAATTGGGTTTTCATTCAGATAATGCTGAGACTCTTGGAAGGGAAGAGCTTCTTATTTAATTTTTCCCTCTGCAATTAAAACACTACACACTTACAATATGAGAGGGGCCCCCAAGGTCTCAAGTGCAAAGATGCTGGGAGAAACAGCTAATACTGCAAGAGAACTGGTAGCTGGCAGCTCTATTTATACAATTTTCAGCAGTGAAAGACATTCCTTAAAAAGTGATCATCTTCCAGAAACATGCAAGGGGTGGAACAAATGCCCAAACCACTCGTGACACAGCTGTACCACGAGCAGAAGGGCTCAGAGTGTGTGGTGAGGGTTCCATGAGGAGGACCCCAGCCCCACAAGCAGCCCCAGCTTGCAGGCAGGATGCTGCTGCTGCTGCCACTAATGCTCTACCTGCTAAGGAAGCAAACTGAGTCAGGACAAACCAAAAAAACCCATGTTTAGCATGACCCAGAGGGGACAGGTGCACTGACAGGGACTAAGCACACATGGCTGAAGGTGCCAGGAGAGCTACAGCCACAGCAACTGCCTGTTTTATCCACCCTGAAAACTTACCTGGAGGCTGCAATGTCATTATTTTCCCTCTGCCTTCCTGCAAGAATGGGTTTGTAAGAGATGCAGGGAGATGAATCCCTGAGTAACAACCCACTGGGACCTCACCCAGCTCCCAGGCACCTTGTGCTGGATGAGGGTCAGGACAGGGGAAGCTTGGGATGTTGCAAACCTGATTCATCTACTGAATGAGGGTTGTAAGCATGGTCTGTATCCAAAAACATGTGTGGGGTGGGATAAAAATAACAGATCCCACAGCTCAGACTCTTTTCTGTGGAAATCAATGGTTACTAGGACACTGGTCCTGGTAAGCAACTCTTCACTCAACTGTGGCGCCAGGAATGGGCTGTGGGAGTCAAAAGCTGTTTCAAACCAGAGCAACCTTCTCAAATTCCAATCCCAGGGGAAAAAAAAAAAGCCCATTTCCACGGAGCAAGGCAGACAATCCAGTACAAGGCAGTTACTGGTAGGGTTTTGATGCTCCCTTCAATACAGATTCCCCTCCCCATACCAGTAAATGCCTTTCAGAGCCACATAAAAGAATTTCCCAAGCATCAACCAACATTTCATACCCCAGCAGGAGGGCAACAGGATCAGCATCTTATAATCAAGTGATGCACACACACAGAGTGGCTCTTGGGACCCAGTTTAATCCCAGCACCATGCCACCAGCAGGCAGCACCAGGAATAAGTCTGGTCCACTCAGTGCAAACCCCACAACCAGGTGAAATACATCCAGCAAAGGCTACTGAATGGCTTTGGAGAGCAGCTGTGGTGGAAGCTGGGAGCTCCACAGGCTCAGCAGATGAATCAGGGACTTGCCCAGTGACACCTGGCAGGAAGCCTGGAAGGTCTATTGAGTCTTTCAAAGAAACCATTGTGTTGGTCACAGCGGGATTTCAAGGCTCTGGCACTGTGGGGCTCTCAGCTGACTCACTCCAGCTGCAAGGAGGCTTGTCCAATTCAAATTGCTTTCTAAACCAGTAATTCAGGGTATTCCAAGAACTGGACACAAAGCACTAGCTACTTTTTCTTTGGGCCTTCCTGGAGCTGCATCTTTGGGGCAGAAGGGACCCCTTGCAATTCAGTAGCCTTTTCAATTAAAGAGGGATTTCCATACAAAAGCCTGCTGGAAAAGGAGATTTGAGAAGTGTATTCCTCTTGGTATGATTTTGTTTTTCTGACTTTTTGGTTAGAAATCCCAGAGCTATAGAGGTGTTCTGGAGAGGCCTTTCCCTCCATGGTTATTCTTCTACCTGCCACTCCAGCAAACCAGAAATGCCAACTGATTTCCAAATGTGTTCTTTTGCCAAAGGCAAAGTACAGCTGTACAAGTGCCTTTTGGGGCAAAGTCCAAGTGAATGAGGATCCTCACAACAACGGCAGGGGGAAGAAAATTTTTTTCTCTGGATGTCTCAGGGCAGTCACATCCAATTTTTAATGTCTCTGTATGGAAGTCTCACTTTAATATAAAGAAGTAGCTGAACACCCATCCTTTGGCTAAAAAAGAAGAATATTTCTTGCACCTTAATACAGAAATCATGATGAACATTCACTTTTCTTTCTGCAGTTCAAGCAAATATTAGGGATCAAATCATGCAGAATGAGGCTGTTAGATCACTTCAGGGCTCTTGACTGATTAATTAATTAGTACCAAAGCATTACAGGTTAATGACGTGCAGACAGATTCAGAAAAGTGTCTGGTCAGAGCAGTTTAATGCAATGTAGTTTTACCTTCCTAAACTGGAGGGAGAGAATCTGCTGCTTGATAAGCTAAGCAAAAAACAGCATAAAAACCATTAGAGAGAGAAGCACGGAAAGGAGCTGAAATAAACAAACCGTTACAGAGACATATTAATGATGAGTCATTTTGCAGAGGTCAGAGTTCCTATTAAAAGAAGGTACAGCTGCCTTAGGCTGCCTGCCAGGACGAGCAAGCCACATTGTCAATTGAAATCAAAGGCTGTAAAAATGAAATGGTCGTTAACCACAGAGAATCAGTGTCAGGACATTTATACAAGTAGGTTTCCAAGAAGCAGCACCTTGAGCCTTCCATGCACCATCTGCAGCCCTGTGCTCAAAGCAGGCAGCTCCAGCACAGGAGATGTCCAGCCCAGTTCTGTGCTGGCAGGCAGCTGGCCTGAGCTGGGTGCCCTCTGTGCTTCCAAGGACAGCTCCTGGCAGAAGCTGAAAACTCTCTGATCACATTGCTGTCCAGCTTGCCAATCAAATCACCAAGGTCTGGCAAAACATTAAAATAAAAGAACAGAAGTAGACTTTACAAGAATCTACACGTTTTGCTTTCTTTGTGGGAAGATGTAGGAGCATTAACCAAACCAGGGAACAAAATCAAACACAGGTCCTGCACAAAACATCTCGATGAGCTACTTACCAGTGGTCACAGCTCTCCCAAAGGAGTGTCTTCAGGGACTCATGTCCTAGCCAAAGGACTGTGGCAGCAGCCCCTTGCAGGCTGCAGGAAACAACCTCTGTGCATTGACCTGCAGCAGTCAGGAACAGTTCCTCAAGCCTTGACTCACTCACATGGCAATCAAAAGTCCAAAACTAACAGGGATAAGCTAGTCAGCAGCATGTAAGCTCAGTGATTTAATTGCACTGAGGTACATGTTACACCTGTGCAACAACCTCACCACACAGCCTTGGAAATGACTGCAGCATGGACATCCCCTCTGGGAGGTGCCAGGCCAGACTGCCACATCCCCAAGTGCAGGGAGATCACACCTTCTCAGGCTCTGGGAACCACCAAAGTTCAGTGCTCTAGGATGGTGCTACAGAAGACAGCAGGAAGAACCACATGGAGGGCCACCTGCAGGTGCACCTCTTCAGGTCTCCTACCCAAATGTGTGAGTCCCAGTCCTGTGGAAACCAGCAGGACTCCAAGTCTTGCCCTAAAAATGACCACAGAGAGACTCTGAAGACTGGTCCTGCCAACTGTACATTTCACCTGTGGAGGCAGAACCTCCATGTGAACACTGAGAAAAGAAGTAGCTCAGCTTGAAGTCCTGACACTTTACACAAATAATTGCATATTTCCTTTGAGAAGAAAAATCTGAAGGGCTCACTGACTCTTCTCCTTCAGGAGAGCAAAGACAGCAGAAGTTTTGGTCTGTTGCTGAGGAGCAGCTTTAACCCAACAAACATGGGTGGCACTTGGCCTTTTGGCAGCAGCTTCACCCTCTCCACCCCCAGCCACACAATCCTGGTCCACTCCCAGTGCCAAGGGCTGGTCATGCAGCCAAAGGATGTGCAGGCCGGGCGTGATCCAGCTGGGGAAATCAAGTGCTCACAGGAACAGGCTGAGGATCACTCACTCACCTGATCCCTCTTCCATGTGCTGTGCTGGTCCATGGGAGAAGCCACACAGAGTCCTTTGAGCTGTATCCGTCCACTCTTTGCAACATCCCTGTGAGCTCCATGCCCTTTCTGGCACTGCCAGGCACAGCTTTGCATTACCTGCCTTACTGACCAGCACTTCACCTTGTCCTCAACACCCACAGACACCCTCAGAGCTTCTGCAACTCAAATTGCACCTCGTGCTGCTCTCGCCCCATCCTGACCTCCTGGGGATCCAGGTTCCTCCTCCCACACTCCTCCCAAGCACAACCACCCCCAGTGATCCCAGGGGCAGCTGTATCCCTGTGCTCTGGGCTGCCCCCAGGCACCTCTGTCTGTCTGTCTGGAAACACAACTCACTGCTTTAACTCGTCGCAAAACATTTTGCTTACCACTGCAAGGGAAAAACATCTTTTTACCCACCAGGAACACTAAAGACCTTCTAAAAAGGAAGTTCCCAAAATCCTTGCAAGCTAGAATGCTGGTGTAGGCAGTAGTGTGGTTTTAATCATGATTTCTTGCATAAGACAAACAGGGATGTGTCTTGGCTCGGATGTAAAGAAAATAGCAAGAGTCAGAACAAAGGCTGCTTGTGCCATGAACCCATTGTGCTCATGGATGTGATCAAACAGTAAGCACTGACAGTGCTTTTTTTTAATCCCCAGTATTAAGACAACATGGGCTTTATTCAGTGCACATCCTGAGACAGTGCTGAACACTGAACTGAGGGTCTCTTGAGGGTCTCTCCATATTATCAGAAGAAAAAGGCCATCATGTATTAATTGAAATTTAACCTCAATATGCTAAATTTGCTTTTCAGACTAGAGCTTTAAGCCCCAGAGAGCATGATCAAATTGTGGATCCTGCAGCCAGCAGAGCCCTGCCTGCAGGCAGCTGGCACCTCACTTCAATGACGTTCCAGCATATCCATGGAGAGCTGAGACAGCACAGCTCCATCAGAAGCCAATCCCTGCTGGAAACGTGGGGCTCCTGAGCAGGGCAGCAGATATCCAGTGTGCCTGCTCTGATCCTCTCTGGCACTGGGCTGTCTGTGCCCTGGGCTCTCCAAGGACTTACACAGGGCTCTGCTAAGGAAGTGCAGCCTCAGCAGTGGATGTGCCTCCCTCGAGCAAGCTCGGGGCCACTGCAGTTACTGGATAAAGGCAAATGCTTTTGTTATCCTGAGGAACACATCTAAAGCACTGCATCAAGGCCTCCAGAGTAACCCTTCCTTCTGTTGGAGAAGTGGACTTCAAAAACATCTGCTCCAGGTGTGTCCAGCACTGGTGGGATGAAGCCTCCTCAGGCACCTCCCACTGATAAAGAGAAGCTCAGCTCTTTATAAGCTAATTCTGAAAATACACAACTGTTCCCAAGTGCTGGACCACAGCACTACACCTCTGCACCACATCCCTTCTACCAGTCCCAGTTCTTTGTTAAATTGCATTTTATCACATGCTTTCAAGCTCCTTTGGCCATTTATCATCCTCTTAAAGGTTTTAGCCCTTCAACTACTTCTAATTTTCTTTGGAAGTGAAGACAGCCTTCCTCATTTTTCATGCTCTTGCCAAATTTCAGTCTTGCAAGGGCAGGAGGCAGAACTGTCAACACCACTCACTTTTTTTAACCACTCAAGTTGATGGTCTGGGCTGGCATCCACTGGCACCAAAAAGTTAACTGCTTGGAAAACATACATTTTCAGTCTGACACCTTTTTTAACCCTCTCATGCAATTATCCATCAAATTACTCTCTTTCTGTATTTCTTGTCATTGAGATAAAGAAATCTTTCTCCTTCCAGTGCGCTCCTCACATGGAAGCGAGCAAGAGCTCAGGAAACCCTGAAATAGGCTTAACAGTGGCTCCATCCCCACGTGGACAAGCACCTGGACTCGAGCTGCTTGAGCTGCAGCAGTGATCAATATTTTTCAGTGCTCTTCCACAGCGTGAAAATTGACCCCCACAAGCTGTCCAGTGAAGGAAAAAAAGAGCAAAACATGTCCATGACAGCAAAGCTGACAGGTCCAAGTTATGTTTTGAGGGAATCAGCACTGCACCAAAGCTCCTTGGAGAGCCTGGCAGCCTGTACAGAGCTGGACAGAGGGACTGGCAATTTCCTACAGACATTGCCCCTCACTGGCTCCCTGATCCCTGACATTATTGGGCATGTTTTGCACATGCAGACTTCCAAGTATAAGATTTCCTATGAACTTGCCTGTCTTCAAGGTTAACACTACTTGAGACAAATACAAACCACTCAGCTGTCAGCAGTGAACCCTTTTCAAGCTTTAAAAGCCAATACTGAGGCTTTCATGTAGGCATGGCTGTGCTCAGAGCTGCTTTGCTGCCACGTGTCCTGCTCCTTATCAAGCACTCCCTGCACACACAGAATGTGTGCTGGTGTTCATACACCATGGCAGGAGCTATCAGCAGGCCCGTGATAAAGCAGCTCTGGGTGCTGTGTTGCTGCACAAGACACATTGTTATTTCACAGACTGGAAAACAGATGTATTGAGTCTTTGCTTGTCAAGGTCACAGAGCGAATCCATGTCAGAGATGCAGAAATGTGACAATTTTTTCTGCAAGTAATTTACTTTTTGCTGAAATGAGCACGGACTTGTGTGTAACAATTCAGGCTAGATTTCATTAACAGAGAAGGTGGAAAACAATAAATTAAGTTACACATTCCTGTATCAGCCTCTGTAATGCTCAGATTTGTGTATTTTAACTCTGAATTGTTGCTGCCTCTATGGCTCAAATTAAACTTAGAAACACACCAAGGGATGAGAAATGGCCAAAATAAGGCAAAGTAACTACTGGACAATGAGATGCCCAGGAAAGGTGACATCCTCCTGGCAGCTCACTCTGCAGAGAAAAGAAAAAAAAAATAAAATAAAATTGCCTGTAACAGCCCTTCCATCTTCCTCTTCTTGGACCAGGCGATGCTGTGAATGTGAGATAACAACCTCAGTCACTCAAGATCTTCCTCCCCTTGTCCAAAGAGAGCAAGAGTAGAGCAGGTTTTAATTCCATCTCCTGGGAACTGCCTCTGCTGGACATGAGAGGTGCCTTGTTTGGAGATGACCACACTCTGCCCTCCACACAATGGTACCCCTGGTCTGGGAAACATCCCCTTCCAGGAGGTTTCCTGAGAAGAGCACAGTTCTCACATGTGATATCCTCTGTATCTTTATGGTGACCCTGAAGGGCATTGGCTTCACTTGGCTCCACTTGGCTTCCTAGGGGATATGGACATATGGACAGGAGCTATAGAAAGGGAGCTCAAAAATCTCCCTTTGGAATTGCTGAGGATTGTTATTCAGAGTGCACAGCTGCTGAGGAGCCCCACTCAAAGCAGAGCCCTCCAGCAATGGGAACCAGCCTCCTCTGTCCTGCAGGTCACAGGGTGTGGAGATGACTCATTGACACCCCAAACTTTGCCTTTCCTGTAGGAACTGGCTGTCCCTCCTCCCAGAGTTTGAGATACTTCCATCCCACAAATCAAACTGACTGAGTGCTCTCAGCAGCCTCAGCTGGCATCTGACCAGGGGGTTACACCACTCCTGGCCAAAAGCAAAGTCCCCTTGGACATTACAGGTACCCAGCTGCCAAAGAGGGAACGCCACTGAACTAAACCTGCTTTTCAGGAACCAAGGGCTCCTCAGTTTCCTCAGCACACTTTATTATAGCAACAGATCTTTCTCCTTCATTTGATATTATGTGCAAAGCAAGAGGGACAAGACTGGGAATGGTTTTCAGCCAGAAGAGCCAGGTGGCAAGGCCCTCTCCTGAGCTCAAGTGCCACCCCGAGCAGAGTTATCCAAGAAAAGCTCAGAGGCAATGCCACTACACTCTATAAATATCTGGATATGATGTAGCTGGGACAGTAGAAAGACATTCAAGCAAGGAAGCAATGCTCTAATGAGACTGAGGAGCAGACAGCTGCATTAGGTAAGAGGTGCAGATCACTTCCAGCAGAGCTTTGCCTAGCACTCAGATGAAGGTTTTATATAAAATTCCATCTCTCTGCACAATACACTCTCCAGATTTGCTAGTTCTTACAAAAAGGACATCTAAAAAGATGTCTTGAGGGTTGTGGCCCATGAATGCAGCTAAGGTAGACCCTGAACAGGACTGACAGTGAAATAATTACTTGCTTGAAATAATTGCTTTGAGACATAACAGGTTTGTTTAAAAAAAAAGCAACATAAAGATTAAAAAAAATCCTGTCAGCAGCCAGGGCAGAGGGCAAGTCACTGTGGCCATAAGCTGCTCCTGACACTGTCCAATATCAGGTATGTTAAAAGAGCAGTAAAGGAAAAACATGGAGCTGTTTGCTCACATGGAAAATCCTTACAAAAGTCGAGTTCCCAAGGGCATGGAGTAAATACCCTGAATACTCTGTTTAATAAAAGGATGATGTTCTATCTATGGCCATTTTCAACACCTCTATTCTTCTGGCTTTCTTAGCACCACCTCTGGAAAATTCTACAAGTTAAAACCCAGAAAAATCATGTTCTGGTTACCAAGTAAGACATCCAAACTGCCCTCAACACAGAATCACAGAATGGTTTGGGTTGGATGGGATCCCAAAGCTCATCTTGTTCCACCACCTGCCATGGGCAGGTGACCTATCCCAGGTTGCTCCAAGCCCTGTCCAACCTGGCCTGGAACACTTCCAGGGATGGGGCAGCCACAGCTTCTCTGGGGAACCTGTGCCAGGGCCTCACCACCCCCACAGGAAGAATTGAACCCTAATATTCCATCTAACCCTGCCCTCTGTCAGTTTGAAGCCATTCCCCCTTGTCCTGTCACTCCTGCCCTTGCAAAGAGTCTCTCTCCATTCTTCTTTTAGGCTTCAGGTACTGGAAGGCCACAATCAGATTACCCAGGAGCTTCTTCAGGATGAACAATTCCAGCATTTTCTCATGGCAGAGGTGTTCCATCCCTCTGACAATCTTGGTGCCTCCTCTGGACTCGTTCCAACAGCTCCATTCCTGTGCTGGGATCCACAGGGCAGAGTGTGTTCATAAGCCACCCCAGAAGCAGGGATTTCCAAGCTCAGTTTCTTTTCTTAAAGATCTCTCCAGGTCTTTGTGTACCTCTACCACATTACTACACTTTCTACTGCTTTAAGAAGTGGTGAACAGGCAAATATTTTAGTTAAACATACTCTATATATACATATAAAGACAGAAACAGAGAAACCTGAAAAACCTCACATTTTCTTTGGATCACAATATCCATTTTTGTTTCCTAATTGCTACAGTAGCCTCCCACAGCAATCCTGTGTTTGTTTCATTGCCTTTGTTAGTTTCAAACCCAGCAAATCCAAACCCATTCTGTTGTGTTAGAGAGCTGCTCAGTGTTATCTGCTGTTCTGCATGTTGCTCATCGTGCTTTTCAAGTTCTCCCAGGTAAGCTCTCCAGATGTTCCTGGATTTAATTAAAGTCATAATTGCTTTCTGAAAGTCTCCTTGCTACACCATTCCACTCATTTGCTTCCCAGAATTGTTATGATACATTTTTTAATTACAACATAAAAAGCCACACTTCATTCAAGCCCTTGCCCTGCATTTTCGACAACAGTTTCCAAAAATCCCAGCTCAAGTCTTCAGCACTTGTAGGGCTCTGCAGGGAACCAGACTTTTATATTCCTCCTCCCTAACTCATTAGAGAACCTAGAAGTTGCCATGAACTCAGGGAAAGGTCAATTTTGCCATTTAGCCATTATTTAGTCACTGCTTCTTACAACAGAAGGGGCAGACAGTGGATTTAAGAGATAAAATTAAATTGCCTTGCCACAGGCTTTGACGATCATGTACATAAGTGGTTGGGAAAATGACTGGAGAATTTGTGGAAATTGAATGTGCTGCTGATTTAACTGGGGCAGCAGAGTCCCTTTGCCAGCACTGGGCTCCCACAGATGGAAATTGGGGTGCAGCATTAGGCTGAAAAGCCCAAAAGCTTCAGGGCTCAGAGCTCTGCAGCTATGGGCTGGATTTACCATGCCTGAGGCACAGCCCCAAGGGGTGCTGCAGCCAGAAGACACCAGGAACACTGCCTGCATGAGTGCTGCACTGCTCCCTGCCTTCCCCAACAGAGGAAACTCTGGGAATCCAACTGGGAGCACTGAAGGTATTTCTTGCTGGATGGATGAACTCCCCTTTATGGTTAAACTGATTAAAGCTGCAATTTGAGAGTAGTCAAGGAAAATAAAAGTTAAGCTGTAGGCAACCCAAACACCTCAACATCTTCTTTATTAAAACCCCTCTCTGCTTGTAATCCCCAGAATGGAGTCACTGGGCTCAGTTAAGAGATTTCCAGTCCCTGGTATGACCTGAGGCCACAGGCTGTGGACCCTCTATGGACATTTGGTGGTGCTGAAGATGTCACTGTGTGCAGCCAGTCTGTGATTAGCTCACACCCCAGCACGACATGATACCCCCACAGAGGAACTCAATTTAGGCAACTTCACTTTGGCGTTACCCCAGTTTTAACACCTGATTTCCAAGCAGCGCTTTTTTATCTCTTTTGGTCCTGCATTTATTTTTATGAATGTCTGACTCCTTGAGGCATCAATGCTTGACACGCTGGAAATGGATTATTTATAAACCATCAGCAGGGAAGAGGCACACTCATTTGGAGAGCTCATAGACTGAAGAGCATTCCCAGCGAATTCAAAGCAATTTCAAGGCTTTTTTGAGTGCCTCACACAATCACCGACACCTTGGGCGCTGCTGGCATATCACCCTGTAATTCTGTGTTTGCTAACCTCAGTCAGGCTCAGCTGACAGCATGTTTATCATACCTTCCCCCTGCGAACAAAGCCTTATTCCTACCCCAGACCCTGTGCTGGAGGCCATTCCTGACCCAGGAATGCTGATCTCATTGCTGCTCAGCCCCTATCTACAGTGCAGAAATGCCTTTTTGACAATAAGATAAGGCACCCAGCGGGCCCCTCGCTCTGTCTGGCGAGGCACTTCACTACAATGAAGGCAGGAAGGTCAGTGCTATTCCCTGAGTTTAACTGGAGACACTGGTGTTTGTCAGGATTTCATAAGGACAGCTTGGACTGAGCCTTCACTGGGGTCTGCAGCTTTCTCATGAGGGGAAGAGGAGCGGCAGCACCGATCAATCTCTGCTTTCTGGTGACCAGCAACAGGACTTGAGGGGCCAGCATGAAGCTGTACAAGGGGGGTTAAAATAGGTTAGATTATTGGGTATTCAGAAAGGGTTCTTCACTCAGAATGGTGAAGAAGGTGTGGAGGCTGTTATGGTAGGTCACCAGAACAGGCTCCACAGGGCAGTAGTCATGACCCCAAGGCTGCCAGAGCTCCAGGAGTGTTTGGACAACCAGCTCAGGCACAGCATGGGATTGTTGGGGTGTCCTGGGCACGGCCAGGAGCCGGTCTCGATGGTCCTTGTGGACAGGACATTCCATGATTCTATTCTATGATTCCACCACCACTTCACACACCCGCTCAGCCACACGCAATGCGCCGTGTCCACAGGCCCTGCCCCGCGATAGCTGTGACACCGCCAGCTCTCTCTGGGGAGGCGAGGGACTGGGCTACAGCACACAGCAGCCCCTCCGAGAGCCCGAGCCATGGCTCGGTTTTCTCCCCGGAGCAGCTCCCCAGGGACGGCCAGGCCCGTTGTCTACACCACTTCCAGTCGGCTCTCTGCGAGGCCTCACGGCTCGGGTGAGGGCCAGCCCGGCCTCCCCGCTGCACCGCCGGCCCGCTCCGTCCCCCGGCAGCCCCGCGCCCGCCGTCACCGCACCCAGCGCCGCGGGCAGCTCGGGGACAGCCCCACAGCGGCGCCTTCCCCCGGCCGGCGCTCACCTGTTCTGGGGCCGGATGCCCAGCAGGTAACTCCGTCGGTCCGGCCGCGAGGCCCAGGCCGCGCTCTCGGCCTCCTCCGCGCCGTCGATGTGGCTCGTTCCCCGCCCGTAGAGGCCCGCCAGGGCCCTGCGGGTCGAGCTCATGGCCGGAGTGCGGCTGCCGTGCCCCGCGGCCGTCGCTGCCCTCCCTGTCACTCACGGCCGCCGTTTATAGACCCTCCGCACATGCCGCTGTCAATCGTGACGCGGCCGCTGCCCGGCCTCCCCGGGCCGCCTGCCCGGCCGCCTCCTCCTCCTCCTCCTCCTCCTCCTCTTGCCATCGAGTCCAGCTTTTGAGGAAGAAGTGAACTTTTCTTTATAATAACCGCCCCATCACGGGGGATTTCTCACACCTCAAAGGTCTCTCTGGTGACCACTGAGAACCTGATGGTACAGCACTGAAGTTGTGTCAGGTTTTCACTGGATATCAGGAAAAGGTTCTTCCCCAGAGGATGGTTGGAAGAAGTGAACTTTTCCTTATAACAACCACCCCATCACGGGGGATTTCTCACACCTCAAAGATATCTTTGGTGACCACTGACAGAACCTGGTGGTACAGCACTGAAGTTGTGTCAGGATTTCACTGGATATCAGGAAAAATTCTTCCCCAGAGGATGGTTTGGCACTGAACACATTCTCCAGGGAATGGTCATGGCCCCAAGGCTGCCAGAGCTCCAGGAGCTTTTGGACATTCTCAGGCACAATGTGGGGTTGTTGGGGTGTCTGTGCAGGGCCAGAAGTTGGACTTGATGGTCCTTGTGGGTCTCTTCCAGGTAATTGCCTGATCTCTCAGGATCAGCTCCAACATTCTCCACTTCCTTGCAGCACAAGGCTCCCACCCTGGCTGGCTGCACCTCTCAGCATGGGCATGGCAGTCACATCCTCACAGCAGGGTCTCATCACTTGGCAGCCTGTTTTTTACCCCAGAATGCACAAGAGAAAGTCTGTGATGGTATTTATTCAGTCTCTGTAAAAAAATACAGCACAAAAGAGAGATGTAAAAGGTGGATACATGTCACAAACAATTACTAGCTGTGATTTAATACCAAATGAAAATATAATGAGTAATAAAATGGACTTATTTTCTTGTTCTACCTTTCTCTTGCCTGTCAAGTTGTTGCATCATATGCTGCAGGCATGTCACTGATGGCACTGCATCCCTCCAGCACTGGAATGATGGATGGAGCAGATTCACTGTGGATTAGCTGCCTGCCCATGGCTGCACAGCAGTGATTGCAGCAGGAGCAGGGAAATTATGGCAAATTGCTCCATTCCAGGAAATACAGCATGATTAGAGCTGATCCTCCTGGGACAGGAGAGGCAGCAGATGTGGCAGCAAGCAGCAGGACAGGTGATGGATCCATTGGTGCAGGACATTCCTGATTCCTTCTCCTCAGCAAATACTGTGATTTGGAATGTGACTTTGGCTAGGGACTGGCACCAGGGTATGCACAGACACCCAGAGTGTGTGCATCACCTGTACAGGTGACACAACAGTGGAGGTGATCACATTATCAGGCTGGGAAATTGCAGGATTTGTGATACCAGAGAGGATATTTGATCTTGGCAAATGCAAAGGAGATGGACCTCCTGAGGCATCTGGATGTTGTCCTAGGAAATATGGAGAAGGGTGGTCCCAGAGGGCTGACTGAAAACCTTCACCAGGCAGTGATACAGCAGATGAAATTGCATAAAACAAATAGAACATGATCCATGGGGGAAACCACAGTACTCATTTTCAATTGGCAGCAGTGAGCTCTGTGTGAGCTAATGTCACTTAGAAATAATCCATCTCAAACAGAAAACAGCAGATGCCCAAAAAACCCAAATGCAGAACTCAGAGAAGGGCAGCAAGGATGAGCCAAGGTCCAGGCTGGCTGCAGTATGAAGGGTAACTGTGTGGACTGGGACTCTTCAACCTGGAAGAAGCTACTGAGGTGCCCATGACTGAGGAATACACAGCTGAGAGGGACAAGGAGAACAAGTCAGATTAGCAGGAGGTAAAAAAGTGAAAGGGAGATGCTTCCTCCCTCCCCTTGGCTTTAGGCTACTCCCACACATGGCTGTGGCTGTTCAATGTCAACAGGGATTAATAAAATCCACAGGACAAATCTGTGGAAAGAAAATCTCCTGAGATTTATGCAGTATGAAGATATAACCTTCAGTTCAAGAAATGTTTGAGCTGCATAAGAATGTTCAGTGTGTGCATGCCCTGATCTCACACCCTTTGCTCTGCTCTGGCTGCTGCCCAAATGTGGGAGGCAGGATGCTGGGCTGGGAGGACTCAAGCTGGCATTCTCCTGATGCCATCCCTTTCTCTGGAAAGAGAAAGAGGATTTTCAGGTCCCACAACTTCAGGAAACCTGAAGTCCCAACATATGAATTACACATGATTTTACCATGAGCCCAGTCTCTTGGCATATTGATCTGATAGAACAGAGCCCAGATCAGCTAAGAGGGGTGTCCAGTACAGGTAGGTTTCTGCTTTGGGCCTAGAACTGTGTCTGATTTCAGATTCCCAAATACAGGAAAGACACTAATATGCTGGATCAAGTCCAGTGAAGGCCACCTAAAAGACTGAAGGAGCTCAGACACATGACATAGGAGAAGAGGGTGAGAGAAACTGGGGTTTAGGCTTTGGGGAAAGGCTAAATGGAGACCTCCTTGTTTTCTTCACTACCTCATAGGAGGGCACAGACTCAGAGGTGCAGAGTGATGGAATGAGAGGCCAAAATGCAAATGGCAAGCAGGAAAGTTCTGATTAGATATTGGGAAAATTACTTGCCCTGTGACGGGAATCAAGCAGTACCACGGGGACCCAAGAGACAGGCACTCTCCATTCTGTGAGACAGCTGACTGTGGATGGCACAGGGTGCTGAGCAGCTGATTGACATCCTGCTCAGCATGGGGGGCTGGATCAGAGACCCCCAGAGCTCCCTTCCCACCCTGGTCATGTCATGGTTTGGTGCTGCACCCCGTCAGTGGAGAGAAGCCTGGATGGTGAGCGCAGAAAGAGCCTGCTGTGGTGTTTGATCCTCCCCCTGACACGCAGGGCTTATATTCCTTTTCTGCCCTTTCAAGCTCTGAATGGGTTCCTGTGCCTGTTGCCTGCTGAGACAGCTTCCTCTCACAGCATCTGCTCTCCCGTCAGTCTGCTCAGAGAGTGACAGTGCCCTCTGCTCCTGGCTCTGGGGGAAATGCATTCAGCTGCTGCAGCCTGAGCCAGCCAGAAATGAGGCTTCAGACCTCGTTAGCAAAGCTTTCTTCCTCTGCCTGCAAATCCAGCACCGACTCACACAGGCACAGATGTTTTCTCACTCGTCTTGCACAATTTATCCTTCCCTTTCCCATCCTGCACCCTTAAGTTCCTCCCTTTCTAAAATGACAGGCTTCTTCCTGCACTCCTACAACAAGCTCTTACCTCTGGTTCTTCCCCAAATATTAACAGGTAGTGCCAGGGAAGGGCTCTGACAGAGGATGAGGACAATGGGCTTCCTGAGGAGGTATTTGGAGGAGGATTCTTTCTATCAAGCCTGGAGAAACAGTCCACAGGGAACACAGCAACCTCCAGCTGTTTGAAGAGATTCTGCATCAGGCAGAAGTGTCATCTTTAGCTATGGGAAAGTGCTGGGGTTAATTTAATGATCATTTTTATTGGCTACGTGTGTCGCATAGATAATAACTCTGCAGGATATATGTGCCACAGAGCTGCTGGCACATACTCAGCCAGAACCTTCATTTTCAATCATTTATAGATATATTTCCAAATGCCTAGCTGGACCCTGGAGAAAATAGGAAAAAAAAGGATCTGTGTGATCTCAGACAGCTGGGGAGATGAGCACAAAGGAAGGTCCTTCTTTCCTTTTCCCGTTCCTTTTCCCATCCCTTTTCCCTGTCCCTTTTCCCTTTCCTTTTTCCTTTCCTTTCCTTTCCTTTCCTTTCCTTTCCTTTCCTTTCCTTTCCTTTCCTTTCCTTTCCTTTCCTTTCCTTTCTCCATGGAAGGAGAGGATCAGTCCTTGTTGGAGCAGGGATTGCTCTGGGTCAGATTGAGTGGACAGGGTGCAGCAGGTTTTCCTGCCTTTGCAGTGTGACCATCCCATTCTGCACAAAGGAAAGGACATGGAGGGACAAAGTCTTTCCTCAATGCACCAGTTGTGTTGGGTTTGGCTTTTTCCTACCACCTTCTTTGCCACCTGTTATAAAAGAAAAGCAGCAGTTAGAGGTGCATCCTCCAGCCCTGCTTAGTCCCTCTGACCCTTTGGCACAGCTCAGCCTTGCCCTGGGTTCCATACGGCAGGGATCCACGAGCACTCGGCCACAACTGCTTCTCTCTGCCATCCTGATGCCCGTTTGTGCCCTCCTATGCTGCCTCCTGGGAGAGACATCCCTGATGGCCTCCCTTTTCCTTGCTCAGCCCATAGCTACAGGATAGAGAAATTTCAGCAGCAGAGTGAGTCTCTCACAGATTCCTCTCTGACTGGTCCATGGTCCCCCCATGCTGAAGTCCTGCTCTCCGGGGAGCCTGCTTCCTAGGACTATTAACACCGGGAGAAGCCAGCCAGATGCAAATTTGTCTGCCCTGAGTTCATTCCTCCGAGCTTTGTGTCACACTCCCTCCCCAATCACTTCAAAGTTCTTTGGGAATGACAGTCACTCCCTGGCCACCTTCTGTCCTCCCTAGCCACCATTTCCAGCTAATTTCCTTGTAGCCCTGATGCCTCTGGAAAAGTGATGAGTATTGGTTAATGAGCCTGACCTTGCCGTAACCTTGCCAGCGCAAGTCTCAGCACAGCACTGGGGAGTTCTCCACGCTTCCCTTCTTTCCCAGAGAGAGGGGCTTGTGCAATCTCCGGAGGGCTGGCCCGGGGCGCCACTTCCCCCGGGCCGTCCGTAATGTGACGCCCGGCCCAGCTGGCGGGGACTTCTCGGAGGAAGGGGGTTCTACACACCCACCCCGGGGAGTGCTGGCTCCACCATGAACCTTCCGGGCCGTGCTCCCCAGGAGAGACGTGAGTGCGGCCATGGAGCCTGGGGTGAGGGCGGTGGGCAGGGGGCAAGAGTGGCTGCGGGGATGAGGGCGTAGGTGATCATGGCAGGACGGACAGGGCCACCTGTGGGGACGCGGTGAGGACACCCGTGGGGATGTGGGTGAAGATGGCTGTGGGGATGAGGTTGAGGACACTGGTGGGGACACGGTGAGGACACCCATGGGGATATGGGTGAGTATACCCATCAGGGGGTGCAGGACAGTGTGGGGAGGACACCTGTGAGGAGAGGGGCAAGAATGCCTGTAAGGAGTGGAGGGGGCACTATGGGGAGGAGGGGAGGACACTCCTGGTAAGTAGTTGATGTCACCAGTCAGAATGGGGACAAAGACACCTGTGGCGAAGCGGCAATGACGATTGTGGGGATTGGGTGAGGTCACCAGTGGGGATGGGGGTGAAAACACCCGTGGGGAGGGGGTGAGGATATCTGTGGGATATGGGGTGGTGGGGACGGGGACGGGACGAGGACACGCTGTAGGGGGAGGGAAGGACACCCGTGTGAATGAAGCTGAGGTCAGCCGTGGCGGTGGGGAGGCCGCGTGTGAGGAGTGTGGAGAGGGGCGAGGCCACCAGTGGGGGTGGGCGTGGGGACACCCCTGGGGAGGGGGAGAGGTCACTCGTGGGCTTGGGGGTGCGGGCAGCCTCGGCATGGTGGCGGGCGGCGTCCCCGTCGGAGCGGGCCGGACATGCGGGGCCTATCCGTGCCGTGCCGGTCCGTTTCGGTCCGGTCGGGTCGGGTCGGGTCCGTGCGGTGCCGCCGCAGCCCCGGCGCGTGGCGGCGCCGCCCCCG
>JAWWMS010000024.1:17397175-17409951 GCA_035048045.1 Chlorospingus semifuscus
CATCCATCCATCCATCCATCCATCCATCCATCCATCCATCCATCCATCCATCCATCCATCCATCCATCCATCCTCTCCAATCTTCCCTGCCTGCTGGAATGGGTGTCCCTCTTGACGCCCCCCATGCCTGGCCACTGGGTGACAGTGAGATACTGGGCTGTGCCTGCAGTGCTGTTCCCAGCTGCAGCTGCTGTTTCTCCACAGCCATTACCATAACGGAGCAGCCTGTCTCTGTCTCTGTCCCGGTGGGATATTCCTTCACGCTGCGGTGCCGAGCCCAGGGACGTTCCCCTCTGCAGTACCAGTGGTTCTGTCAGCACCAGGTAAGGATGGGGTGGCCCTGGGTATGGCACCAGCTGGGTCCCTGCACACACTGGGGGAGCTGAAGGAGGGGAGGAAGCCAGGGGTTTCCACTTTTGTTGCTCTTACAAGGGGCTTCGTGGTGCCTTCTCCTGCCAGCAGTGAGGAAGGAATTGCTGCCCACTGCCTGTGTTTTCCCTTTAGTCTGACTGCCGCCTGATTCCTGGAGCAACCAACCAAGACTTGCCCATCATTGCAGAGCAGACCCAGCTCTACACCTGCAGAGTCAATGACCTCCACAGAAATGCTGTCTTCTCTGACTGGGTGAAGGTAGAGGTCCATCAGTGTGTTGCCAGAGGTACAAGCCTGTCTTTTACCTTCTTGATGTATTATGGAATCACAGAATGGTTTGGGTTGGAAGGGACCTTCAAGCTCATCTTGTTCCACCCCTTTCCATGGTCAGTGACACCTTTCACTAGACCAGGTTGCTCCAAGCCCCATCCACATGCACCTGCACCTCATGCTTGCTGTGGGTTTCCCAGAGTTATTCTGGGTAATGGGACTGGGAGAACCCATCTGGCTACTTCAAAGTTGACCAAAAATGGGTGTGGTTTTCCTTAGAATGTTGACTGTACCTTTGTCAGGAAAGGGTGAGGATCAGGTTTGGGAAGCCAGAGGCAGGGCTTTGGTGTGGCGTTTACTGTCACAGGCATTGCTCCCAAGGGTTCCCTGCTCCTCAAGGAGAAAGGTGCAGTAGTGATGGTGGAAGATGGCATTGTTTGCTGTCCCTGTGGAGGGAGGACCACTTGTGTCTTGCTGCCTTGCAGGTCTGCCCCCTCGGCTGTGGCAGGGAGAGCCAGTGATTGTGCTGAACCCCCAGGAGCAGCGGGTGGAGGTGGGGCAGCCCCTGCAGCTGCAGTGTGCTGCCATGGGGGTGCCAGCCCCCAGCTACCAGTGGTACCACAATGGGAACCCCCTGGAGCAGCAGAAGAGGAAAAAGCTCCGGGTAAGGCTTTCTGGGGACAGTACAGGAGCTCTGGGTGCTGAGGTGGGTAATGGGAGAAGCTGATTGCAGGGTTGTGAGAAAGCCCTCCACTATCACCCTGCTGCTTTAGCAGCTGGCTGGATGACTCTGTGTGAAGGGGGAATATGTTTTATACATTTCTTTCAAAGTTGTGGATATTCCTCTAAGAGGTAACCAATCCACAGATGTGTCAAGGGCTCTCAGCACACCTCTTGTGCCCTTTTATGCAGAGACATGAGAACAGCTACTCTCTGTGTGTGGATTGATGGAGCAGTGGGAATCCTGTCTACCTGCTGGAGACCTAGCAGAAAAGAGTCAGGGAGGCAGAAGAGGAGCTGGCTTTATTTTGTGTCTCTGACTAAATGTAAATCAGTGCTGTGTTATTGATTCAGGAAAGGAAATTTCCTCCCAGGGCATCGTGTGAAAGGCACAAGGACAAGACATCCAGTCTCTCCTCAGTAGTGGTTGATGATATTACAGATGGTGTTAGAGGGTATTACATGGTGGCCTTAGATTGCAATTCTGATGGGAAAGTTCAGTCTGGGCACTAACAAGAGGTTGTTTTCAGAGGTGGATGGTGCTGTGCTGGAGCCAGAAAGGCTGCAATGTGCTTAGAGGTGTTCAGGGCTTGAATAGACAGAGTTGTGGCCACCCTGACTCAGTGGTGGCTGTAGTCCCTCTCTGAGCAGGATCCTGGGCTGGAGAACCAGAGTCCTCACCAGCTGGTACTGCTCTGGTTCTTGTCCCTGTCCTGATTCTTTGTGAGGTAAAGTCTCTGCAAACAGCAGGAAAAATACTTTTTATTCCATGAACACGAGTGCCTTTGGCACATCCTGGCCTGGATCTTCAGACTTTCCCCATAAATAATGTGATTTAACTTTTGTTCTGCCTAGATCACCCACAGCAGGGTCAGTGACTCTGGCACGTACCTGTGCTGTGCCTCCAACAGTCACGGGGAGCACTGGAGCAGCGCCGTGGACGTTCACATCGGTGAGCAGAGCCAGCCCACGTCCCTCTGCTGTGTGTCACCTGCTGTGGGATGGGATTACAGGGGACACAGGAATGTGGTGCTCTCTGGAGGTGCTGAGCTGGTGAATGAGGACTGTGATAAACAGGATTCCTTGACACTGAGGGGGCAAAGGGAGCAGTGGCTGGAGAAGCCCCTAAATGCACATGGGATGCTGCTGGGCCCTGTTGTGGGTCAGACCTGCTGTGTTAGGGCAGGCTCAGTGCTCTCAGAGCTGCCAAGAACACCATGCCAAGGTGCTGCTTTCACAGTTCCAGGCCCAGTCTCAGCAGGCTCCTGTGGCCACACTCATTTCCAGTCTCTCTGACACGGAGGGATGTGCTTGGATATAGAGCTGGAGAGGATGGTGTTTATTTGGGAAAGTTCAGGCCCCTGCAGGCAGCCAGCTCAGGGCTGATGCTGTGTGAGTGATGGATCCCAGGGAGAGGATGTGTTCCCAGAGCACCTGTGGCTGCTTTGGCCCTCTGCCTTTCCCTTATGTGAGGCAGGAGTAGCTCAGGCTGACTTTGCTGGCTCTTTACTCCACCTAGAGATTTTTCTATGCCATAAGCTTCTTATCCTGCCTTTTATGCTGGCTTTAAAATTTCTCCATAGTGCAAATTGATCTTGTGTAGCCAGAGAGCACTCTGCCTGCCTCCTCACAGCTGGTAAAACACATCCTGGGGGCACAGACAGTGAGAACAGGACACCAGGTTGGGTTCTATGTATTACTGCTGGGGAGCTTTCACATGCAACAGGTGCCTCTGTCAGAGGTAGAAAAGAATGAGTGGTTTTGTTCTGCAGCTTTCCAGGGACCTCTCATGCATCAGCAGCACTGGTTCAGGGGCCAAAGGTCTTCAAGACCCATGAGATTTATGCAATTTATCCTTGATTTCTTCTTTTAAAGCATGCAGGGTTCTCGAATTTTCTTCTGGGCTGGATTTTTAAATTTGTTTCTGATTGAAATAGGAAAATCTGGAGCTGTTAAGGTAATAATGATTTTAAGAGACTGGAAGTGCTCAGACAGGAGAGCTTGTGGACCAAAGTGAGAGGCTCTTCTGAGCCAGAACTGCTAAAACACCAGGGAAAGGCAGAACAGGGAGATGAAAAACTCTGGGAATATTGTTGCAATCAAAAGCAAACAGGGCAACTTCCTCTGCACTGCACATTTATGGGAAGAAGCTCTGGTTTTGGAGCTTGTATTGACCTTGAGTCATTTTGTTTCCTTTGCTTTTGCTGCAGTGAGGTAGCAGGTGAGTCACATCAGGTATGAGCTTCTCCATGTTGACCCTCCTTCCCTGGTCTGCCACCTCTCCAGGCTTTGCTTCCCAGCTGCTCAGGATGTCATAAATCAGGCTGGATTTCAGAAATCCTTCTAGCATCAGAGGTTAGCAGGTCTTTAAGGTTAGCAGTCAGGCTGTGAAGGGTTGCCTGAGGGGTGTTGCTTGTGCAGATCCCCTGTGTGTTTGCTCCAGCTGTGCATGGCCAGGGCTGTGGGAGCAGAATTCAGAGCTGCACTGGGTGCTGGGCCCAGGCTTACTGACCCAGGTTTATCATTTCCCTTTTTCTTTCCCAGGTCCGTGTGGCTCTGGAAAGTTTTTTGGTGAGTACTGTCATCTTTTCTTCCTGAGCAATTATTCCCTTAATTAAAAGCCAGACTCCAGGGTGGATGGGAGGAATGGGAGTGCTTTTTCTGCAGAGACTGCTTCAGGCCTTTATGACCACATTGCCACAGGCTCTGCACTTTTGGATTACAGCTGTACAGCATAAAATGAATCCCAACCCCTGCCAAGCCCTGATCTTTTTCAGTAAGTGGAGTAAGATTATTCCTAATGAGTAACTGAGTCTTAAGCTCTGTGCCTGCCAAAAAGTGTTTAAAAAGTGTTCGAATGACAACTTATCCCTACTTGAAATACCTCCTTAGAGCAGGGCAAAGTCCCTCCCTCCCATCACCACTGAGCAACATAAATCCCATTTTTGTACAGGGGGGGGTGGAGATAAAATCCAAGCAGGAGCCTTGGGTTTCTCTCCTTCAGCCCTGTGAGGGAAGGACCCCTCATCCTGGCTCAGTGAATCCCCCTCCCTCTAGTCATGGTTGGGCAGGTGGAGCAGAATCTCTGCCCTCCTGGGATTTTGGTTGTCAACTGAAAACTTTCCAAGCCTTTCTGTCAAAATGATTGTGGATTTTGTCAAAGTGCTCAGAAAGCTTTCTGGAGAGTGCTCCAGGCTTGCAGCAGCCTTGAGTCTATCTTTGCTTAGATTGTCCATATCTTCACTCCAAAAGGAGGAGATGAGATCTTGCTGAGCATTTACAGCTTTTTCACTCGGTGTTTGTTTCAGCTACAGGCAAAATAGCACTTTTAGTGGGCAACAACCGTTACCAGCATCACCCCAACCTCATGGCTCCTGTGAGGGATGTGTTTGAGCTGAGGCATCTTCTGGAGCATCTGGGCTTCCAGGTTGTGTCCCTGCTGGATCTCAACAAGGCTGAGATGGCGACAGCGGTCGCTCAGTTCCTGCAGCTCCTGGGCAAGGGAGTCTATGGTAAGGCCAAGCCAGCTCAGCCCCCTGCCTGTGCTGAGGAGGGGTTAGGGAATTGCCTGAACAGCTATTGAATTAAAGAGAAGAAATTGAATGTTGCTATCTCAAAGGAGACCAGGTTTGGCAGGAGCCCTTGGATTAAGCGTAGTTTAGTTTTGGCAGATGTTTCTCCAACATGTGGCTCACCTCCAATCCCAGCAGCATGGGCTCACACGGAGTTTTTGGGGAGCCAGTGCTTCCAATAGTGAATGGGTTCTGATTTTTCCTTGAATAAAATAATTGAGGAGACTGATTGCCCCTCCCCTACTCATGTGTGAGGAGGGGAGCTCCTTTTGGGCCCTGACTGCTGCATCTGGTCATGATTTCCTTGTTTCTCTTTCCTGAAGGTCTAATTTGGGCCCCTGACAACCCTTTTGCAGAAGAGCATTTCCAGCTGCAGGTGGCTTTGAGGTTGGGCTTTGTGCTTAATTGTGCACTGTGCTCAGTAAGGAAGCGTTCCTCAATCACAAACCCAACCAGCAGATCTTGTGGATCTTAAAGCAGGTGTTCAGATTTGGTGGTGAAAGTTGCATCTTTGGGTTCCCTGAGATTCTCACAGTGGGATAGATACCCTGAAAACACCTTGCAGGTGGTTGTTTTTGTCTCCAAACCTCAATGTGAGGGTTTCATGCCAGCTGAGTGGCACCCAGACAGTGAGGACCAAAAGGCATTTTATCCATGGCCCTTCCTAAGCACTTCAGAGAAAAAAAGGCTTGGAAACAGCAAACCTTTCATATTGTCATGCTTTATTTAAACTTTTAGAGCTTCTCTGCATTTGTGGCCTCTGATCCTTCCTGGCAAAATTGATTTTGTGTGCTATCAGGAAAAACATCAACAGCTGGGTTGAATGTTTGTGATGCAATGCCTGCTTAGGCTGAAGGATCAAAACCCAAGTGGATGTGGCACTGCATGATATGGTTTAGTGGGCATGGTGAGGTTCAGTCCAAGGTTGGACTTGAGGATCTTGGAGGTCATTCCCAGCCCTAGTGATCCCATGATCCAAAGGTTTGTCCAATTCATTGTATGGAGGTGGTGGATTATCAGGCTGCTTTTCCTCCAGATCTCATCTTAAAAAACTTCATAGGATTTTTGCAAGGCCCTGAAACTACATCCTCTAAGTGATCTAATTATTGCACCCTCAGGCAAGTGAGGAATCCCCTGGATGTTATTTTGAGCATCCTAAAAAGTCCCAAATAAAAAAAATTTATGTTGGGAATGCAACGCGAGCAGAAAATCGCCTTTATTCAGCCTCATGCTGGTGTTTCCTCCATTATAAGCAGTGCTTGGAGCTTCCCCTTTTTAATTTAAACTCAGAAGTTTTTCTGTGACGAGCAGTTCTGACTCATACAATGTGGAAAGAACTCAGAATAAAACATCCCTTTCCTTCTCTGGGCAAACTGTTGACTTTCCTGTTCAGGAGGAGAGATTCAGTCCAGGAGAGGCTGGAGAAGTTGCTCAGGTGATGTGAAACTCACCTTTCTTGATTTGAACACAAGTCTTTGTGGTTTATATAGCATGGGGAGCACTTGGTGGTGCATTCAGGCACTCAACAAGACCTGAAAAGTTAGAAGATTTAAGGAGTGAATCATTCTTTGTGGGCTTTCCTGTTACATTTCATTTGTTCCAAGCCTCAGTGGTGCTGCCTGGTGACAGATGTCATCACTTCCCTTGCATGTACAGGCAGAAGGACAAAAACCACCAGTGCTCAATGGCTCAAGGGGCCCAAGCTGCATCTAATTTTTCTAGAAGGCTTCCTGTTTTATACTCTTTTCTAGTCTCAGGGGAGGGTTTTGTGGCTTTGATTCACAAGTTACAAAAGTTTAAAGCTTCTGCAAATCAGAGCCTGCTGCCTCTGGCTGGTGATCCACCAGAAGAGGAACCCAAATCTCATGGGCACCTGTGAAAATGGCCATTTGAGAAACTTTCCATTGTCCCCTGAGAATAGAAACCAAAGGTGACTCAAGGTCTTTTTGACTCTGAGATCATGTTTTCCATTCTGCACACAGTGAGGTCATGCCTTCAGCCCTTCAGCTCCTGCCCCTGTCACTGCATCCTCGCAGAATCACACCAGAGTGAGTGTCCTGCCAAGTGCAGGGGCAGTGGAAGGAAAACAGAGGAGAGGTTACTCACTCAATGTGGGCTTTGGCAGTGAATCTGAGTGAAGAATTTCTCCTGCTGTTTCCTCTTAGCTGCTTTTTCCCATTTCTGACCTCTCACTCTTCACTGTCCCCCAGCTGTAGTGACACAACTCCCTGTGTCACCTCATAGAGCTTTTTTTAACCCATTTCAATTCCCCAATTTTCACCAGCCAGCCTCCCCCAGGCAGTGGCATTGGCCCTGGGGAGGGGTGGCCAGCCACTGCTCCTTGTGAGAAGCTCCAGCCAACCTGGGGATCCCCTGCCTGCCCTGCACTGAACCCAGGGCTGCAGAGGAGCCCCAGCTTAGGCCATGCCAAGTTCCCAGTGCTGGCTTCCCACCTGGATAGCCCATCCCTTGGGAAGGCAGAAAGCATTACTGTTTCATTACTGCCTAAGAGTAAAACCCAAAATTCTTGTTGGGCTTTAGGCTTCCCACCAGCATCTGCATGAGTCTGACTCCTCCCCTAACAGGGCTGGTGCTTGGTTTGAGGTTGTTGAAGCACACAATCCTCATGTTCTGGGTATCTGAAGAGCTCATGTCTCTCTCTGTGTCTCATTTTTCACCAGTTTATAGGTGTGTGAATACAGGCAGCCCTTTGAAATGGAGAATGCTTCCCATCACCTAATCAGTTGTTAGTCTCTTCTCCAAAACTAGGAAACTGAGGAGCTTCTCATTTAAATGGCTGTGTTTTCCATCCTGGCAAAATCCTTTTCTGTTGCCTTATTCCTTCAGAGAGCTGAGGACAAACCAAAACATGGTACAAGGGTGAAATTCAGCCTGGCAGGTGCTGAGCCTGGGTGTTGCAGCACAGAGGGTTTGGAAATGTGTAAATCAAAGGTCCTCAGGAGACAAGCAGTGCAGGAATCCACAGGCACAGGAGAGCCTCTTGGGGCTGCTTCCAGCACTAATGAAGGGAATAAATTGGGAAAAAGTTGGAATTGTGAGGTCAAGGTAGCTCCAGTTCCATACTGGTCTAGGTCTGCCCTGCACCAGTGTCCTTCCAGGACAGGGGGTGGGACGTGGCCATGGGGAGCTGGTTCCTGCAGGTTGGCATCCTGATTCACCCTCTCCTCTCCCTGTTCCCAGCTGTATTCTACTATGCTGGGCATGGCTATGAACATCTGGGGAGGAACTACATGGTCCCTGTGGATGCTCCTCAGCCCTACGCCCCTGAGAACTGCATCAGCGTGCAGAGGATCCTGCAGAAGATGCAGCAGCAGCAGACAGCCCTGAACATCATCCTGCTGGACACCTGCAGGAAGTGGTAGGAGCCTCTTCCCCCTTGCTCACCTGGGCTGCGTGTTCTGAGGGCTGGGGAGGGCAGCCATCCTCAGCTGTGGGTTTGACAGCCCCCATGGTGCTGGTGAGCCTCTGACAGAGGTTATTGATCTATGCCATAAAATCAACCACGTTGTCAGGTCCTGCAGGGTGTCCTGGGGGGTGGGTCCATCATGTCTTAGTGCAGAGAGCATCAGACCTTTTCTGAGATCTGCTGGAGACCCTCCCTTGATTTTTTGAGGTGAAGAAGCCTGGCAAATACAGGCAGGTTGCCTCAAGCTTGTGGAGGGATGGCTCTGCCTGGCATAAACTCAGCACAGGGTTTTTATTTTGTGTTTCACCCTAACCTGATCTTGCTGATTGTGTGCTTTCCTGGTCCATATTTCCCACATGCTCAGGCTGGGAGTGTTGAGTTCACCTCTCTTCTCCTGGCTGCATTCTTGTTAACATCTGTGAGAAGAGTGCAACATGACAGGGAAAATATTTTAAGCCCTGCTACTTGTTTTTTTGCTGGGCTTAAATCCTTCTGAAGTGGTCGTGTTGTGAAGCTGCTGCTGCTGAGGTCAGGGATCAGCATTTTCCCACTTTCTGTGGAAAACCCATCATCCTCCCTTGGCCTGCAGACTTCTATCCTGCTGCAGGAAATTACTACTTGTCCAATTTCACCAGAGGTGGGTGGACTGTTGCAGTAGAAGCTGTCATTAGTTCATTTATTTCAGGCTCCTGAGGCAGATTTACAGGTCAGAGAGGACCTGGAGAGCAAAATCTCTCTCTCTTCCTGCTGTGGTTCCTGCATTAAGAATGGGAAAGACAACAGAGCTTTTGGTACCCTGAGGGAGCTGCCAGCCCCTGAGAGCTGATAAATTGTGGATGCCTTTTAGCTGCAGTGATGGGGCTGCTTGCTTTGAATAGCTTAAAGCTGGTTGTGCTGGGATCTGTCCCACAGCTCTGGGGCAGGAGGTTGATGTCCCTTGATGCTGCCCTGAGCTCCCCAGAGTGGAGCATCTCCTTTCTCTCTTCCTGCTGAGGGCAGGGTGTGGTGCTTCCCTGGCACACCTGGCTGCCCTCCCCAGAGGGATCAGAGGCAGGGGATGGCCTGCAGCAAAGCAGGAGCTCCTGGCTCTCATGGATGCTCTGCTGGAGCTGGGCTGGAGCAGCTCTGGGCTGTGCTGTGCCATCTGTGTGATGGGGAGGCACTGTGGGGGCTGCACAGGGACACCAGTGCAAGTGCTAACAGTCTGTAAAACAGCTTTTGAGGTGCTGTCTGTCTCCCTCTGAGCTGCTGTCTCCTCCCCTGGCATTGCCACTGTTCCTTTGCTCAATGGAGTCTCCGTGGTGCTCAGAGGATGCAGTGTGAGCTCTGCTGTTATATTCAGACAAATTTGTGCAGCTGGTTTTCTCCCTCCTTCCCTGAAGTTCACACCTCCCCTTTTCCACAGCAAGCACAGCACTCCATGCAATGGTGTTATCCCTGATCTTGTGGGGGCAGGAGCTCTGTCCTGAGCTCATTTTTTCTCAAGAAGTCACCATTTCAGCTCAGGAAAGCATCTGGATTTCATAGCTGTGTAAGACAAGGCTCCTTCCTTTCCAGGCACCCTCGTGGTCAGGCTGATGCTGCAGCTCTGTCAGCAGCTCCTGCGTGAAGCTGGGGCTGTGCTGAGAGGGAGCTCACCCAGAGCTGCTGCTCACCCCATGTGTTGGCATCAGAAATGCCAGGGTGCTGAGAAACACATCTGCTCCCTCTGCCAAGTGGGAGCAGATGCTCAGCCTCAGCAGGGGAGGAATCAGCACAGAGCCTGTGTGTAGCCTCATACATTGATATACTGATTTTGGGTGGATGTGATTGCCTTTTCCAGGAATTCCCTGATTTATCCTAGGATCTGGAAGCAAAGATTTCTGCATTAAATTAAGAGCAATTGAAGAGCAGATAAATCTCAATATTCAGATTTAGAAACATGTCTCCTTTCTCACATTTTCTCTTCTGATCATCTTTAGGACAACTTACACAAGCCAGTTGAATTCTGCCATTGAACATCTCCAGGCTGTGCTACCAGCAGTAGGTGACATGCTGGCTGCTGGCAATACCCCTGTCCTTTCTGCTCTCCTTAGAGTGCCAGCTCCAGCCCCAGGAAACTGTGCTGGAATTGAATTACATGGACTAACACTGCCTCTGTGCCTGGTTCTTGTCACTGTGTGACTGGGAACAGCTCCGAGTCACTGGTGTGAGCTGGAGGCAGCCTGTCCCCATGCTGTCAGTCTGGCTGCAGGCAGATGGGCAAGGTTTAACCATCCAATGCAACCAAGATATCTGTTTTATTGGAAATCAGGTCCTGTCACCATGGATCTACCTGATTTTGGGAATAATAGGGGCTCTGTGTCTAGACCGAGAGACCGAGGTGCCAGGACTAGTTTTGGGCTTTGAGACTCTTGTGTGTGTCCTGATCCCATCTCAGGGAGATCTGGGGGTGTATCACCCATAGCCTGCTTTGGTGCCCTAAGGCCAAGGTGTGGGCATGGTCTGGAAGGGCCCTGTGGGGTCCAAAGACAGCTGAGCTGTAACCATGGTGCTGAGCACCTCTGGCTTCTTGAGGGACTGTTGTGTTTGCAGGGTGCCCTGGTGAAGGCAGGAATGATGCATCTGACTCCATGTTCTCAGAAGGCTAATTTATTATTCTGTATTATATTATTATATATTATTTATATTATATTATTTATTTTTATATCTTTATATTTCAATATATGTTATATATTTTTATATCTAAATATATATTTAGATATAAATTTCTTTTATATATTTATATTTATTTTCATGTATTTATATTGGTACATTTAATATATTATATTATTATAATATATTATTTATATTACATTAAAGAATACTATACTATACTAAAGAATACAGAAAAGATACTTACAGAGTGCTAAAAAGATAAAATGAAAACTCGTGACTCTTTCCAGTGCCCTGACACAGCTTGGCCCCAATTGGTCAAAGAGTGAAAACAACTCACAGCAGAATCCAGTGGAACAATCTCCAAACACATTCCACATCAGTAAAACACAGGAGAAGCAAATGAGATAAAAATTGTTTTCCTTTTCTCTGAGGCTCCTCAGCTTCCCAGGAGAGAAAACCTGGGTGAAGGATTTTTTTCAGAGGATGTGAATGCCACATGGCACAGCTGTGCATGGGGTGAACCTGTGTGTTCTCTGCACTGTGGTGCTGCTGGAGTTGTTAAAACCCAGCCTCTGTAGGAGGTGCCAATGTGCACCCACAGCTCCAGGCTGAGGGCAGGGAGCAGCTCACCAGTGCAGATAAGTCACAGCTGGACAGAGCACACCTTTCCCCTGTGGCTGGGTTCTTGGTGGGATTCCCAGCTTTAGGCTCTTTGGTTGTATCTGAGGTGAGAGTTGGTCCTGCTGCCACCCCTAAGATGTGGACATGAGGAATGTGTGGGATTTGTCCCCTCCAGCTGACAGATGTCCTTGACACTGACCTGTGCCTTTGCCTCCTCTCCAGGTACAACCCAGGACGTGCCCTGTCCCAGGTGCAGCCCCTAGAGCCCTGGGGGAACACTGTCTATGGCTATTCCACGTGAGTGACCTCAGCATTCCCACAGCCCCACACAGGAGCAGAGCCTGGCACAGCCCTGTCTCCTCTCAGCCTTTCCTGCACAGAGGCTGGAGAGGATTTCATGTTCCCTCTGGCTCTCACCCTGCATCTGCTGGGTGTGCTGTGCAGGCACTTCTGTCCTTCCTTCCAGAGTTGTGTGTGAAGGTGACATCAGCTCTTGTCATCTGATCTTCAGCCTGGTTCTCCAGGTGGATGTCCCATAAGCAGCTCACTCAAAGCCTCCTGAGATGCTGGGTGTTATTTACTGGTCAGTGCCAGTTCCACTGGCTTTTCACCTTTGTCACCCACCTGGGCTGGCAAAGGAGACTCTGCTGTCCTATCCCATTCCCTTTCACTGCTTTTCCCTGTCCTGTGGCCTGCTCATCATCTCTGGGGTACAACCAAAGCACTTTGTGTTATTCCTTGAGAAGCTCACTCTGACCCAGCCAATAGAGCCTGGATGGAGTTGGCCACCCCAGACTGACCTTGGACTTCATGGCCAATGCAGAACTGCAAGGACTCTGAAGAAACACCCTTACTCTTGCAGGAGTGAGGATGCAGAAGCCTATGAACTGCAGGATGGGGAGTTCAGCTCTGGGATCTTCATGAAATACCTGAAGAAACACATTCTGCAAGAGAAGAAGGTTACACACATGCTGGAGGATGTGTTAGAAGGTAAGAGAAGCTAGAAATTGTGGGAATTTACAAAATTAGAGGGTTTTGGGAAAGCTGCAAAAGGCAGGCTTCAGAAACAGTAGAACTGTGATTAGAGCTAAGCAGCAGCCATGAGATAGGTCAGCAGAAAAATTATTTAAAAAGTAGAAAAGCAAGGACAAATAGAA
>JAWWMS010000024.1:17413344-17439207 GCA_035048045.1 Chlorospingus semifuscus
CATTCCACATGTGCCAAACAACAGGAGCAGCAAGTAGAGATAAGAATTGTTTTCTCTTCTTCTCTGAGGTTCTCACTACCTTCCCCAGGAAAAATCCAGGGAAGGAGAACTATGTCTCTCTCTGTTCAGAGAATGTGAATATCACAGTGTGGTTCCTACAGCCTTTGGCTGTCCCAGCACACAACTCCAGAGGGAAGGAAGCTCAGCTGAAGGTGCTCTGTGACAGCTATGGAGGGGATCTGGTCGGAGGCTCCTCCTGCTCTCAGAGGTCACTGGCAGCACTTGTGACAAAGGAAAAGCCTGCAGAGCCTGCGTGAGGTGAGGGATTCACTCCCACTGCTCCAGGATGCTTGTCTAGGGAAGATTTCCTGCAGTATTGTAGGAGCCATAATGGGGTCTTAAAATAAAGCCAATGACTGTGCCTCTGTAGGAAGTCCAGGTGAGGAAGCCTGAGCTCCATGAGTGGTGTGAGGGCTCTGACCCACCTTCCTCAGTGCTGCTGCCTGCACCAGGTGAGCAATTGCAGTGCCTGCTGTGCTGGGGAGTATCTTGGAGAGGTTCAATCAGGAGGCAGCAGCTGACGAGCCGCAGCGTGGGGACCTCAGGAACCTTTCCCAGATTGGTGGCAAGAGCCAGCCCTTGTGCCACACTTGTCACCTGCTGGTGTCAGAGTGCTCTGTGGAGTGCTGCTGCCCTTGCACAGGTGAGCAAAGAGGGCTGTCTGCAGGGCCAGAGGTGGAGAGGCGTTTGTGTGTCCTGGAGCAGGATCCCTGCCCTGTGCCTTTCCACAGGAGAGAGGGACAATTCCTGGCTGGAAAACAGCACAGCACCCCCAGCCCCTGAGGCCCAAAAGGCAGAGGTGAATAAGATGTGGGAATAACCTCCTGCAGGGATTTCAACACCCCTGCTGTCCCTGGGGACACTGAGAGAACCTCCATCAATTCACCTGGGAGCTGTCCACCCCTTTGCCTTCACTCCATCAGTTCTCTGGGAAAATCTCCATCTCCCACTTGTTTTCTGCTTCTCTATGCAGTGAGGGGCTGCAGCTCCTTCCAGAACAGGACCTCCACCTAGGGCTGCTCTGCTTCCCTGCTGGGATTCATCAGCAGTTTTCCAGCTTCATGGATCATTTATCCTGGTCCTCTACCCTTCCAGAGGTACTGGAAGCTCTGTTGCTTCTCCTGTCAGAGCCAGTGTCTCCCAGGGGTTCCCTTGGGGTCCTGGCTCTCTCACAAAGCCCATGGCAGATGGACTCCATCTGTCCTGCCAAGGCCAGCAGCTTCTGGGTGTTGGTAGCTGAGGATGCCTTGTCCAGGTGGAAATTGTCTTCTGCACTCAGGAGCTGCAAGGTATAAACCCCAAAGCTGCCAATGAGCTAAAGGAGCAGGAATTGTGGTTCAGTGAAAATACACCCTGCTGACTGTTGTTCTGTATCTGTCTGTGCTCCTGCCTCACAATGTCTATGCTTTTCTGTCTCCAGTGTGTTGCTGCAGAGGTTCCAGTTGAAGCTCAGAGCAAATGAATTCCAAAAGCTGTCCCAGGGAAAGCTCCTGTGGACTCCTGGAGAGGGGTCAGAGAGGACACAGCAGATTCTGGATGTCACAAGAGAAGCAGAATATCCCCTCAGGGTGTCTGTGGCTGTGCCCCTCTGAAGTGACAGTCCTGGTGCTGTGCCTGCCACCAAACTCCTCCAGCCTGGGCATCCAGGGACCAAAAATTGCTGCAGCACCAGAGTCACCCAAAGCCCTGCAAGGCTGTTGAGAGAGGCTGCTGATAGGGAGATTTCTGCCTGATGGGATGTGGGACAGTGATTTCATGGCTTTTTCTGGGCTCTGTGGTGTCTTGTAATGAGAAGATGCTCACAATTCTTGCCTGTTCTCTCAGCTTGCAGCGTGGGGGGGATGGAGGCTGAGGGAAAACTGATGGGAAAATGTTTACAAGCCTAACTACAGAGTGAGGCCTCTCTGATGGAGGATTTAATCTGCAGGACATTGTTATCTCTGCTAGGTCTTCTGTATCTTAGCTACTCAATAAATGATTGCTAAAGTAATTCAGCATTCTCCTCTCAATCAGAAAACACAGCCCGGTGTCAGGTACCCAATCATGCTCTCATTCAGCAAACAGAACCCAGGCAAGGCAGGCCCATGGGTGAGGAAACTCTCAAAACATGCCTGAAATGCAGGCCTGGAGCTTGAAAAGGAGATGGGAACACTCTGTGGCCAGAGCTTGTGGGAATGAGGTAAGGAAGAGCTGCAGGAAGCCATCCACAGGGAAATTACACCAGAATTACTTAGGATGGCAGCCAGGTGTTGCAGTGCTCTGCTATGCCATGAAACATTTCCCTGACTTGCCACTGCTGAAAAAATCCTGGTTTTCTGTCTCTCCATGCCCCAGGGCACCTCCTTGTGCCCTGCATTCTGCCTGTGAAGCACCTATATTGCCAGAGGTGCTTTCCTTCAGCACTGACACTCAGCACCCTCCACCAAGGCACACTGGTCTTCCCATTGTGTCCATCCCTCTCCTGGTATCCTTCCTGTGATGGATCTCCTGGATTCTCCCCCTCCAGCCCTGTGTGTCCCTCCTCTGTGCTGCATTCCCAGTAACTCCAGCCTGAAATTCCAGCTGTGTGAGGCTGTGCCCCCTCTTCAGTGGGTACAGCCCCATGTTGTGGTACCCCCTTAAAAGATTTTTCCAGCCTCATTTTCTCTCAGAGGAGTGAGTTTGGGCACTGGAATTGGAGGTGCCAGGCTGAGCTGCACTGTGTTCCCCTGGGATCTGAGTGCAGCTTTGCCCCCTGTTCCCTGTGGGGTGAAACTCGTCCCCATGTATGGAGCACTTCCACTCTGCCTCTTCAGCCCTGGGTCAGCTTTAATACAGTCTGTGAGAAAGGCTTAAAACAGCAAGGTTTGAGATTGAATTATGGTCTAATCTGCCACTAATAGAACCTGACCAGCTCCATTATTCACTGTCAAATCACTGCATTTGCTATTAAAACACAGTGTGAACTTCCCTAATTTCTGTCGGGTTAGGACCATATCCATCATCCTCGCCTGAACTGACACCAGGGTAGTGCAGATAACACAGACAAATTTAATGTGGTTAATTCACCTTAGGAAGCTTGCTCCAGTGGTGCTGGGGAGGGAGGGGCTGGGCAGTCCTAGGAGGAAAAGGATGGATGAGAGCAAGCTGCAGTTTGACATTGCAGGGGGTGATGAAATTGCACGGGGCCTCTTTAGGATGGGGAGGTCTGAGTGGCCCTGGTGCTCTGACAGACTGAGCTGAAACCATGCTCAGAAGGGAGGGGACAGAGGAGGGACCAGTCCCTGTTCTGGGGCAGCAGAAAGGGAGCAGAGACCATAGCCACAGTCCCCAGGTGTGCAGTTACACCACCCTTGCTGAGCTGTCCCAACTTAAGGTCTCAGCCTCTTTTTTGTGGGCTGTGAACACTCTAGAAATCAGCTCCTGCTGTCTCCCAGGTGATGCCATCCTTGGGAAGGCAGAGGTGGGATCAAACTCTTTGCCTCTCTCCCTGTTTGGCATCAACCCTCCACATGGAGGGCAGATAGTCCTTCAGAGAAAATGGAACTCCTTGTTTGCAGCATCCTAAATTGACCTTGGAAGTCCCCAGCAGACACCTGGAGAGTCAAAGAAGGGCTGCCTGGCCTGGCTCAGCTGTGACTCATACCAGCATTTTGGATCTTATTTACAGAGGTGGAAAGCAAGACTGAATTTGGTGGGCCAGCCAAAAACCTTTGACAGAGAAATATTCCCAGTGCCCTGGGTTTCCACAGCCCCCTAAACACCTCCCAGAGGGTTTGGGAAGGTTGTGCACACAAGCACCAGGCTTGCACACATAGGTGGAATTCACAAATGCTTCCCAAGGGACAGGCGAGGAAGGGAGCAGAGAGAGAGGCCAGGAAGCTGTGGGATCATTCCTGACTGCCATCTCCAAAGGAGCTCTGGTAAGGTGTAAAAAAAACAGAGTGCCAGAGGGTTAAAGGTCTCACAGGGTCAAAGGTGCTGTCACAGAGGTGCCCTCACAGTAATTAGGAACATGCCAAGTCTCATGGGACAGGAAGCGGCACATGTCAGCCCTCGTGCGTGTGTGCAGCTCAATCAATAGGGGATCACGCCATTGCACTGGGAAAGGATCTTCCTGAAACTGTGGGAAAGGCCCTGCTTGTCCTGTAGGATCCCAGGCAGAGCCTCTGCTTAGAGCTGCCTCTCCTGTGCACCCTCAGGAGAGCCCAGGCCACCAGGGCCTGGAGGGCTACAAGGGCAAAGCTGCTGTGGTGAGGGAATCCATGCTCAGGTGTGCAATCCTGCAGGCACACACCTGGGGTTGCCTGAGGGAAACTGTGGAGGAAGGGATAGCACAGAGTCTCTGCCCTTCATTCACACTCATCTGCAGAGTGGTGACACTGAACTGGAACTTGTGATGCCTCCTAAAGACAACCTTGACAGCTCCTCCTGAACACTGTACTGGGTTTGCTCAGGCATGGACTCCAGAGTTACTGGGATAAGAAACCCCACACTCCTGTGCCAGAGCCTTGGGACTCTAAAACTGTGATGGATTGGCATGGACAGACCTGGCACTACTCTGCCAGTGCCCAGTATGGAGCCACATGGGCAGTGTGGGGCCACCAGAGGGGCACTCTATTCATGATTCCTTCCCCCTTTTCAGGAGAGCAAGGAAGGTGAAAACCACCTCCATCCAATTTATCAGCCCAAAGGCTCATCCTGGTGGCATGGGGTGATCTATGCCACAATATATGAGGTAATTCCAGTGGAACAGGAGCTCAAAAGAAAGTTTTCTCATTCTCCAGTGTCTCCAGCCTTCACTCACTTTGTCGCTTCTGGGTTGTCATCTCCCAGGGTTGACTTTTGCTCTCCCAGGTCTTCCATTGTAAATACTTCAGTGTGGGCAGGGGAATGAGTTCTTGCCAGTGGCTAAGGAAATCATCCTTGATGGTGTGTGTAGCCAGGGAAAAGAAAGGACTGAGGTCAACATAAAACCACAGAACTGTTGTCATATAGTGCAAGAGTTCTATTGTCATTACATTGCAAGTGTTCCATATTGCTCGAGTTTTGTACCTCCTTGATGTTTCTTGTAGGCAGCTCCTCTGAGCACTGCCTCTTCCTTGTCCTCACAGTGGCCATCTGACTCCAGTTCCCTCAACCAACCAATCCACTCTTTTATAACACTCTTCTTATTGGCTACAGCTGTGCCTGTTAACATCAGGCCTGCTCCTAATCCTGAATAATTAACCCAGCTGCAACTCTTTAGGGGGTAAGATTACTTTCTATACTACCTTTATTTACTTATGTTCTATCCCCCTGCATTCCATGACCTGTGATTTCATAAGACCTTTATTCCCTTGTCTCTTCCTGGGTAATTATTGTGGCTCAGTTGGTACTGAGGAGGATCTCAGTGCTGTTTTGGTTAAATTTGAGCAACTCAGCAGGAATTGGCAGTTCTGTAGATGGTGAGGGGCTAAATCAGCCCTCAGCACAGCTCAGTGCCTTTGGAAAACTTCCTCCCTCTATGACACACTGCTGGCACTGTGGTGGTTGTGATACCAGCTGGTGCTGCTTCTGCTCTGCTAGAAATCCCTCTGTAGCCTATTTTTCACAGTGAGAGGTACTCAGGTGTAGGCACAGAGTTTGTGGTAATTGGGGTAATTGGGGATGGGCACAGCTGTGAGCAGCACTGGCAGCAATGAGCCATGGAGTGCCCAGGGGCACTGAGCAACCACCAAAGGGGGCAGAGGGCACACAGGGGCAGTGCATCAACATCAGGGGTGTAAAAGGCTGGGCTGAAGAAGAGGAGCAGCTGTTTGCAGCCTTCCGAAGTGTTGCTCTGTCTGGATTGATGCTTTCTGATATTGTTTGATGGTACTCTGTATTGTGGCCATCTCAACTGCAACATGTGCTGAGACACTCATGGTCCTCTCATTACACACAAGGCAAGTGTGTGAAACCTCTGCATTCCTGTGGCTTTCTGTAGCACTTCCATTAGGATACCCAGCCTTTCCACCAGGCAGTGTGTTAATCAAAGCCCTAAGCACGTGTTTGATGGGCAGTTGTGCCTCAGTTCTTCATACTGATGCTGAAATTTCCTTGTCTTTCCTCTTGTTTTCCTGACCCAGGAGACAGATGCTGTGGCCATCCAGAGGGAGAGCTGTCTGGACCACGTGGAGACTCTGCTGGCCTCTGTGTACAAGAGGGAGGAGCTGGACTGCGTCTTCCAGCTCTGTGCACTGCAGAAAATTCAGGTAGAGAGTAGCCAGGTGCACATTTCCCCAGCTCTGCACTCTCATGGAGCTGGTGTCCTTACCTGCATGGCTGGAGCTGGATCTGCCCTCTGATGGCATGTCTGTGTCACATCCAGATCAAAGAGGAGCTTGTTGGCCTTCAAGGCACAAAAGCCGCCCTCTTTTAGAGAATCACAGATTGGTTTGGGTTAGGGGGACCTTAAAACTTACATCATTCCACCCCCTGCCATGGCAGGGACACCTTCCACTATCCCAGGGTGCTCCAAGCCCTGTCCAGCCTGGCCTGGGACACTTCCAGGGATGGGGCAGCCCCAGCTGCTCTGGGCACCCTGTGCCAGGGCCTCACCACCCTCACAGGGAAGAATTGCTTCCCAATATCCCATCTAACCCTGCCCTCTGGCTATGGGAAGCCATTCCCTGTGTCCTGTCCCTCCGTCCCTTGTCCCCAGTCCCTCTCCAGCTCTCTTGAGCCCCTTTAGGCATTGGAAAGGGCTCTGAAGTTATCTTGGATCCTTCTCTTCTCCAGGCTGGACACACCCAGCCCTCCCAGCATGTTTCCATAGGAGAGCACTGTCCTTTCACCTCACCTCTTCCACCTCAGCAAAATCTTCCTGATTTACAATCAGGCTGCAGAACCTGACTGTGGATGCTCTTTGCTTTGTGTTGTCTCCTCTGCCTGACTCTGCTATCAGAGCTGACCCACAGCAGCCTCTGCTGAGGGCAGAGAGGCATCATCAGCCGTGGATTGTTCAGCTTTTCTCTGCTCCCTGCCCCATCACCCACGGGGAGGTCAGAGCTGCCCAGTTATTTCAGGTGGAGGAATGTCTCACTAGGCTGTGTGCTTGCCTGAGAGATGAGTTCAGGTGGAGGAATTATTTCAGCTATTTCAGGTGGAGGAATGTCTCACTGTGATTGCCTGAGAGATGAGTTCATGGGCTGGCCAGGATCTCCAGTCATCAGAGTGACACTGCCAAGCCTGATCCAAGCCGTGCCTCTTTGGCACACTTCAAAACATTTGGCACACCTCAAACTATTTAAAGACCATGAGAGAAGCAGAATTGCTTGTCCCCTGGCTTGTTTCTCCTCAAACAGCAGTGTGCACCTTGTTTATTCTTGGATTTTTCTTCTCTAACACACAGCCAGTGGATCTCACACCCAGTGCTGCTCTCAAGCTGCTGCCTGGATCTGCCTGCAGCAAGTTCTGCTTGCTTTGTACGTGATGTGCTTCAGCATATGGCATTGCTTTCACTTCTTCATTGTTCCTGGAGCTCTTTTCTGAACCTTTCCCTGATTTTCTGCATTGCTTCTAAGTGCAGACAGGAGACCTAGACCAGGTATTGCCTGCCAGAATTTTCTTGTTCCATTATACCTCTCCCTGCTCTTTACAGGTGTTTCTGGGTGTCTGTTTTCAGGGGTTTGACTGCCACAAATGTGGTTATTCTCTTATTTCTTCATATTTTACAAAATTCTAAAATAGTGCTAGGCTGTGAGTAGATCCCTATGGACCACTGCTGGTTAAAGCTGCTGGCTTTTACAGAGTGAGGGTTGTTTTAGTTCATAGAATCCCAGAATGGTTTGGGCTGGAAGGGATCTTAAAGCTCATCAAGCAGGGATGCCTTGCACTAGACCAGGATACTCCAAGCCCCATCCACCTGGCTTTGAGCACTGTGAGTGGTTCATGCTTTCCTCTCCCACGTGCATTGCTCTTGGCCATGGTGCACAAAGACCCGGGTAAATACAGCCCAGTCAGTCCCACCTTGTGCCTGACAGGATCATGAAGAAGATCCTCCTGGAAATGATGCTGAGATCTCCTATTATCTCCTGGAAATGATGCTAAGATACATGGAAAATAAGGAGGTGATTGGGTGACAGCCCCATGGCTTCACTCAGGGCTGACTGTGACTGGTGTATTTGTGATGGGGTTACAGTAGTGGTGAGTGATGGAAGAGGAACTGGTGTCATCTGTCTGCACTTGTGCAGAGCATTTGGCACTGTCCACATGGCATCTTTCTCTATAAACTCTTTTCTGCTCCTGCTCCCCTGTGCCTGCACCCCAGGGTGATGCTGGCAGTGGCAGCTCCTGATGGAGCTGATGGGATCCCACATGGCCTGACTTCAGGAGAAATCCAGAATCCATGGCTGAGGCTGCAGGCACAGTGAGCTGTATGAGTGTGTTCAGCCCATTTTCTCTGGCAGCAGTGTTGCTCCATCGTGCCACAGCATGGGGCTGTGAGCCTGCACAGCAGCAGCCAAGGCTCCTTGCTGGCAGCAGCACTAGGAGAGCTCTGCTTCCAATCTGATTCCCCCATTCACTCTGTGTTCTTTGTTCTCCCTTTCCAGACAGATGTGGTCCTGCAGCTGGATTTGCATTACACCCAGCCAAGCACAAACCAGAGGACTTGTGAAAGCCTGCAGACAACGCTGCAGAAATCCCTGCTGAGGCAGTTTATCAGCCAGAGGAAGGACTCCCAGCCAGCCCCTGCCCATGTGTGCCCACAGGGTGCCCTGGGGCTGGGCACTGAGCCAAAGGGCTCCCTGGGCACGGGCTCTGGGCACAGCTTGCCCAGCAGCAGCCCCTCCACCTTCAGCAGTGAGCCTGAGGAGAACGATGAGAGCGAGCTGGCTCTGCCTGGCCCGGGGCAGGACAGGCCCTGAGCCCAGCCTGGGAGCTGCTGCTCTGTCACTGAGGCCTCAGCCTGAGTGCTCAGTCTGGCAGAATCCATCAGTGCTTCCCAGCCTTGGCACAGCCCTGTGTGAGCGAGGCCAAGGCTGCTTTTTTGGAAAGGTTTCTCCTGTCTGTGCTCTGCGGTGTGCAGGGCCTCAGTTCCCAGTGGGAATGTTCCCTGTCCTGTGGGAGCACTGGGATCAGCAAAGAGTCATTGTGGTGTCTGGCAGGGGACACAGCCACCCACCAGTCATAACACTGCCAGGCAAAAACGGTGTTGCTGCAGGGCAAGGGCACAGGCTGGTGTTTTCTGCCTGGAAACAAACATTGCTGCATTGAGAAGCCCACAAACACTACAGACCCCTCTGGCTCAAATCCCAGCCACAACTGCTGGATGTCCCCAACCCGTGCAAGGGCTGCACTGAGGGAACCAGGGGAAACAGTGCAGGCTCTCCACAGGGTCCCAGTGTGGTTTCCTTGCCATGCCTGTGTCAAAGCAGGTGTTAAGTTATGCATTTATGTATTTATAACTGGGGGGAGGCAGTAGCTTGCCAGGAAAGGAAGGTCAGATGTTGCATGCAGTGTGTTTACACTGGAGCAGGAGCAGTGTCCAGGCAGGTGCACTGACACTGCCCCTTCCAGCAGGGCATTAAAGGGTGTTCAGCCCTCTGCAGCTCCAAGTTCAGGTGCAGAATATCCTATAGGAGAGGTGGAATGTACCAGGATTGAGAAAGGATAACCTCAGAAAAGTTATTATTAATGCAAATTGTTCTCTGTGTGTGCCTGTCTGTGCTGTGGAGAAGCAGCTGTGCAGGGAGAGCCACAGGGGAGCCCAAAGGACAGCCTGGGTGTCACAGCCCTCCCTGATTGCTTCCTAATGGATGTTTCATAAAGGGGATTGCTCAGTATTGCTGTGGGATCTCCATCCTTGGAGGAAAGTTCACTTTGGGCTGCAGAAGGTGCCAGTGACCTGATCCAGGCTGGCTGAGGGCTGGACCAGAGACCACTGGAGATCCCTTCTGGCTGCCGTGGTGCTGTGGAAGAAAGGTTGGAGGGCAGAACTTCTTGAGAGGTCAAGGGCAGCAGGGTGGGGAGAATGCCTGAGCTCTGTCTTGCTTTAAAAGAGGGTTGGAGGCAGAATTTTCTCAGTTTTGCTCTCCTTCAGCAGTGAAGATACATCCCTGTTTGTGGTGCCAGTTGCAGCGTAGAAAAATCTGAAATGTTGCTTCCAGATAAACCATTCTCCAAGTGCTGGAAACCTGTCCAAAGAGAACAGAGGAGGCTTTTATCCTTCTCACAGTGAGTAGAGCCAAGGGAAAGAAGTGGGGCCCCAGCTGGCTGCAGACTAGAAAGCCTCCTAGAAAAAAAATCCAAAGCTCAAAAATAAAAGAAAATTCAAAGGATGTAGTTTAAATAAGATGGGTTGATAGAGAAGCTAAAGCAGAAAAAAATAAACTAATTTCAGGATGAACCAAAGATCAACTCCACAGCAGCAGGCATGGGGACAGGTCAGTGGGAATGGCTGAGCAGGCATTTGGGAGGAGGTTCCTCTGAGGATCATTCACAGCCCCCTGTGCTGTTGGGGCACTGAGGCATGGCTTGATCCTGGCTCACATTATCATGCCAAGTGTCATCTAATATGAATTTTTATCTCATTCAAAGCAAGATTGATTATTTTTTCTGAATAAAACACTATTGGTGTTTTTAATGTACAAAGCTTCACATGGCTCTGAGTTAACTGTGTTTATTTTCCCTCTAATTGCCAGGATGTAACTTAATATTGATCTGCTGGAGTTTCATGCTTCCAGCCTGAGCTTCTAGGCTCTTCTGGGTGAGCATTGTTTCTTTTTTTAGGTAACTAAAAATACTGGAGTTTGGATTTAGAAGGCAGATCAAGTGACTAGATAGGATGAAGTGATGTCAGGTGAAGTGTGTAGATTTAAAAAAAAGTCCTCATTTCTTGTGATTTGTCCATCTGCTTTGTGAGGGTGGCTCTTGGGTGGCTTAGGTGGTCTCCTGTCTTGGTGCCAGCCACAGCACTTGTCCTTGTCATCGTTTGTGCTCCTCCAAGGAGACCCTGCAGCCAATCCCAGGAGAATCACCACATTCATGTTGAGATGATGGTTTGCCATGTCTGGGAACTTGCTGAATTCCAAAGGTGGACTTTGTGTGCTGGGCCTCAGCTGGCGTCATTGTAGGAGGGGATGGAACTATGGATCCTTCATCCCCACCTTTTCATGTGAAATCCAAACTCCCTCATGGTGCTTAAACTGTTTAGTGCCAGTAAATTTTCCTGGAGATCTGTGTTTCCATCTCCCAGCATCCAGGACAGACAAGGCATCCCAGCATTACCATGTGTCTGTTTCTGGTCTGCACCTTGGGTTCCACAGCCAGCTGGGAGGGTGGGAAGGGAGCAGGGCTCAGGCAGCAGCAAACAAAGCAGGATCAAGATATCAGCTCCAGCTTACATTCCCTTTCTGCCTCATCTTCCACAGCCATTGCCCTCTACTATTGCATTTGTGGGGTGCCCTGACAAAGGAAGGAATGATGAATCTGACTTCATGTTCTCAAAAGGCTAATTTATTATTTTATGATACTATGTTATATTAAAGAATACAGAAAGGATACAGACAGAAGGCTAAAAAGATACTAGTGAAAACTCCTGACTCTTTCCAGAGCCCTGACACAACTTGGCCTCAATTGGCCAAAGAGTGAAAACAACTCACATGAAACCAATCAAACATTATCTCCAAACACATTTCACATGAGCACAACACAGGAGAAGCAAACCAGATAATAACTGTTTTCCTTTTTCTCTGAGGCTTCTCAGTTTCCCAGGAGAAGAATCCTGGGTGAAGGGATTTTTCCAGAAAATGTGAATGCCACACTCCACTTCCTCTGTTTCTGGGCCAGTCTGTGCCCAGAGGCTGCAAACAGCACTTATAACATTTTTGTAGGTAATACAGGTGCTTTCCTTCACCCAAGTCTTTAAAAAGCACCAAGTGAACTGAAGCTTTAAAACAATGCATGATGAAAATAGCAGCACCTAAATATTCAATAATTTTATTTTTAGATAGATGCCCTTCTTTTGCTGTCTGCTAGAGCAGATGTGTTGAAGGGATGGACCTTGGAAAAGAGCCTGGTATGTTCTTCTGCTACAGAATTCATTTGGGGTGCAGTTCTCCACTCATTTGCTGAGGTTTGGCAGTTCCTGACAACACAAGGAAAGTGTACTCAAAAGGATTGAGAAAACAAGGCAGTGAAAATCAGAGAAATCAGGGAATTTTGGACATTTCAGTCTGTTCCTGGCAAATCCTGGGGCCAAGTGCAGTGATGAGATGTGTTACACGTGCATGGCAGATCCACTCCAGCCTGGCAGCAGATTCCTGAAGGTTTCTTTTTTGTTGGCATCTTTGTGATCAAAGGAAGGAAAAGGTGGATTTGTCTTGTATCAGCCACACTCCAGCCTCAGCCAAAGAAGGAAAGAAATCCAAGACAGGTCCTTCATTACAGGAGGCATTTCTGGGGGAAAAATAATCAGTATGGGGCAATATTGAGTAATTTCATTTACCAGCTCACTTAACTCCATCTTTTTTGAACAAATCCTTCTCCCTCACAGATGTAAATCTGAATTTACTCTTCAGAAACTGGCAAGTTCTCCTTATTTTCTGCAATAAGAGGTTTTCCATGATGTACAGATAATTTCCTAGCCCACATTAGGGGCAGAGTGCATGGTGCTGTTGATGGAATGTGCTCCAGTGTAATAAAATGTGTAGAGGGACACACAGGGAAATTCCAAGATTCAACAACATGGTTTTGGTCTTCTTTCCCTAGTTTTTGGAAGTAGCTTCTCATACAGGCAGGAGAGATCCTGAAGGCATTCAGGAACCATTCACTCCCAGGGAAGGAAGGAGTTTCCCAAAGGACAGGTTATGGTTCTCTAGAAGTTAATGCTGCCTTTCATGTGGACAAGGAGTGAAGAGGATGGTCTTGTGAATTGACAGGACATGGGAATCAGCTGTTTTCTGAAATGCTGAGGGTTGCTTTCATCAGCTGAGGTCCTGGAAGTCAACTGCCTCTGAGTTAAAGGACCATGCACAAAGCAGAAATGAGAGACAGGCTCAGCTCTAGTGAGGAGGGAATCACTAAGCCCAGGTGCTGCTCTCACAGCCAGCCTTTACCCATCCTGTTTTGCACATGGAGACATCCCCAGCTCTGTCCTGCTCCCAGCTGGGTTGTGTGTCCTGTTGGATTCACCTCCCAGCCCAGGCTGTGGTTGTGCTACCAGAATGTGCCCACAAGAATGGATGTGTTCTGAGTGACTCTGAGCACCAAACTGGGAGTTTCAAGATTCTGTTTCAGTGAAATATCCCTGCTCCCTATGCACAAAGCAAACAAGGGCATTGGTTCAGCTTAGCTGGAGTCAAAATTTATGAAACAAACTCGTGGCAGGGCAAGAAAATAAGGAAAAAGTGGTAAAAGAGTTCATTTGAAAATGTCAAATGGTTCAGATTCAGTTCTTCCAGGCCTCCCCATGAGGGGGATGGTTCAGGAGTGAAACCAGGAGCACAGTTTGAAACAAAAGGGGTGAGTGAAGCCATCCACTGCCAAGCTAATGAACCTGAGGGGAGTCATGAGGAGATTCACACTGCTGACCTTCATTCAGGCACCTCCTGGGGAAGCAGGAACAGCTCTGGTGTCACACTGAAGCTTGCAGACCACGATTTTCTTATTCATGGTGAGAAATTATTGATTGCACAGACTTTTCATGTTGTCCCAGAGTTCTGTTCTCTATCACAGATTATTTCAATGACTCTTTTGCAATTGTTACTAATCTCTTGAAATTAGGTCTGTAACATCATGTGGCAGTGGAGAAAAACACATCAAAAAAAAGGAGGCTCCTTGAAGCACTTGAAATTGCTTCTTATCTTCACAGTTTGGATAACCTTTTGCATAACAAGCAACAATTTCAAATATATTGGTCATATCACCCCCTCAAAGAGATAGAAGACACACTTTGAAATTACTGAGCAGACTTCATGTGCAGGAGAAGAGCTGACGTGGTGTCACACAGCAAGGAAGAGCTAATGTCTCTTTGATAAATCTGTCTTCACTGAGTTGGGTTTTCTTGCCACAGTGTCAGGAACAGTTGACGAGACAGACGTGTTATTAAGTGGTAAAAATAAACAGATGGAAGAGAAAAGTGAGAGATTTCAGCTCTGACTTTTCCAGAATGTTTCAGCAAAGAATAACCTCCTCATTTCCATTCCCTACCAGAGATGAAAATCAGGCAATACTTCCTCAAGGACTGCATGGCTGGAGAAAGGGGGCACCCACAGGTCCCTGGGGATGTGGGATGGGGCAGTTCGGGCTCCCAGAGAGGGAGGGAGCTGCTCGTGACCTGCTGCTCCTGCAGATCCAGAGTCATCCTTGTGGGGAGCATTGCCTGCCTTGGGTTCTCCTGGGATTTGGAACCTATTTTTGAGACCAAACCCCTCTTCTCTCACTCTCCCTCCCTCCTTCTTCCCCAGAAGGACATTTCACTCCTTGCCTCCCTGGAGGATGCTGCATTTTGGTCAAGGCTGTGTTCCTGACAAGGGAAAGGACAGAGGACAGGCAGGCTGGAGATGCAGGCACTGCAGGAGATCCTCACTCCACGACACATATTGAGGGGCTGGAGGGTGTCCAGAGCTGGGAAAGGGTCTGGAGCAGCTGAGGGGGCTCAGCCCAAAGGAAAGGAGGCTCAGAGTGAGAATTCTTGGTCTCCATAATTCCCAGACAAGAGGGTGCAGCCAGGTGAGGATTGAGCACTGCTCTCATGGAACAAGGCATAGGATGAGAGGAACTGACTCAAGTTGTACCAGGGGAAGTTCAGATTGGATTTTGGGGAAAAGTTCTTCACAGAAAAAGTGGTCAGGCTTTGGCACAGGTTGTCCAGGGCACTGGTGGTGTCACCAGCCCTGGAAGTGTTCCAAAAAAGTGGATGTGGCACTTGGGGACATGGTTTAGTGGTGAACCTGGCAGCTGGACTCAATGACCTTAGAGGGCTTCTCCAACCTTAATAATTCCATGATGCTATGATTCTAGGAGATGCTTCATCCCCTGGGAATGTGATGGTAGAGCAGCAGCTCCTGCAAATGTGACACTGAAAGAGGGTCAAGTGGCAGTGTTGTAAGTGTGGGGGAGCTGACCTGGGCATCTGGGGTCCTCACCCAGGCAGGGCACAGCACAAAATCCACTTTCCTGAAGAGCTGATGGTCAAGGGATGTTCCCTGGCTCATGCCCAAGCCATTGGGCATTGCTGGAACAGCAGGGGGTGGCTTCTGCTGTGTCACTGCAGCCACCTCTTGGCCTGCCTGCTTTATTCTTCTGTGTCACTTAATATAAATTATAAAATATTAAATCAGATAAATACCTCTAACCTTTCTGGATGATAAGAAGAGATATTGTTCAGCCTCCTAAAATGCCTTGTATTCACTGGAAAATGCTAATGGGATTATATAAAGGTTATTTCAGCCTCCTTTCAAGATTGAAGACGTGGCAAAACAATCATGATGCCCTTTGTTTATGCCTTTTTAATGACTGCTTTTACCTTCAGGTATCTGAGACTTCTGCATCTTTTCAAGGAAGTTCTTGGAGTGCTTTTTGGAGGAAACTTCCTGAGGAATGTAAATGTGCCTGTGATTTTAGAGGTCTGGAGGAGAGCTGGGGTGTTGGAGCACTCTGGGAGTCTGGCCAGGGTTTGCTGTGCATGTTTGGATGCCCCTGTGTATTTTTACCCTTGTGTATTTTGCAGTCTGGCCTGGGTTTGCTGTGCATGTTTGGGTGTCCCTGTGTATTCTGCAGGTCAGGAGCTGCATCCACACGTTCACCAAGCTCCTGTGCTGTGTGTGAGCAGCAGTGCTTGCAGCCCTGGGGCTCTGCTCTGTCCTTCCCTGCTTGTGGGGCTGTGCCAGGCTGCAGGAGCAGCTCAGTGTGTGGCACAGCCCTTCTGCAGCCTCCAGTCCAGAGGGACCTTTGCTACACGGCAGCAGTGAATTTCTGGGTAAGAAACCATTCATGATGCAGAGAAATACAGAAATAATGTTCCACTCACTCTGTCCTCTGGGAAGGAGCTCCCAAGCCCATGATTTCCTCTACTTTTTTGTTGTTTTTTCCCAGGTTTTTTCCCCAGGTTTTGATTTTTGTTGCTAAACTTTGTGTCCCAAACAGCTCCAATGTTGTGCAGGGAGCTTGTGGTGGTGGCCTGATAACCTCCCTGCATTCCACAGCAGAGCATGAGGCAGCCTGTCATCATTTCCAACAAGGGAAACCCCATCAAAGAATTCATTCTCTCCTCCACCCGTGGTCCATCTCACTGGACCTTGAACACTTCCAGGGATGGGGCAGCCACAGCTTCTCTGGGCAACCTGTGCCAGGGTCTCACCAGTCTCACAAGAAAAAGTCCTTCTTAAGCATGATTTTATTGTGTTAATAGGTGGAGTAATTGGAGAGGAGGAAATTGTTCCTGGAGAGCAGAGGGCAGGTCAGCTGAGCCAGCAGGTTTACACCTCTCACAGCTGGGAAGAGAAGGTGGCTCTCACTGCCTGGGGAATAAAAAAAACATTTAGCCAAGAGCAGAGGCAGAGGAGGTGCTGCATCCCTTGTGTTTGGTGGAGATACAAATGGCACATTGCATTACTGAAAGTTATAATTCTCTATTTTGAGGTTATTTTGCAGGTCCCTGGAGGGTCATGCCTGGCAGGTCAGAGAGAGCAGAGCAGCTCCTCTGGGAGGACCATGTTCTTCTGCCCATGGGGCATTTCATGCACGTTGGCTGTGCAAATTCAACAGCTGTTGAGTTTCTCACATCCTTTTAAAAACATCTCTCTGGCATCTGTGTTAATTAGGGAAAATCTGCAATTTAAGCACAGCATTTCCAGTATGGGGATAGTGTTTCTCAGTGCACTGCTGGCATCATGGAGCCCCTGGAGCCTCTGCAGCCTCATGGGTGCCCACCTGCACAGATATCACCCTGGCATTGCTGCTGGGCTCCTCCTGACACTGCCTGCCCCATCTCCCTCCCCACAGAGCCACTGTGCTGGCCAAAATCACAAGAAGCAGCAGAATGCCCCTCAGCTGTAACCATGGACCAGGCTCCAGCTCCACTGTGGGCAGGGAGAAGCCTGCACTGGAATTTCAGTGAATCACAATCACAGACTGGTTTGGTTGGAAGGGACCTCAAAGCTCATCTTGTTCCACTCCTGCCATGGGCAGGGACACCTTCACTATCCCAGGTTGTTCCAGCCTGGCCTTGGACACTTCCAGGGATGGGCCAACCTGTGCCAGGGCCCTCATTTTGAGTGCACACACTTCTTCAGATCTTTTGTGCTACAGCCCTTGGATGAAGCATCTGTGCTGGTGAAATGGTAATGCCAAAGTGAATCACTTTGTATCAAAAGTTGGATCTCTCCTGAAGGGTCCAGCCTTTGCACTGGTTTGGGACAGTTCTACCAAGGATGTAATGGAGAACACCAAAAACATGATGAAAATTGCAATCAATCTGGGGGGAAAATGGAAGGATTTTGGGCAGAAGAGATGATTTATTGAAAGAATAAAATCAATCCTAAGCGGTCTGCATGCCTGTGTCTGTCAGGGTCTGGAGTTCCTTGGGTCATGGATTCCTCTCACTCTGTCATGGTTTAACACTGGCCAAGCACCAGGCACCCTCAGAAGTCATTCACTTCTCTTCTCTTGTTACAGGGAGCTGGGCAGATGAGAGGGAAAAAAATTAACAAAGGGCTCATGAGCTGAGATAAGGGCTTGGGGAAAAAACACTCTAAGGGCAAAACGGGTTCAAATTTAAAAGGGTAAAGTAAATTTATTATTAGCAATCAGAGTAGGATAATGAGAAGTAAAATAAGCTTCTGAAACACCTTTTTTCCCCCCAGCCCCTCCCTCTTTGCCAATAGCAGCACAGGGAGACAAGGCATGGGAGTTTTGGTCAGTTTGTCACTTGAGATCTTTTGTTCACTCAGGGACAGGAGCAATGTCCCTGCTGTGCCATGGGTCCCTCCCATGGACAAACAGCCTTCCCAAAACTGCTGTGGCATGGGTCACTCATCCACGGGGTGCAGTCCCCTAAGGCTGGGCTGCTCTGGTTTGGGGGCAAGGGCCCTCTCTCTCTGTCTCTGGGAGCAGAGGCCCTCTCTCTCCATTTGGGTTTCCCACTGGATCACAGCTCTCTCTGGCAGCCACCCAACCTGGTGTGAGTGGATCTGTGCATCCCCTGTGGACTTCATGCATAATGGGGGGACAGTTTGTTTTAACAGAGCCTTTACCATGGCCTGCAGAGGATTCTCAGCTCCAAAGCTCCTCTTCCCCCTCCTTTTTTCCACTGACCTCGGTGCCACCATTTCGTTTTCCCTCACATGTTCTCACTTCCTCTTCTTCTCTGACTAGAAGAAAAGCTGTTGTTTGTAGGTACCATTGCCAACAAATGTCACTAATTTAAAAGAGTCTTGCAGGATTTCACAGCATCAAAAGGTCAGTCTTGTCTGGGTTCCACACTGGGGCTCAGACTCAAAAACACTCACCATGTTTTTGCTGCTGGCCATGGGACCCTGAGACAAAGTAAATCCCTATTGAATGCTCATCCATTGCCATGGTTTGGCATCAGCCCAGCTCAGCTCCTCCCACAGGACATTCAGACACACATCACAACCTCCAGCACATCAGCCAACTCCAGTGGCCTCCTTCAGGTCACCTCAGTGGTGGGAACAAAAAGACTGTCCCAGACTCACATGCTCCCTCTCTCAGGGGCAGAGGTGCAGGAGCTCTTTGTGAGGCCCTGTGTGATGCACATAATCTCATCCTTCTTGAGGAATGTGACACACAGCAGGAGGACCACAGGAAATGGCCTCAAGCTGCACCAGGGGAGGTTTAGTTTGGATATTAAGAGAGATTTCTTCACTGGACATTCTGTGACAGGGAAAGATGCTCCAGGAGAAGATGACATAAGCTACCTCCCAAAGAGGCCAATTCCTTTATTACCTGTTTCCTACCTACCTGGAGGTTATAATTTTATCCTGTATACCTCATTGTAATTTTATTCTTTGGCTTCATCAATGCTTTAACAAGCCCTACTTAGCCCTTTCATAGGAAGAGGTTTTATGATCCACAGTGCAATGAGGCTGCTTATTCATTCCTGGCTCCTCTCCACTATTTTCCCTCACAGGAAATGCTGCTGATTCCTGGTAGGCTGCAATGAGAGTGCTGAGTGCATTTCTCTGCTACACTGGCATGAGTCAATACGAGTTCAACCTTTGGAAAATTGTTTCTTGAAGGCCAGAGACATTTGTTTGTCCTACAGTTAAACATCTTTTGCTGACACATCAGAGGCACCCCAGCCCATCGCTCAGTGCCCTGAGTGACAGCCCAGCTTAACTGAGGCCCCATGGATGCCTAACAGGATAAAAAAGGACATGAAATGCTCTAATGTCTGCAGTTAATGGGGTCAAAGGAGGCCCACAATGGAAAACTTCATTTTCAGATGACTTTTGACTGTGCCATTACAGTGCTTTCTCAGCATCGTCTGTCATGCTTTTAAGGCATAAAAAGAATTTTCTTCTTAGCAAATCTCACAATTGTTTTCTTTTTTTTTTCCCCATTCCTGAAAAGCCCATTTGTCACACGCCCTTATATTTTTTATCTTTTTTCCTTTCTCTCAAAGCTTGGTTTGAACAAAAAAGTATTCAGAACTCTGCACTTCTTACAGTACCCTGTGCACTGATGGGGGTTGGAGCAACCTGGTCTAGTGGAAGACATCTTCCACTCATTTTTCTCCACCTGCCCATCCCAGCAGGTGGAGAAAAATGAGCTTTTCAGTCCTTCCAGCCCAAACCATTCTGGGATTCTATGACTTTCTAACTTTTAGGAAATTGATATTGCATCTAATACTGCTTCTCAGGAGCTGCAGCCCCACAACATGTGGCTGACAGCTGTGACCTCTCCAGGGGAGCAATTCCTGCTGATTAATTCCAGCCAGTCTCCAGAAAGTCTTTCACAGGGGCATGGAACTGTGTCCTGTGTGATACCAGTATGGGCTGCCCCATTGGGCAGAGGGTGCAGAACCAAAGGTGAACAAGGGCCAAAGGCAAGGCAGCAATGAGAGGCAGCACAGGAGGGAGAGAAGATGCAGGAGGAAGAGGAGGTGCAGGTGCAATAAGTAGAGGCAGAGGTGATGCAGGAGGCACAGGACATGAAGGAGGCTGAAGCTGCTCTGACTTGTCCACATTTATCCCCCTGCAGTATTTGTGGGGGGCTCTGCCCTCGTGTGTGAAACAATGCAAGACACAAAGTCGAAGCCAAGACATTTGTGTTAACAAAATCGAAACCAAATTGAAAATTTAGCAGTTTTTCCAAGGTGCTGGTCTTTCCCTTGGCTGAGAGCTTGGTGGAAGGATTGCCCAGGGAGAGAGAGCAGCAGAGTGCCCCGGAGCACACCCTGATTTGCTCAAGGGACATGCATTGGATACCACACAGGTAGATCCCAGCTCCTGAGCCAAATCCATTAGTATGACATTAAGAAGACAAACACAGAGGATTTTTTTGCCTCACCTGTGGGATTCCTAGAAACTTATCCTCTAGTTCCCAGTTATCCTCTTGTCTCTACTTATGAAGAAAAGCCTCTGCCCCAGACTGGGAACAGTTTAAAATGCAGCTCCTCAGCACAGCTTGTGGGATAAAGCCTGAGAATGTGCTGCCCTGCCTGGGGCTGGACCCACCCCACTCACACCCAGCTGCACATTAAATTGCTCAGATCCCTCCCAGTCCCCCATGACCTTTTAACTGCGCCACGGGGAGGATCAGCAGGGCTCCTTGTGAGCACCTGGGAAAGTGCCAGAGGACGTTTCAACAACCAGAACCGTGAAGAAGGGTATTTAGGTATGCAAGTGCCAGGGAAGAAGTGGCACAGGTTGGGGGGGTGAGGGGAGGGGCCTCTGCACCATAAACTCAATTTCTGAGCTCTTTTATCCTTACTCTAGTAGTGGAATTAACTTCTGTATGTTAGCCCCTTGTTTTGGGGCTGTGCTGCCCTTAATCCTTGTTTAACATCTGGAAATATATTCATATATTCTCATAAATGCCTCTCCTAGCTCTGTGTGATAATTTGAAGCAGAAGAATTTAATCTACCCACCTCTTCTTTCCTACTTTACCTTAAACTTGCTCACATTGGCTGCCTGTTCCTCCTGTTGGGATAAACATCCCACTCACCCCACAGCTACACCTGCACCTCGTACTAACCTTGTGCCAGCATCTACACTCTCATCCCTCTTTTTGTGAGTGTGCAAAGCAATTTCTGGAGTTTTCTTGGGCAAGTTGTTCAAGATCCAACTGCACTGATACTGCTTGGAGTGTGTTACAGGCAGCTTAAGACAGAGAACCCTTATGGAATTATTTTTCCTGCAATTTTCTCAAGGTTTTCAAAAATTTTTTTACCAAAGTTTGGGAGAGTTTCCAGGAGCAATGTGGGCTGTGACTCAATGCTGTCCCTCCAGCTGGATCCCACCTGGGAGTCAAGTACCTCAGTCTTTGTTTTTGCCCACACAACCACTTGGAATTTTAGGGAATCACAATCTATCTATCAGTTTACCCATAGTCTGTCAGACTATGGGTAAGCTGAACTTCAATCCTGAGGGCAGTTCTGGGCCCTTCATGACAAGATGTCGAGGGGCTGGAGCACATCCAGGGAAGGGAACAGAGCTGGGGAAGCAGCTGGAGCACCAGGAAGGGCTGAGGGAGCTGGGAAAGGGGCTCAGCCTGGAGAAAAGGAGGCTCAGGAGGGACCTTCTGGCTCTGCACAGCTCCTGGCAGGAGGGGGCAGCTGGGTGGGGCTTGGGCTCTGCTCCCAGGCTGATAGGAGGAAATGGCTTTGAGTTGTATTAGGGAAGGTTCAGGTTGGATATTAAGGAAATTTTCTTCACTGGAAGGATGTTCAGGCACTGACTCAGCTGCCAAGGGCAGTGGGGGAGTCCCCACCCCTGAAAGGATTTAAAACATAAGGATGTGGCACCTGGGGACATGGTTTAGTGGTGAACATGGCAGAGCTGCATTAATGGTTGGGCTCACTGATCTTAGAGGGCCTTTCCAGCTCAAATGAGTCTATGATTCTATGATCAGGGATGATTCAAAATTTAATTCCTTCCCTGAAGAGGTTTACAAACCTGAATCAGTTCTCTCTGGTTCACAGAGCTGTCCCACTGCTGTCACATGGGGCAATAGAGGCACAAAGACAAGAACAGCTCCAGCCCTTGTCACCCTGGGAATGTGTGGGGAAACCATGGAGCTCCCCAGCAGTGCAGCCACAGGAGACATTGCTCCATCAGGAGAGGATCTTGAGAAGGCTCTCTTGCCACAGGTTGGGATGTGGGAGTGACTCTGTTCAGAGGCAGCTGGGGAAGGAGAGGGATCACTGTGAGTCCCACAGCAGCCATGAGGAGCCCCTCAAGTGCTCATAAATGAGCAGAGCTGCTCATGTCAGCTCTTCTTGGGCAGAGCAACACAGAGCCCAGGGCTCTGCTGTCAGCCCAGAGGATTGCACAGAGGGTCCTTGCTTGCCCAGACCTTGGAGCCTGTCCCTACTGCTCTGGAGCCTGCAGTTCTCATGCTGAAGAAAACTGGAAATTATTCTCCTGGTTTTCTGGTAGAGTGGTAGAATGGGTTTGGTATTGCTCCAGAAAAAGCTGATATAGGCAAGGTGCATCTTGGCATTTCAGCAGGGTTTGCCTGCAACCTCCCTGCAAGAAATCTCATCATGCCTCCAACTGGGAATCCACCAAATTCCAACAAATGGGATTCAGAAGCTTGTCAGGGTATGAAACAGTCCTTCTCTGTTGGGATTTTGCCACATTATGGTTCTTATTCCTGTTCCCAAACTCACTGGGAGACATGGCTTTGTTCTCTTAGATTTGACTCAGGAATTTAAGGTCAGGGCTCCATCACTGCAAGAGAGTATCACAACCACTCCAAGTTGTATGGATGTGGGGTAGAGGCAGATTTCCCTGTGTTTTTGGTGGATCAGTGGTTGTACAGAGGGATCTTCACTGAAGACGTGCACCAGCTCTTCAATATTTGTGTCAATGAGGAAAAAGACAGAAAAACCAGTTTGGGGCAATGAAGAGGGCAGGCCCTGGGAGTGAGTGAGACCAAAAAAGCCAAAGTGTTAGCTGTAAATGGTTTTAAATGTATACAGAAGCCATCTGTGTAATTAATTACCCTGGTTTAAGTTACACCCCTTTTTTCATGCATGTGTAGGTAACACCAAGGGCTACAGTGTTATCTTAGAGGAATGTTTGTGTCTGGAGATCCATACTCGCCCTGCCAATAACAAATCTTCCCCCGAGTTTCTGAAACATTAATTACAGTTTTGTAACAGGCAAGTTTTGCAACCAGCTCAAGGTAATTCACTACAACACAGGTGTCTGGCAGAAACAAATGAATCTCTGATGTGAAAACTGACAGTTGCTTAGACATGAATGCTCAAGAGTTTGTAATGTTTGTTATTAAAAATAAAATGAGTCCCACTGTCCTTGCCAGCCTGCCTGCCTCCATACACTTTTCAGCACACTGGCACCTGGGAAGAACCATTTCCCCCAGCTAAAAAGCAAGCACCAACAACCCCAAGCAGGTCAAGAATTAAAAGCTAAGGTCCCATATATTAAGAGTGTTTCATCCAGGGGTTTCACTCTCTGAGGTGGGTTCCACCACTGTTGCTCCCTGCTCAGGCCTCAGCACCTCCCAAGTGCAGAGGGCTGCTTTGTACCTTGTCTCCTTTTGTCTTTTCCACACCAAATCACAGAATCCCAGACTGGTTTGGGTTGGAAGGTAAAGCCCATCCCATTCCACACCCCTGCCACAGACAGGGACACCTTCCACTAGATCAGGGTGCTCCCAGACCTGTCCAGCCTTAGATACTTCCAGGGGTGGGGATTCCACAACCTTTACAAAACAAGCCTAAAGGGACAAATTTAAATTTCAAAAGAAAAACAAAGAGGAGGAAGATGTTTTGCTTCCAGATTTGTCAAATCACCACACTGGATTAATGTAGTTTTTAGGTCATGCTGAAAGACATGAACTTTCCTTAGAGCATTTTGTGTCTCTGCTTTCTTGAGGAAGGGACCCCAGCCACTCCAGGGCTGTCTCTCCTCCTTGGCCATCTAAAGGGATGGAGCTAAATTCCCATTGGCATTACATTTCTTAATTATCACAACCCTTCAAATTACCACAGCTTTCCGGCAGGCTACAACTTGTTCAGGACTGTGACAGCTCTTAGTAAATTGTGTAACAAATGTCAGCTCTCATACTAGATACAATTTAGATGTTTTCATAGACATGTGCTAAAATTAGAGGTAACAGTTGCAATTTTGAAAATGTTTTCTGTTCGTGAGTCCCTTTGTCCTTTTGCTCGTTTTTGGAAACTGGCTATCACCTCCAAAAGAAGCAAAGTGATGACACTGATTCAGAAATCAAAGATGTGAAGCTCCATGTGTCAGCTAGAAAAAAAGGACTTTTTTTGCCCATGATGTCAAAGAAAAAAATAATTATTTAACTAGATAAAAAATAAATGTAGTATGAGCAGTGCTGTATGCCTGGTGCTGGGAGTAGATGGTTAAAACGTCAGTTCATAGGAAGACAACCTCAAGAACTATTGTTGATTTGTTATGATAGGAGTATGCATGTCCACACCTCGATACAAAATGTTTCACAGCATCTCAGAGTACTTGAAGTTGGAAAAGAAGTCCTGAGGTCATCTGGGCCAGCTAATGCTGGCTGCTCAGAAAATCCCAACTGCTTCTGAACACCTCCAAGGATGGAGACTCCACAGCCTGGGCAGCCTGAGCCAGCCTGTGGTTACCATCACAGGGAAAAAGTATTTCCTGATGTGCATCAGTGTGTGCCCATGGCCTCTGCTCCTGGCACTGGGCACCACTGGGAAAAACCTGGCTCCTTCCTCTTTGCAGGTATTTGCAGACCTGGATGAGCCCTCCCTGACTCTGTTCTTCCATAGGATGAACAGTCCCAACTCTCTCAGCCTTTCCTTACGGGGAGGTGCTTCAACCACTTCATCACCTCCATGGCACCTCCACTACGTCCGTGCCTCTCTTGTGCTGAGGAGCCCAGAACTGGACACAGATGGAGTACAACAATATCCACCACCCTCTCCTCATCCCCTGAACTTGCCATAGAATGGAAAGGGCCTTAAAGTTCATCCTGTTCCAGACCCTTCCATGGGCAGGGACACCTTCCACTGTCCCAGGCTGCTCCAAGCCCTGTCCAGCCTGGCTGGGACACTGCCAGGGATGGGGCAGCCACAGCTGCTCTGGGCAACCAAGAAGGCCTCGCTGCCCTCACAGTGAAGAATGTCCCTAACTTCTAATCTAAATCTACCGTTCTGGTAATTTCGATGCAGAAGGCATCAGGGATGGAAGCCCTTAGTAACCTGTGCTGACAGATCCCAGACATCTCCTTGTCCTCGCTGTTTGGAAAGGGCTCCGGGGGTTATTGGCTCCGCCGCCTTGCCAGGATCAGGGTGAGGCTCCCCAGCCCGGAGCTCCGCTCTCGCCTTTATGAGAGATCAGCGGGTCCGTGGTGTAATGTGAGCGAACCGCAACAGGGCGGGTGTGGGACACAGCGGGGAAGGAGCCGGAGACACGGAGCGGGGGCTGCAGCGGGAGCCGTTCCCGGGGCAGGTTTGGGGAGGGAACCGTAGAACAGCGGCAACGCGGGGCCGCGGCGGCGTGACGGGCGGCGGGACCGGGCTGCGGCCGTGGACGCCGCTGGCAGGAGCCGCCCGGAGGGAGAGCGGGGCAGCGGGGAAGGGAAGGGAAGGGAAGGGAAGGGAAGGGAAGGGAAGGGAAGGGAAGGGAAGGGAAGGGAAGGGA
>JAWWMS010000024.1:17439307-17457382 GCA_035048045.1 Chlorospingus semifuscus
TATCATAAAATAATAAATCAAGCCTTCTGAAACATGGAGTCAGATCCTCGTCTCTTCCCTCATCCTCAGACCCCTATTAACGTGGTCACAGTCACCCCTGCAGCCCCTCTCAACCAAAACCTTGCCACGTTAACCTGCTACAGTGGGTCAAAAGAAAATATGTCAAAACTGAAATTCTTGAAATTACAGCTGAGATCATAAAGAGAGAAGAGCTACAGATTTTGCAAATTCAGAAGGAAGCTGATTTGATGCAATATTGTCTAAGATCTCTGATGGATTTTTCCATTGCAATTCCACTTTGTTTCTCTAAGCTGTCGAGTTTCTAGATTTACATCAATGCTTTAACCAGGGATTTTTCCATGTATAAAAAATGCATTTTGTGTTTATTTAATGGCCTTTCTTTCCAGAGATAAGTTTTTATTGGAGTGCCTTACTGCAGGTTAAGCATCCTGGTGTGTTGGGATGATTGAGATGTTGTGTAGGAGTTGGTCTTGGTGCAGGTCTGAGAAGGACACTGGATTTGGGAGTGTTGAAGAGTTAGTGAGGTTCAAGGATACAAATACAAAAGGTCAGTGGGAGGAGGAGGAGGAGGGATGCAACGATGAGGCTGAGGATGAATTGATGTGAGGTGGGAGGGAGCTGAAGGTCAGGCAGGCTCCCTCAGTGGCTGACAAAATGGGCATCTATAATCTAAGGAAATAACAATTGCTGTCGTGCTTGGATATGGTTAATTAGAATAAAATCTCCCAATTAGGGTTCTAGGTTTTTCTTCTTCAAATGAATAATCTTGAGTTTCTGTTGAAGGGGTGTTTTTCATCCATGAATTGGACATGTTAATGCAATGATGTGTGTTCATTTAGAGAGAACCTTGGCAGGAGTGTAGTTCAGTTATCACAGCAACAGCAGATTCAGTTCTCTGCCTGCTGCTTCTCAGGTTGGTAAAATGTTGTGTAGCAGTGCTGTCACCTGGATGGTTGAAATAAGTCCAAAATAGCCCTCCAAACATCTGGAGCCAGTGATCCCAGAGGAATGTGGGCAGGGGAGCAGAGGTGCCAGCTGTGCCCCCAGAGCCAGCACATGGCACCCCTGCAGTGCCACCCCAGCTGAGGGACACAGGGGCTGGCATGGATCCCAGCCAGGCAGGCAGGGAGAGCTACTGAGAAGTTAAAGGTTGACTTTAACTAGTAATTGATCATTGTTTTTTTTTTTAGTAGCAAGAGGATCCTGCTAATCTCTGTGATCCCTTAGCTGCACCAGCAGTTCTGCCCAAAGCAGAAAAATTACAGCTTGCAGAAGGCTGGATTTGGGAAGAACTGGGGTTTTAGGGGATTTTTGGTTTGAATATGTTAGGGGTAAGCATTTTTTGAAACATTAACAGTCTGCAAATACAGTTTCTGTTCCCCTATGACTGTTTAACTTTGAGTCTTTAGTAATTTTTTTTAAGAGATAATTTGGCTTGTGAATCTTTTTCCTAGCCCTGGTTCCATGCCATAGGGTTGCTGCCCAAGTGTTTTTAACTGAAGCTCCATGATGATCATGTCAAGGTGAACCCTTGTAATCTTGGGGCAGCTCTTAAGTAGATGTGGACTCCATGACCATCACTTAACTCTGGAACAGCAAAGAGACAAAACTGCTGGAATGTTTCTTTGCTCATGGCAATTCCCTTTCCACAGGCACTGTCTGGGGCAAAATTCTGTGTTACTATAAATGCCCTAATTTGCAAACACCTCTGTGGCCACAGGGTTGGGTTTAACAGACAAACTTTTTTTGAGTGGTATATTTTTTTCAATCTGCGCTGTATCTCAGTGAATATTTAATTTTTTTCCCCTTTTGAAGAAGCTAATAAGTAAAAATGGGAATCAGCTCAAGTATTCCAAAACGGCTGAGCTTCTGAGCATTTGTCTGTGTGTGAATGTGACTTGTGGAAGAAAAGCCCGAATGAAATGTGGCAGGCAAACCAGAATTAAAGAAAATTTGTAATAAATAACTCTTGATTAAAGCGTAGGCTATGGGAGTATGAAAAACACAGACATTACACAACTGAATCCTGTCCTGGTAACATGTTTTAGAAATAACTGACTAATGAATGTCTCAAATTGCTGCCAGACTTCTTTGAAAAGTCATGGAAAACTAGGAGAGAGATAAAAATGTGACATCTGGAACCAAGTAATAATTTCTCATACGAAGCAGAGGAGTTGCAGAAGGAGGAACCAGTCTGTGTCCCAGACTGAGTGTTTGGTGGGGAGCCCAGCATGGCTGCACCCTGGCTCCTGCTGCAAAAGGGGTGAGCAGAACCTCCTGTGATCCTCCTGGCAGGGTGGCTGCTCTCCTGTACCTGCAGCTGGTGAGAAAAGCATAAGTGTGAGCAGGAATATGCCAGTTATGGTTTTTTTTCTCTTACTGGAACCTTCCTCAGCTCTAGTGTGTTCCTTGCTTGGTTCATATTATTACCCTCAGCCCTACTCATTTGTATGTAGGGCTGAGGGTAATAAAATGAACCAAGACACATGGCTGTGTCTTTTTGCAGCCAGTCCTTGTGGTCAGCCCTTATCTATAACATGCTGAGTTACTGGGTTATGATCATCAATCTTTGCTCTTTAACTTTCCCAGATATTTGGAGGTTATTTTGAAGAGCCAAAATGCCAGCAGAACTTCCTGGGGACCTTGCTCTGTCTTGCTCTGTCTTTTTTTCTAAACACTCACTTATCCAAGCAAACTCCTTCTCTTGTGTGGTGGTACCTCCTCAAAATCCTGTAGTGAAGGATGTTACAAAGCTGTTTGGGAAATCCAGGTAGCCTGATGATCCATTGCAGCTCAGATATTCCTTACCCTTGTGGTTGTTGACTCCTCTGGAGAGCCTGGATTGTTCCCTGGGGCCAGAAGGGAGAAGCTGCATTGACTTTTCCCAAGTCCAGCAGTAATGCTGCTGGAGGATGAGATTTTCCTTATTCTTACTCATTTATCTCTCTTCTTTTCTGTTTACTGCCCAATGTCTTGGCTCTTCACAAGACAATCTGAATTTGGAGGCTTGGGCTGGTTTTTGTCCCCCCTGTGGTGTGTGGTGTCAGTGTGGGAATCCTTTTAGCTCCTTCTGTGGTGCCTGCAGGAGCAATGAATTAATTTAGCCTTATCCTCCCTGAGTCTTGCTTTTTATTCCTGTAGCATGTGTCCACACTTTCTGGCAGGCTTTCTGCCAGGTCTGAAGTAGATAACCACAATTTTGGTGCCTCTTGCTCACAGTCCCCAAGCTTTCCTGGCCTGTGCTGGCATGGGTTTGGTCCCTGTGGAGCCTTTCACATAATGCAGGAGGTGACAGGAGCTGGCTGCTCCTCTGACATCCCCAGGAGCAGTGCCCAGGCATGGAGCTCATCAAATCCTGAGTGGGTTTGGCATATTTTAGATCCTGCACAAGAACGCACAGAGTGGTGAAAATTCAGGTTTTCAACATGTGCTGATTGATTCTGGGAGCAGTGGGTATGACATGGGGGAGGAAGAGGTGAGCCTCAAACTGACTTAAAATCAAAACTAAATTGGCTTTGACAAGGCAGGATCTGGAGAGAGTGTTTCTCACTGAGTTGCTGGGGCAAAGGTGCTTTCAGCTTGTGCTTGCGCTGCCTCTGCCTTACATAATAGTTGAGATCACAGCAAGAAGTCCCATTTTAATAATGCCAGGGAGATAAATTCTCCATTCTCAAGCCAGTTAGAAAAAATATCTTAAACACAATAAAACTGATTTTACTTATTACTTACTGGTCTTATTTACTATGAATTTATTGCTTATTACTTACTTTTGTAGCTCTTACTTGGGGATTTGAGAGTGCATTGGAGAATTAAAGGTCCCACTCAGCTCCTTGCAGAGAGATCCTGGGGGATTTTCTATTTTTCATTTTCCCATTCCCATGGCCCATTTGCACTGGTTTTCTTTGCTGAAATTAGGGGACTTCTGCAGCATTTGAAATACTCTTGAGGTTCTTTTAATTGCCCATGGGTGTGTACATGGCAGTCCTACCATGTGGTTTTTCCACTAATTTCTCTCCTTCCTGGAGAAACAGTTTCTCCTCTAAACTTGAGTTGTGTTATATCTGAAGCTTTCCAGGTCTTTGCCAATTTTTGCAGTTTCCACTTTTGAGTGCCTAATTTTTTATTCCCTTCCACCCTGTGAACCTTTCAGGTTTGTCACAGCTTTGCATTTTATTGTAAGTGATGCTTTCTCTTACCTGCAGGGGTTTTGACATTTCCCTGATGGCTGTTAGGTAGGGGAGCATCACAGAGGTGCTGCATGAAATAGCAATGATACAGAAAAGGGAGCTGGCCGTTAATTTTATTCTATTTTTTTGGTCAGATTTAGGGGCTTCTGTCTCATGTTTCTACCCTGACTGCCAGCAGTGAAGTACATGGGAATTATTTAGTTAAATTACTTGATTTGATAATCCATAATTAGCCGCATGGTGCTGTTTATTCTTAAGTTAGAGGAGTGATTTTGCATGGGATGATAAATGTTGGAAGACAGCTTTTGCTCCTGGAGGGCTCAGAGTGGGCTGGGATCTGCTCCAGCTTTCCTCCTGCTCAGGCATCCAGTAATGTGCTTCCTACAGAGGAGGAGTAGCTGCTCCTGGGCTTTGCAGGACTACAGAGACTTGAGACACCTGTGAAAGGGAGCAGAGGTTGGACAGCTGTTGAAAATGGGGTGATACATCCACATAAAAACTCTGCATGTCAAATAAATTATGCTTCTGCAAAGAGGTTTTGATAGCAAGCATGTGTGCAAAAATGGATTTCATTAAGGATGAAACAGGGAGAGAAAGAGGCTTTGTATTATTTCTGGTCATCAGGAAGTTTCTGTAAGGGAACCATAGTTTGTGGTCTTGGAAAGTTGAAATTTCATCTGATACAAAGAAATTTTGCAAGAGACACAGCAGTTGTTTTGGTGGGGAAGGTGCACATCGGGACTGCACTGCCTTCAGCAGCAGGTGCTTGGAGTCAGGCTGTAATTTTCCTCCTTTTTTGTGATCTTTTGGTGTGGGGTGAACTCTTGTTGAGAAAAGTGCTCTCCTGCTCAAGTCAGGAAATGAAAGTGCTGAGCATTCAGAATATCATGAGAACTAAGAGGTGAAAGAGTTTGCTTTCCTTTTCTATGGGGAAAAAAAGGAAATAATTAAAGATAAAGAATAAAATAAAAGAATAAATAATAAAATAAAGAATAAACAATAAAAGATGTGGTTTAAATATGGAATGGTTAACTGTGGAAGAAATTGGGAGAGGATGATAGGAGACTAGTTAAAGAGCTTTGTGCAGTTGATGCTGCTCATGAGAGCTAAGAGGCGAAAGAGTTTGCTTTCCTTTTTTATGGGGAAAAAAAAGAAATAAAAAATGTGGTTTAAATATGGAATGGTTAACTGTGCAGAAGTTGGGAAAAGATGATAGGAGACTAGTTAAAGAGCTTTGTGGAATTGATGATGCTCATGAGAGCTAAGAGGTGAAAGAGTTTGCTTTCCTTTTCTATGGGGAAAAAAGGAAATAAGCAATAAAAGATGTGGTTTAAATATGGAATGGTTAACTGTGGAAAATGTTGGGAAAAGATTATAGGAGACTCGTTAAAGAGCTTTGTGCAGTTGATGCTGCTCATGAGAGCTAAGAGGTGAATTTGCTTTCCTTTTTTATGGGGAAAAAAGGAAATAAACAATAAAAAGTGTGGTTTAAATATGGAATGGTTAACTGTGGAAGAAGTTGGGAAAAGATGATAGGAGACTGGTTATAAAGGGCTTTGTGCAGTTGATGCTGCTGCTAGAGCAGTATGCCTGTTCTTCCTTCAAACCTGGGAATTTTCTAGGGTGAATTTGGGGAGGAAAGAAACCCCAAGTAGAAAATAACTACCAAATGTAACCTTTCTTCCCTCAGACTTGCCAGGTGTGCCAGATGATGCTGCCCAACCAGTGCAGTTTCTGTGCCCACCAGAGGATCCACGCTCACAAGTCCCCGTACTGCTGCCCCGAGTGCGGCGCTGTGTGCCGCTCCGCCTACTTCCAGACCCACGTCAAGGAGAACTGCCTGCACTACTCCCGCAAGGTTGGCTTCAGGTGGGTGCTCCAGGCTCCCTGGGACCTGGCATTTACACCTCTGGCTGTCCTGGATTGCCCAAACCCCTGCCAGGGGGCTCAGAGACCCTGGCACAGAGCCCAAGGCACCTGTGATTTGGATTATGTGGTGTGCTTGTGTGTGTGCCCCCCATGACATAATACTTCAAGACACACTTGACCTAGTGGTTAAAGTTTTAACCTCTGCTGGATTCCAGCTGCAGGAAGACAAGGTTCAGAGGATGCCACCTTGGAATTACCTGGGCTTGCAAATCACTGTGCACACCATTGATCCCAAAACCCTGGCAGATCTCCATTCCTTGTGTGGGTCTTTGACCTGGGTCAGGCCTTGGCTGGGCCTCACCAGCGAGGACCTAGCTCCCCTTCTCAATTTACAGAAGGGAGAGAGAGAGCTAGCCTCTCCCAGGAAACTGGCCCCAGAGGCAAAAACCGCCCTCCAAAAAGTGCAGAAGGGATTCCTGCCCATGCCCGATCCCCACAAATTAAAAACAAACCTTTAGGGAGACTTTTGGGATGTGAATGGTATGGATTGTCTGCTGCAACATGGCTTAAAACCTTACACCACCTTTTGGCAGTGAATTCCTCTCGATACTGTTTAATGTTGTTAAAAGGTTTGGTGTTGGAATGTGGGATAAAGAAGAAGTGTATGGAGTATGGTGCAGGGGAGGAACCCAACAGCTCTAACTCTTGAGGCACCTGAGCAGCTCTGGGTGATTTTGGCAGCCACTCCTCTATGGGGTTTTTAATTGTTACAGCTCGCTGGTTGATGGATATTGTGTGGCTGTGTGTGATTTGGTTTGGGACTTGGGTGAGGTATAGGTGTATCTAACTTGTCTGTGAGCTCTCCAACTTGCAGTGGAATCCCTACCAGGCAGGTAGACATTGGGTCTTTCCCTACCCATGGAAGGAACAGAGATACAGCAACTCTTTTTGACTTGGCCCAATGGAAGATTTCTGCATCACAATTTGGGTCCAAATTGTCAATGCTTCTCTTTTGAATTTTGCTGACCAAATTGTTCTTTTGAGTCCACTCACCAGTCATGGTTTGGTTAGGTGTCAACAATTATGGTCCATGGAAAAAATGACCAACCTTATATGAGGATCTGCAAGCCCCAAAAGTCTAAGTAGAATAATAGTTTGTCACAGGGTGAAAAATAGACTTTTTGGGGTTTTTAGAATGAGGGTTCAGGAGGCAAGATGGAGGAATCTGGGCGTGTCCAGCCTTTCTCCTTCTTCTTCTTGGCTTCCATCTTCTGCTGTGGTGCTGGCACTTTTGGATTAGTTTAAGGTAGAAGCTCAGTGTCTAACACAGGTGATAGGTATTGGAAAGTTATGGTCAATAATGTACATGTAGTTTTTAGTATAAAAGACAACACTGCCCTGAGGGCGGTCAGTGTGCCTCTGTCTGACCTGCTGAGCAGACCTAGGCAGGTTGGATAAAGAATTTTATAGATAAGAAACAATAAACAACCTTGAGGACGAGAATAGAAGAGTTCTGAATCCTTCTTCGACCACTGGGCTGGGAAAAGAGGCTTCCTAACACATCTTGGAGTCACTCTGACCAGCAGAATCCTGAGACCTGTCCTGGCTGTGCTCCCTCCCAGTTTGTTTTACAGCTCCCTGAAGGGAGGCTGCAGACAGGTGGGGTTGGTCTCTTCCACCTGGCAGCGCTGACAGAACCAGAGGACAGAGTCTCCAGCTACGTCAGGGAAGGGATAGGTTGGATATCAGGAAGAAATTTTTCACTGAAAGAATAATAAAGTGCTGGAATGCTCTTCCCACAGAGGTGGTAGAATCACCATCTCTGGATGTGTTTAAAAGAAGACTGGACATGGCACTTGGTGCTATGGTCTAGGTGAGGTGTAGGGCATGGGTTGGACTTGATGATCTTAGAGGTCTCTTCCAGCCTCATTATTCTGTGATTCTGTTTTGTGTCTTCTCACAGAGCAGGAAACAAAAAAAACCACAGTCCTTGACTTAGGATAAACCTAACTTAGCAAAAAGCAAAACATCAGTGTGTTATCAATGTTATTCACATTCTGAATCCAAAACACAGCACTGTAGCAGCTACTGAGAGGATATTAACTGTTCCATCTGAAACTAGGACATCCATGCCAGGGAGCTCAGGCTCCCTGTGAAGCTGGATTTACACCTCTGCAGTTTGGGTGTGCTTGTGAGGTTGTGGCTGTGTCTGTCCTGGCTGTGCTCTCTCCTGATTTGTTTTGTGTGTTTTTTCACTGGCAGAGCAGGAGACACACACAGAAAAAAAAAGGTCCTTGATTTAGGATAAACATAACTTGGCAAAAAGCAAAACATCTGTGTGTTATCAATGTTATTCTCATTCTGAATCCAAAACACAGCACTGTAGCAGCTACTGAGAAGAAATTAACTCTGTTCCATCTGAAACTAGGACATCCATCCCTAGAAGTGCTCAAGGCCAGGTTGAACAGGGCTTGGAGCCACCTGGTGTAATGGAAGGTGTCCCTGCCCATGGCAGGGAGTGGATGGGATGAGTTTAAAAGTCCCTTTTAACCCAAAACATTGTGACTGTGAACTGTGTCTTACTTACAGCAGAAATGAAAGTGGATGTAGCTGGAGCTTGGCATGGTTTTCTGCATGACAGGACACATTTGAAATGGGAAATGATTACTAACTGGATTTAAGGGAGGTTTCTGAGAGCAGACATTATTTTGTGGTGTCTTTGAGCTGAAAAGCTCTTGTATTGAATTCATGTTGCAGCTGGATGTCTCAGGATTGATACTTACAGCAAAAAGATTGCAGATCTTAATCCTGTAAATCTCCTTAAGGCTTGAATTTGTATTTATGTCAGTTGTAATGGGCTGAGGATGTATGCCTTTATGAGAAGGGCACAGATTATTTCCTTCTGTGCCCCTGCAAATGTCCAAACATTTCTCATGAGCTGAGACAGGTGGAGAAGGCTCCCAAGTTTCTGGATGTGGTACAATATCTTTTCTACAACTAAACTGCTTGCTCTAATAAGATGTTACTTCTCCCTAAGAGCCTTCCCTCCTTTTCATGTTTAGATCACCTGAGCTGCAGCACAGCTCTTAACACATGATGGTTTGCTTGGGAGATGAGACTGGCTGATCTTCTGAGTTTCATTAAAGTTCTGTTTTTTCTCTTGGTTGCCATTGAATACTCTGAGAATACAAACAAACAGGGCAATTTCTGCTCTTGGAGATGTTCTTTTAATATGTCTGCAACTTTAGGAAGCTCTGCTGTGTGGTTTGGTCTGAATCACACTGAGGTTTTCAAGGGCTTTTTCTTTCAACTGTGAAGACAAGAGGCACATAACAAACTAATTCTGAGTTTAATTATATACAGATAAGGTTTTTAATGTGGGATCTGATTTGAGGAGACCCAGCCCACAACAAAGAATTAATTCCATCACATATTAAATGGCTCTGACACTGGGGCTGTTTGAAAATGAGTTAATCTGGGGAGGAGGAAAGCTGGAGCAAAAATGTTTTCCCTGAGATGGAAAAAGGGGTATGGAGGAGATGTCAGAAAATTAACTTGGGTTTGGTGCAGTTCTTGGGACTTCAGTGGCACCTGAGAATCCAGCAAGGAGAGCTTCCACCTTTCTGCAGATGTCTTGAGCAGATACCTGCTCTCTGTTCCAGGGACATTAATGGAGCTCTAAATGAAGGCAAAGCTCACAAATTATACTTAAAGATTTTTTAGCTTTACCCAGCTTCTCTAAAAGCTGAATTTCTTTAACTTCTCCTCTAATTCACATCTACTGAAGCTCATTTCTGAAAGCTGAGTCCACCAGACAGGTGAATGTCTGGCTGTGCCATCCTTTTTATCCTGCCTGTCTCTGCTGCAGGGCTGATGTCACTGACATTGTTGAAAACAGAAGAGATAAATTCTGGTTGCAGAACCATATCTAGATAATCTGTGGCATCTGCCTTGTAGTCACAGAGTGACTTAATTCTTTTCTTTCACATTTCTTACTTGCAGAGCTGAAAAGCTGAGGAATTCTTTAAATCCCTCCTGGGATCAGCTTGACTTTAGCTGCTTCTCTTTATGTCCCTATTTTTCTTGAATTTCTGGAGCACAAGTTTGGCTTTGTGATAAGTCCTTATTCTGTCTCCTTTTCTGCTCATAACCCTATGCTTTTAATTAAATTTGGGCTATGGTTGTTTTATTTGGAGTTGAGTCATGGCTAGTGATTGCACTGAAAATGAGAATGGTCTTCTACAGTTAAAAATGAAACTCAACAAGATTGTCCTTAATGCTCCTTTCTTCTTGGCTCAAAGTGTCCCCTTCCCCATTTTTTCCAAGCCCCTTCCAGGTGTCCCCACCAATTTGGGGCTCACTTTTCTGCTTGGTGCCATTTGGAGAATTGAGGGGCTGGAAAGTGATGGCATAGGAAGTGTTCTGAGGGTTAAGACAACATCTTGTAGCTGTTATCTCCTCTCACAGGATGCTTTCCAAGACTTCCAGCCAACCCTCCCTGCCCTGAGGGATCCAGCAGCACTGGGGATGATAGCAGGATTTGCAATTTGCAGGAATTACATGGCAAGCCCCTTGACATCCTCCATCCACTTTGTTCAGCTAATCAGTTTATGAGACCTTGTCCTTCTGGCACTGGGATTCTTAATTACAACGTGGCTGTTGTTTAGACTTCCATTTAGTGTAAATTCAATTAACCTGTGATCCTTTGACCCTGAGTTAGTGCTTGTTTCATTCCTTATTCTTAATGAAGTACTTCCCAAAATCAAGCATCAGGCAGAACCATCTCTTTTTAATTCAGGGAGTGTTTGTGGAGGAAGCCCCTTGGATATTCCTTACTGCCAGGATTAGTATTTGTTCTTCCATGTACACTTTGGGAATTCATTCTTCCACAATAACCTGGTTCCTGGTGTTACTGTGTTAGAAAGTCTCTCTCCCCCTCTCATATGTTGAGGATCAGGCTTGGAGGCAGAACTACCCCAGCAGAATGTTTTCATGCTTCCCCAAAGGTCACACCAGCTTCTGTCACTGCTTCCCTCTTGAAATTTAAGAAAACAGCAATTCTGTGTTTTCTTACAAGTGTGGGGGAGAGGGTTTGGCTCCTTCAGGCTGGCTTCTGCCTAATGATCTTTTGAAGTGCAACTTCAAAGCCTGGGCTTGTTTCCTAAACGCTGCTGGGAGGCTGGTTTGGAGGGAAGGATATTCCAGCAGCTTGTTTGTTTATGATAGGGGCTTGGAGCTGTGCCGGGCACGATAGCTGGGGTCCATCTGTGCCAGCAGCACTGAGCACACTCCCCCAGCAGTGCTGTGGGCAGACACAGCCCTCAGGGGAAGGAGGGAAAGGGAGGGAAAACCTGTTCATGAGGTGAGGAGGTTATCCCTTGTGCATCTCTCACATCCCACCTATGCAAGGTTGGCCTTTGCATTGCCAGGCTGGGCTCCCCCGCTCTGACATCTGGACACGCAGTGCTGGCTTAAGCAGAGTTCCACTGGTGTCATTCTGATGGAATATCCTTGGGAGAGGCTGTTCTGGTCCCACATCAGCAGAGGTGCACCTTTGGGATGGCAAGCCCTGTGGCTGGTGTGCTGGAGGCAGGTGGGGACAGGTGGCTGCATCCTCACATGCCCTTGGAAGTTGGAGTGTGGCATCTCTGAGCACAGCAGGCAGATGTGGGGAGTGTCAAAGTGAAATGAAGTGAGGCTGCTGATTGTTGCCATCTTGTGGGAATGTGAGGCAGGACCTGTCACAGGTGTGTGTCTGGAGGAGAGGCAAGCTGGGAACAGCAGGCTGGCCCTCCTCTCCTCTTGGCCTTGTTTTCAGCTGCTGAGAAGAATCCCTTTCTGCTTCTCCCTTTCTCTTCCGTGAGCAGCCAAACAGCCCTTCCAGACAAGCACTTTCTAGGCAGCACCTGTATCTTAATGATTTTAATGAGCTTTATCAGTTGCTTAGGTGTTTCTAGTGCTGTTCTCAGTATCTTTGCTATTGCTGTTGTGATTTTCTGGAGCTCACTGCAGTAGCAATTGCTGAAGATTCCTGACTGGATATTCTTTCTCTTTATTTTGTACTGGGTATTTGTGCTGCTTTTTGCCACAGGGAGATCTCATCAGGTACTTAGTCTTTCACTTGTGCACTGTGCTGGAATTGGCTTTCACAGGCACAGGGCTGGCATTCTGTTAAACCACATCTTCATTTGTTTTTGGGCTGTTTTAGTCTCTGAAGGTTTCTTTTATAGATCTTGTTGGTACCATTTAGCTGTGAGTTCTGCCCAGATTCCTGTATTGCATTCCTCCTTGACTCTTCCACATCGATACAGAAGAGATTGAACTGCTTGAATCAAGGACCCACCACAACCTGGTCCTCCCATCTGTGCCATTCTGTGGGTGTGATGGAAGTGGTGCTGTGGCTGTAACTCTTTGTCCTGCCTCCCCCAGGTGCATCCACTGTGGAGTTGTCTTCATGACCCTGGCCATGCTCAAAGTGCACATCCACGAGAAACACTGCGAAGTCTTCCACAAGTGTTCTTTTTGCCCGAAGGCCTTCAAGTCTGCTGACACCACCATGGCTCACGTGGCCAGCCAGCACCCAGCAGAGCCTCACAAGACTACTCAGTAAGTGTTTTGGTTTTATCTCTTCTCTTTTGGTGGATGAATCCAGGATTCCCCCTTTCCCTCACAGTTTTTTATCTATTTTTGTTTTTTATCCTTGTATAAGATGAGCTGCTGCTTTGTCTGCCAGCAGGGGTCTGTTCCAATCCAGAGCATGCCTTGGTACAAACACAGTCTCCTGGGTAGGAGGAGAGGGCTTTGGACAAGCAAGAGCTAAACATTCGTAAAAGGAATTTAATTGTCACCTCTTTGTCCAGCAGGACACTCAGTGGCACCTCTTGGTACATGTCCCCAGGGAATCTGGCACTTTGTGGAAGAGGAGAGTTATCCCAGGCAGTGTTGCCCCAAAAAATCACTAGAGAGAAGCCTCCTGATTTTTCCACCCTCTAGCTGTTCCCTCCAAGGCTTGAGCTAGTGCCAAAAATCTGTGCTTTAAGTGAGGAACTATGGAAAGGTGGGATTGAAAGCAGTGTGTAGCTCTGGCTGGTTTGCCTTGTGTTTGCTCCCATCTGTCTGTGCTCATACACACGGGGTTATGCATATGCATAGAAGTAAACTTATTTTTAGCAAGCTGTGGTATGTGCCTGAGGCATTTTGATGTTCTTCCCAGTTGAGTTACTGGTGCAGTTGCCCACGTGGGTGTGTGTTGACAATACATGGACAGCACAGCCCTCCTCAGAAGTCCATCCCTTTCTGGAGTTGCTGGGATAACTTTTTACATTGTTTTCTTGAGGCTGAGAGACTGAATTTACTTTCTTTAATTGTTTAAGGGTGATCTACAAATGCTCTTGTGAGATGGTCTTTAACAAGAAGAAGCTGCTCCAGGAGCACTTCCAGCAGAACCCCAGCAAGTTGTTAGTGGGAGTGTTTAAGTGCCCACAGTGTCAGCTGGTGTATATGCAGAAGCAGCAGCTAATGCAGCATGTCAAGGTAGGTAACTCTCCCTTACTGGTGCAAAATCTTATTTTTTGAGTTCACAGAGAATTTACATCAACCATGTGGGGCAAGTGGTTCAAGTAGTGGAAGATTCTTGAGGAATATATCTTAGTGGAAAATATGGACTGCAGTGATTTACAGGATCTGGAAATGTCAGTGGAGTGGTTTGTGTTAGTTGGTCTTAATGCTGGCAGTTCCTCTCACCTTGATGCATTTTAGCTGTATGACAAAAACTTGTTTATACAGGTAAAGGTCTTTGATTTTTAACTCTTCTATTTTCATGGAAGCACAGAATCACTAACTGGTTTGGGTTGGAAGGGAGCTTAAAGGCCATCTCATTCTACCCCTGCAGGGACACCTTCCACTAACCCAGCTTGCTCTGGGTGCTGTCCAGTGTGTCCTTGAACACTTCCAGGGATGGGGAGTCCCCAGCCTCTTAAATAAAGTAATTAAATTCATGTGGCAGCTTTTTGTTGGTTGGGAGACAGGAACAATTATTCTCTGCCCACAGAGTTACTGAATTTGTATAGTGAAAGCTGAATCTGCCATTTTGGGTGCTCCCCTGGAGAGCTTTGGCCCCTTTGCAGCAGCCTCAGAGGAGGTTATGTGGCATTTAACAGCCTGATTCTCTGCTGCTCTGAACCACACCAGACTGCAAGAGGGGACTGAGAGAGACAGGAGTGATTGCCCTGGAGGTACCAGCCCTACAGGTCTGATTATCCCATAAATGTAAAGGGACTACATTTTTCTGTTATCTTACTCAGGATGTTTTTATGTTCAGTGCCCAACACCACCCCACAAAAATCATCTCAGAAGATTTCTCTGTGGCATTCTGAAGAAAGAGCTTGCCCTTTGATGAGGGGAAAAAAGGAAATTTTTTTTTTTTTTAATCAGTGACTTTATTTTGTTTGTACTAAAACTGAGAAAGTCAGAAGATTTTTTAGCTAATTTCTGAAAGCAAAACCCATTCAAAATTCCTTCCTTGCTCTCTCCCCCATGTCTTTAACTTGCAAATCTGGAAGTGCTTTGCATGCAGTAATGAATTACAATTTGAAGCTCTCCTGTGAAGCTGATGATTGCTAATCTTGGTGCATTATAGCTAGGAAAATAGAGTTGAGATTAAGGCTAGGACCTTCAAAGAGGTGTTCATCACAAGTGCTAAAAAACTGGGGCTGAGATATTTACCTTGTGGTTCATTGTCAGATCCCAGCCCAGGGACCTGCCTGCAGCAGTCTGTGCATCAGCACCCCGAGATCTTCACCACAAAATTTTGTCTCTTAACCTCTGAGGTGACTGAAGGCTTTTTGGCTGTGGCAGGGGAGTAATTGCACTCCCCCATCTCCTCTGAGATCATCTTTATGTGGTGGAGTTTTTAGGAGGTGCTGTCTAGTGTGTGCCTGCATGCAAAATAAAGAATCCATGTGCCTCCTCATCTTCCTCAAGTTTAGAGCGTTGCAGAGCAGGAGTTACTCTGCTTCCTGGTGTTGATTCTGCAGAGAAATCACTTCATTTTTCCATGCTCCTCATTTGTGGTGTAACAGTGGAGTAATGGGCACTGAAACCCTCCAGAGATTTCCAGATGGGGAGAAAGGTGATGTGTCTGTGTTCCTGAGGAGCTGGCAGTGCTGTGGCTTCTGTGGGCATCAGCTGGGCCAGGTGCAAAGTACACACAGGCTTCTCAGCTGAGCCCTTGTGTTTGGAGGTTTGTTTGGTGTCTAACCCACAGAAAGATTTCCAAATGCCTGGGGCTTTCATGTGTTGAGACTTTACCCGTTATTAATTACTGTGCACAATTAAACCTCTAAATTGGCCTTTTGTGTGGATGAACTGTTGTTGTTCCTGGGGGAGTTTCTTGAGGTTTCCTTGGTATGTTGTTCTTTTACTTGCTTTTGCTTTCCCACAGCTCTTCATTTTTAGATTATTTTCCTTATGTTCAATTTTCTTTGTTAAAATAACTTTTTGGGGGACTTTTGGATTTTGGCCTGTTGAATAACCAAAGAGCCTGGAGCCATATTCCTTATAAGGCTGGTTCCTGGCTTTATGCTTGGTCTTATATGTCAGGAGCAAAGTTTTGAACCATGAAAAATGTAAATATCAATAGATGGAGTGGAATTGAAGGAAATAGACTTGGAGAAACTTAACATTTTCTCCTTCCATCCCTTGAGCAAAAATGAAGCAGCTTTGGAGCAACATTTCATTCAGAGCTTACCAAAGCCCTGTGTTTTTAGAGCTTAGCCTCTTGAAATAATGACAATTGAAATTTCTCTTCCAATACATCTTCCCTGTTTAACCAGAGTTCCCAGGGCTCATCCAAAATGCTAAACAGGCAGCACCAAGGAGTGGCTGTTGTCATGCAGGAAACAGAAATACAAGTTTCATGTTTCTTGGGAAGATCTCTTGTCAGGGAAAGCACTGTGCTGCAGCTTCTGTGAGAAATGGGAGAACATACAGGAGCAAGACAACAACACATTGTTTGGCCAGTGGGGATTTAAATTGTGTATTTTAATAGTGAATGGTATTTATTTATAAATAAAGGTGTGGAATATGAATTACATGTAAATGTTACCTGCATTTCCACTATTCCTGTTACACAGGGTGTTCATGGAGTCCCCCGCAATCCTGAGGAGCTCTCAAACTTCCGTCAGAAATCTGAGAAGGCTTCAAGGAACCAGGTTCACACCTCACCAAAGGAGCTTTTGGTAGCCAATGGGACTTCCCCCTCTCCTCTGACGAGGAAAGACATGAGGGTGGAAGGACATAACCCCGAATCCAAGTCCAGGCTGAGAAGAACTGGTTGGACTTGCAAGGAATGTTCACAGTGGATCCCTGATCGGGAAACCTACGTGTCCCACATGAAGAGAAATCATGGAAGGGTAAGGACTGGGATGAAATACTTGAGCTAGGGAGCTGGGGAAGAGCACCAGTCTCCTGCATTCCAGGCCCATTTGCAGGGCTGTCATTACAAGAACTGCAAATCTCAATTTTTTGTGTGTTTCATCCAGCTCAAGCCTTGACCTACTTTTGTCAAGCTAATCCTTGTCGCTGGCGGAACATGGGCCAAGATGCTGTGTGCAGCCAGATTTCCCAGTACTTTGGCATCAGGATTTCTTGTTTGATATCCTGAGTCACCCAGCCATGAATGGGAATCTGGATCATGGTGTTTGAGTCCTTCTAGCTTGATTTGAGGAGGGCTGGGTTGTCCCGCTTGATGGTGCCCTCACTTCAAGAGAAGAAGATGAGGGCAGGCTGAGTGCTGGATTTTCCCATTTGAATGTCACAGAAGTAGGGAATTGGACAAATATTTCAGTTTAATACATAGATATATTCATTAAACAAGTCTAAGAAGATTTTAACTGGAATGTACATGCAGGTTATATAAAGGGCTGTAGGAAGATTTTGGAGGAGGCTGGTTAAAGGACAGACTTTCTTAGGGGGATTTGGATATCATACATGGATAACAGAAAGGCCCATGTGATGCTTTTTAGCATTTTGCCCTTTTCTTGTGCTGAATTACGAGGACCTAGAAGGGTAAGTGGACTTGTACTTAACTGGGGTCCTGCTGCCTTCTGAGGCTGAAGGGATCTTCCACTGAGGGAATTCTGCATGGGGTCCAGTGGTTCCAAATGAACCCACAGGAAAAGCATATATATAATTCCTAATAAAAACATCAATAAAATCAATGCTTTAGGTAGTCCTGCTTTTATAAGATCAGTGCTGCTATTACCCAACTGTAGGGCTGAATCTAAGTGAGATCTCAAAGCCTTAGTGATCTCCATCAGCAGAATTACATATTATGTAAGGGATTTTTTTGCATGTGAGAGGTAATGTCCAGGTGAAGAGGAGGGGAATTAGAATCCAACCAGTGCCTTCCATGTCCCTGCTGCTGAGAGGTGTTTCTCTTTGCCTGCAGTCCATGAAGAGATACCCCTGTCGGCAGTGCGAGCGCTCCTTCAACGCCTCCAACAGCCTGCGCAGACACATCCGCAACAACCACGACACAGCAAAGAAGGTCTACACCTGCTGGTAGGTACCCAGTGCCACTTGGCAGCAGCAGCCCAATCCTCTGAGTCTGGGAGTTGTAATAACTCATGTCTGCTGCTCCTGTCTGGTCCTGACTGGGAGTTACTGAAGCAAAGTGAGGAGAAGAACGTGTTAAACACAAGAGACTTAGCGGGTAAAAAAACCCCTTGCTTTTGACTGCACAGTGAATGTCTTGTAGAAACTTAAGGGAAGGTGTGGTTTGATATCTGCAGTGTGTCCTGGTTCAGGGCAAATTTTGGAGAGAACTCCCAGGGGGGCTCCTCTAGGAAAGCAGATTGAATTGGCACCTCTGCCCAACCCAGTCCGGTAGAAAATACCTCCTTGGAAAAAAGTGGGAAAAATGTTTATTAAACAATAAAACCTAAACAATATTAAACAATAAAACCCCTTGCTGCTCCAAAAGAGATGACAAACTGAG
>JAWWMS010000024.1:17457482-17474938 GCA_035048045.1 Chlorospingus semifuscus
AAACAATAAAACCTAAACAATATTAAACAATAAAACCCCTTGCTGCTCCAAAAGAGATGACAAACTGAGAAAGTCCCTCCCTGAGTTGCAGCTCAGCTCACTCAGTCTCTGATCAGTCCCTCAGCGCTGGAAATGTCGCCGCCCAGGCCTGGCCTAGTGGGCCTCAGGTGCAGCTGCCGGTGCTCTCCTGGGTGTTCAGTCCAGAGCAGGTTTGAACAGGGCCAAAGAAAAGGGAAAAAACCCCACAGTCCAGGGAACTTCTTTGCCTCAGTTGTCTAAATTAACTAAAAGCAAAAGAAGAGCTCTCTGTCCCGCTGTCTGTCCACCCGCAGACAACACAGTCCAGGAGCAGAAATGTGGAGGAGTGAGTGCAGTGTCTGAAAACAAACTGCTGCTTCTTCTCTCCCCCCTTCACTCTTGGATCAAGTCTTAAAGGTGCAAAACTTACTATTCAGCATAAACAGAACAGAATTGGGGATAAAAGCATCATATAGTCAACCCAGGACAAAGTGGTAAATGAAATTAATGTTTTGCATAGTTGTGAAACAGCCAATAAAATTTTGGGTCAGTCTTTCACTGCTTTGTGGTTGATGTGGTCATGCAGCACTCTTGTGCCTTCTCCTTGGGTGCAGAAGGTATGTAAAATCCTAATAATGAACCAGATCTTGTAACTAATGTTACAAGATCTGGAAGGGCAGAACTGACTGCACAGAATTAATCTTGCTGGAATTGCTTGGGAAGTCACACCTCAAGGCTGGAAAATTGATCTGGAGACTTCAGACAAGTTATGGAAATCAGTGGTGAATGAAGATCATTGCTGGTCCATGTATTTTAACTGTGGATACAATCTCAGTTCAGGACAAAGCCCAGTGCTTATGAATCTACCTGTATAACTGCTGCAGATAAAGTTGTTTGCTGAGTGACCATGCAAAATTCCTTCCTGTCTCATTCTGAGACATCCTTTTGAAATAGGATGAAAGCACATTTGGGTTGGAAAAGAAGTTTGCAGTGATGCAGGCTGGGGGATTTTTCTAATTTATCTAAAATTTTGGTTTAATACAAGCATTTTTGATGCATGTTGTCACTTCACTGCACTCAAGTTGCTAAAACCTCATCTGAAGAGTACAAGTACATTCCTCATGTACTGTGTTTCTTTGAACTACCTAGTGAGCCACAACAGCTTTTAGTAAATTGATACAGCATAGGCATTACCACTGGGAATACATTCCTGAGACATTTTTCCATCCAGGACTTCTAAACTTTCCATTTCTTGTAACTGCTCTGACGTGGAACCTCTGGAGGAGATGAAATGTTGGCTCCTATTGTGTTTCATTCAGCTTTAAGTTTGTGGCTGATGGTCTTGGGTGTTCCACTCACCTGATCTGTGTAAATCTGTTTTCTCTGGATCAGTTGTTTTTAAAGTGGAATGTTTCTGGGAAGATGTTACTGGGAAGAAGGATTTGTGTGGAAATTCCTGACAGCCTAGGATATGCCAGCCTGCTGTGCATTACCTTGTTGCTTTTCAGAACAACACACAGCTGTGGATCCACTGGTTCACCCAAGGGGCAGTGATCATTCCAGCAGAGAAAAGACAGCTAGCAATCCAAGGGAACTGTGGTTGCATTTAATTCTGCAGCTTGTGCTTGCTCCTTCTCAAAATCTGTGGATGAAGTCTTAATTGGACAGTGGTTGTGCTCTCTTCAGTCATTGTAGGGCAGACTCACTGAAATCACAGCACTCTGCAGATGAAACCTCTCCCTTGAAATACTCTCCCAGCATCTCCAAGAGCTGCTCCTTGTTTGGATCTGAGGTCTCTTGTCCTGTCTTCCATTTGATCCCTCTTAGCTTATAGAGCACTGCTCTAAAACTCTTACCCTCCAGTCTCTGCATTCCGCCTTGACTCTTCAGCACATCACATGTCCACTGCTTCTCCTTTCTTCTGGTTCTGGTGTCTCTTTTCCTTCTTCCTGTTTGACATTTTGTGTCACTCTCACCTGTTACTCTCTTCAGGGGTTTTGATGCCTTAACTTCATGTCACCCTCTTCTCCTGGGTTTCCATGTGAAACATGAATAAAATCTGTCATGGATCTGATTATTGACAATTTTTGTGACTCTTGCTTGTAGGTGACCTTCCACTGGCTTCTAACATTCCCAGCTGTGATTTCCCCTTTCTCCCCCTGCCCTGCTTAGGTTTCTTGCTTGGAATAAATTTGTAGGGAGCAACCAGTGATGGTGGACTTACTTGAACACCCTCCTGCCATGCTTGTCACTGGAGTCATTCAGGTTAGGCAAGCATCTTTCCCTGCTTACATGAGAAGAATTCTAAATTAGGGCAAATTGCAAAATACTGTGATGTATTATGTATTTTCTTTCATAATTCACTTGGTTATTGTTATCTTACTCTTCTTTTCCAAGTCTTGAGTACAAAGTGTCTGAAACACTTGATTTTCAACATGTTTATTTTTGATAAATACCACTTAATAACCTCTCAGCTTTCCTCCACGAAGAAGAAAAATTCCATCATCATTAAATATTGATTTAGCCTCTGAGCAATTCCTGTTAAAACCCAGAAGTATTCAATGAGCATGTCTGCATTTTCACATCATTTAAATTCATTCTAGATACTGGAAGATCAGTAGGAATCTTCTTCTGTTCTTTTAGAAGGTATCTTTGTTATCCAGAGACACTTCAGCTCCTCTCTGTTGTCCTCTGTCTCAGATGCAGTTAGGGCACTTTAGGGGACTCTGGTGTCACTTGTCCTTGCTCAGGTCTGTGTGTGATGGACCTTCACTGTGTTGTGCTGGCAAGAACAGCACAGATACTCAATTTTGCCTTTCCCAATTGCTAACAGAGCCCTCTGTGCACTTCAGGGGGGTGGTTTATGTCTGCAAGGCCTGGCACTTATTCCAGGAGATCTGAGTGATCCAGGAGCCAAGGTGCAGACAGCACATCCCCATCATCAGCTCCTTTTTGAGATGTCACCAGCTCTGCAGCAGCTCTGCCAGGTTTGAACATGAGTTACATATAAGTGACATGTTCATGAGTGTTTCTGCCTAGATTGTTGGGATAAAAGTTGGAATTTCAGCAGTTTGGTAAGAATTTTAGCTGTGTTGTGGCACAGTCTGGTGGATGTAGTGCTGGTTCTCCCTGGGTGCAGGGCTGGGTTGTGCCACACACCTCCTAGGTGTCACACGAGTCACCAGCTCTCTCTGTGTAGTTCTCTCATCTCAGAGTCCATTTTTGTTGTTCTCCCATGTGTTTTCCATCCTGATCATTTATCCTCTTTGGCACCTGTCACAGGGTGCCTGATCCCCACTAGTCCCTATATTTATTTAGCACTGAAAGAAGACATGTCCTACTGTCATTCATGAGCACTGTGGCAAACTCCAAACTGTTCTAGATTTCTCTCAGGATAATGTTTTATTATTAAAATGATGGTTTGCTGTGTATTTTGGTAATCTGATGGTACTTTATCGCCAGAGTCTGTCTCCAATTACACCTCTTGATTTGGCACAATACAAAGAGCGTATCCTCTAATAAATTGTCTTCTTTTTTTTTTTATTTCCAAGGTACTGCACAGATGAAAATCAGACATTTCCTCAGCCATTCATGCTGGAGAACCACATCAGCCTCATGCACGGCATCAAAAACCCAGACTTATCCCAGATGGCCAAAGTGAAAGCTCCAGAGAGAGACAGAGCAGAAGTAACTGATCCCTATTTTCATGGAAAATTAAATGTACAATTAAATGTACTTGGCTAGTAGCTGTTCATTCGGGGTGTTACGTCGAGCTGTGGCCTCGTGCCAGTCAAACCCTCCCACCCTTGGGGCAGATCTCCTTCCCTCACTCAGTTCCATCCAGCCTGGTTCCCTCTGGCAGGGGCAGGGGCAGCAGTGTCAGTGCAGCTGAGCTGCACCAGCTCCAGCACAACATGCATTTCATCTTACATTTCTCCAGATTTTCTCTGGCATTTATTCAGTCTATTTTGTAATTTAAGGTTGTTTTTACCCTTGTTTTCCCCTGGTACCCTGTTCACAAGCATGGCACATTTTTCTTCTTCCTTATTTTTTCTGCTACTTATAAAAGATTTATTTTCTGTTTTAAAGTACTTGCTAGATCCATTACCTATGAGAACTGCATTTTTCTTAAGTAGAAGTGTGTAATTTCATATAGCAGCTGTAACTGTTCTACTGATTTTTGTTTTGGATTGGAGTGGAGGGTTGGCTGCTTTGGGCTTCTTTGCTCCATTTATTTTAAAAATACACATTTTGCATATCACTGCAGGGACATATTTAAGCAAGTCATCCTCATGGGAGAAGAAGCTGCAAGATTTTAAGATAGGGAGGATGAGTTACTGAGAGATGCCATGAGGACAAAATCTGAGTGGAGGGGAGAATGTTCAGAGTGTAATCTGAGAAGCGTTGTCTGGGCTATTGACCACCCCTGTGTCCCTCAGCTGTCCCTCTTCTGTGGGCTCCTCCTTCCCACACCAAACCAGATTTATACCCAGAGAGGTCATGGCTGCCCCATCCCTGGCAGTGTCCAAAGCCAGGCTAGACAGGGCTTGGAGCACCCTGGGATAGTGGAAGGTGTCCCTGCCCATGAGGGGGTGGCACTGGATGAGCTTTAAAGTCCCTTCCAACCCAAACCATTTCATGATTCCTTGATTCTAAACTACTTCCCCATCATGTTTGTGCCCAACCAGCCTCTCCCAGCGTTCCCATCTTACATCACAGGACAGCAGCTGAAATTCTGTGCACTGGGGAGGTGTTTGGGTGTGGGGAGGGAAGGAATCCCTAGGCATGACTTCACCCTCAGGCATCTCCAGACTCGCGTGTGGATTTTAGCACTTACTCTTCCATGGGTTCAAATGATGAAGTAACTTTTAAATCTTATTTTTTAAAGGCCAAATCTCCAAAGAGGATGGCACAGGATGAGCTGGGTGAGGCAGAGAGCACTGCGGGTTCGGACGCGCCGCCAGCCAAGAAACTGCGAGCGCCTTGGAAGTGCGCAAAGTGCGGCTTTGCCACGGACGTCCGGACTGAGTTCCAGGAACACATCCCTCGGCACAAGAGCGACAGCTCCACCTTCCAGTGCTTGTTCTGCGGGCTCTGCTACACCTCCCACATCTCTCTGAACAGACACCTCTTCATCGTTCATAAAGTCAAAGATGAGGAGGAGGAGGATGAGGAGGAGGAGGAGGAGGAGGAGGGGGATGAAAGGCAGAAGTTACAAATAGAGATGGGTAAGAATGGACACGAGGACTACAATGGCGAGTTGAACACTACGGCGGAAGAGGAGAACAAATACAAAGAGTGCAAAAGGGACTCAGCTCTTTGTGAGCACAGTCAGACATGTGGAGCAGAAGGCCCCAACAGCACCTCACAGAACAATCATTCAAAGTCTCTTAAGACTTAAAAGCAAAAAAAAAAAAAGCCCTTTTGGTTGTTTGGGGGTTTTTTGTTGAGGGGTTTCTACTCAAAATACAGGGTGGGGATGGGGCAAATCTTTGAAATATTCTGTTGATTTCTTGAGATGGACGTTGCAACTCCTATTTGTAAGGGAAATTTAAAACAGAAAAAAACAAAACCAACCCTGCCATTACATCCTAAGCACTAACTCTCTGCCAGCCCAGAGAGGTGAAAAGGGAAAGCAGGGCCAGAGCCCTCAGTGGGGTTTGGCCAGCTCCTGAGGATCCAGGAGCACTTTGCAGCTGCAGTTTCCTTCAGATGAGCTCTCCTCCTTTGAGTGTGCACCGCCTCAGCCTCTGCCCAGAGTCCCAGCCTCGCCTTCCCGATCTCCCTTTCTTTCTCCTTCTATTTATGGCTTCTTTTTTCTCTCCCCATCCTGCCTTTGTGTTACTCATTTTAACTCATAACGCTGGCTCAGCCGAACGCGCTTGTCAGGACCGTGCTGGCCGATCTGGGATCCGCGTTACACGGGATGGGCTCGAGCTGGAAGTTGTGCTGGTTATTCTTTAGTTATGCCCAAATAACAACATTCTTTTCCAAAACACAGTTTAATGAAATGTCTTGGACCTGAATCATCCTTGAAAGAGGATTTTGTGGCCCCAGTCCTCCTTGGTGAGTAGGGTGTTGAGGAGGGCCGTGTTGGCCGTGTGTCTGTGGAAGCCATCCTGGGGTGGGCATTGCCAGGCCCCATGGCTCATCCCAGTGTGGAGCTCAGCCTGGCACCATCACCAGAGGGGGATAAATCCCCCATTAGTGCGGTCAGCTGGAGTGAAACTATTCCAGAGTTCCCAATGTGTCAGTGCCAGGGTTCCCTGACAGCTCATTTTGAGGAGAGAGGAGCAGAGCTCAGCTCACAGAGGTGTTGGAACAGCAGGAGCCACCATCCTGCAGCCATCAGTATCTCCATAGCTCCTCTGCTGCTGTGGCTCGGCACTCCCATCCTTTAGGAGATGTTTCTTTCCATGTAGTCACATTGACTCTCTCTTTCCTCCCTCATTCCTTGTCACACCCATGCTTTGTGTAATACAATTACCTTCTATACCATTATTTTTTTTTCATTCTGTTGAGCCAGAACTCCGCTTGTTATTGTTTACTCTGACAATGTTTAAATAATTTAAGAACTATTTATCTCCTTGCTTGGGCTCCTCACCATGTGGTCTCGTGATGCTCGGATACGGAGCTGTCTGGGTGCTGAATGGTGTGTTGGTTGGACGAGTAAATGCTGGATGAGGGGTGTCTGTAGGATGGGGGGTGTTGGTTGGATGTGGTGTGTCTGTAGGATGGGGGGTAGTGGGGAGGGCTGTCATAGGGGGTGTAGCTTGGATGAGATGTTGGCCGAATGGGGTGTGGAGTGTAAGGGGTATCGGTGTTGGTTGAATGGGGGTTTGGTTTGCTGTGGGTTTGGTTCCATGTGTGTTTGGTTCGCTGTATGTTTGGTTCCATGTGTGTTTGGTTCAGTGTGTGTTTGGTTCTCTGTGTGTTTGGTTCCATGTGTGTTTTGGTTCAGTGTGGGTTTGGTTCGCTGTGGGTTTGGTTTAGTGTATGTTTGGTTTGATGTGTTTGGTTCGCTGTGGGTTTGGTTCAGTGTGGGTTTGGTTCAGTGTTTGTGTGTTTGGTTGGGTGTGTGTTTGGTTCAGTGTGGGTTTGGATCAATGAGAGTTTGGTTCAATGTGGGTTTGGTTCGGTGTGTGTTTGGTTTGCTCTGTGTTTGGTTCAGTGTGTGTTTGGTTCCCTGTGTGTTTGGTTCTCTGTGTGTTTGGTTCGCTGTGGGTTTGGTTCAATGTGGGTTTGGTTCAGTGTAGGTTTGGTTTGCTGTGGGTTTGATTTGATTGTTTGGTTCCATGTGTTTGGTTTGCTGTGTGTTTGGTTCAGTGTGTTTTTGGTTCAATGTGAGTTTGGCTCGCTGTGTGTTTGGTTCACTGTGGGTTTGGTTCGCTGTGGATTTGGTTCTGTGTGTGTTTGCTTCGATATGGGTTTTGTTCGCTGTGGGTTTGGTTCGTTGTGTGTTTTGGTTCGCTGTGTGTTTTGGTTCAATGTGTGCTTGGTTTGCTGCGTGGTTCGCTGTGTGTTTGGTTCACTGTGTGTTTGATTCACTGTGTGTTTGGTTCAATGTGGGTTTGGTTCAGTATGTGTTTGGTTCGGTGTGTGTTTGGTTCGGTGTGGGCTTGGTTCAATGTGTGTTTGGTTCAGTGTGTGTTTGGTTCAATGTCTGTTTGGTTCAATGTCATTGGTTCCCTGTGGGTTTGGTTCGCTGTGTATTTGGTTCCATTTGAGTTTGGTTCAATGTGGCTTTGGTTCAATGTGGGTTTGGTTCGTGTGTGTTTGCCTCGCTGTGTGTTTGGTTCGGTGTGTGTTTGGTTTGATGTGTTTTTGGTTCCATTTGAGTTTGGTTCAATGTGGGTTTGGTTCACTGTGGGTTTGGTTCGCTGTGGGTCTGGTTCGCTGTGTGTTTGGTTCCATGTGTGTTTGGTTCGCTGTGTGTACCCTGGAGGGGAGTGACTGGAAGAGGCACGGACGGACCTGGGCGTGGGTTGGACGGCTTTTGATGGAGCAGGGCATTGCTGGCTGCGGTGTTCGGCTGGATGGGTGTTGTGTTGGCTGCGGGCGCCGCGCTGGCTGCGGGTGCCGGGTGCGCGGGGCTCTCTCGGCTGAGGCCCGCTCCGTTCCCGTTCCCGCCCCGGTGCCCGGTTCCCGCGCGGCGGAAGCGGCGGTGACGTGTCGGGCAGGCGGAAGCGGAAGCGGGGCCGTGCGGGCGCGGCGGCGGTGGCGGCGGCGGCGGCGATGCTGTCGCTGGACTTTCTGGACGATGTGCGGCGCATGAACAAGCGGCAGGTGCCGGGGGGCCGGGGGGAAGCGCCGGGAGGGCGGGAGGGCGGGCGGGGCCGGTGCGCCTCGCCGTGCGCGGGCGGCGGGGCCTCACCCTCCCCTTGCTCCCCAGCTGTACTACCAGGTGCTCAACTTCGGCATGATCGTGTCCTCCGCCCTCATGATCTGGAAGGGGCTCATGGTGGTGACGGGCAGCGAGAGCCCCATCGTGGTGGTGCTGAGGTCAGTGCCGGCATGCGGGGGATTCAACCCAGCGGGTGTAACCGGGCCCCTCACAGGGACGGCTCAGCCATAGCTACAGCGGGCCGGGAGCTCCTCAGGGAGCCAGGCTCAGCAATAGCGAGGGAGGAGGGAGCAGGTAGAAAGAGCATCTCACCTGGCTCTGCTAGCCGGCTGGGAAGAGAGGGAGAGGGACGTTATAGCCGGGACGGCGGGGTGTGACAGGGACAGCCCTGCCGGAGGGCAGGGTTAGAGGAGTGAGTGTGAAGAAATCCTTCCCTGTGAGGGCAGTGGGCCCGGGCATAGGCTACAAAGAGAAGCTGTAGCTGCCCCATCCCTGGCAGTGCCCAGGCCAGGTTGGACAGGGCTTGGAGCACCTTGGGATAGTGGAAGGTGTCCCTGCCCATGGCTTTAAGGTCCTTTCCAACCCATCTGCGATGATTCAATGAGTTTCCATTACAGAGGTGGTCCTGAGCTTAACATTTGTCACTCTGTCACTGATTTGGGTGTCACACACTGTCCTTACAGCAGTGCCTTGCACTGGCTGCCACCAATGTTACCCCACCTTCCTGCTGCCTGGGACAGATTCCCTGGGTGCCATTGGTGCTGGCATGGATATTGCCCCTGTTCTGTGCATGGATATTGCCCCTGCTCTGTGCATGGATATTGCCCCTGTTCTGTGCATGGATATTGCCCCTGCTCTGTGCATGGATATTGCCCCTGCCCTGTGCATGGATATTGCCCCTGCTCTGTGGCCACTCTGTCCTTTCCTTTGTGTTTCTGTGTCTGTGTTCATGATGTAGAAATGCTGTAAAGCCATGACCAAGTGCTGCTTACCAAAACCCCCTCCTGATGAGGTGCAGGGCAGCTCTTTCCCCCTGCTCCTCCCAGTGAGTAAAACAGGGGTGGTGAGGTCACAGCCCCTCTGCAGTGACTGATCTGCTGTTCTGAGCTGCATCTGCTGTGCTCTGTGAAGATAAAACACAAATGCACGTGGTACTTAAAGTTCATTGTTCTGTTCTGCATTATTTATGTGGAATTAGGAAGGATAAGTAGTTGGTAACAATTGCCATTTACAAGACAGAAGAAAAATAACTTGAGTCGTGGTGCCTGAAATGAGATAATTAAGCAGAGCAATGAATCATTGTAACAAATTTTTGGCAAGTCCCTTTGTCTGGTTCAGATGGGAATGCTTTCAGTGCTTTGTTTCTGATGATAATCTGTCTACCTCTAAAAAATAAATTAAATTTAAAAAAGCTTCCCATCGTTACAGAGCTGCCAGCATTGCCTTGCCAGTGGTGAGCTCAGGAATCAAAAGACAGTGTTCATCATCAGCTTTTTGCTTATTAATAAAGCTTTTACTTTTGGATGTGCTTGTAACACCAGGTTGTGGCAGTGCTCTTTTCCCAGCAAATCCAAACTACTGGCACTATGATGATTGAAAAGCTGATTGCAGTAGAGGTTACACAGTTGCCCAGTCTCCAAGGTGGTTTTCTCAGAATCTCTTAATCAAGGTTTCAGCCTGGTCTTGAACTCTTCCAGGAATGGGGTATCCACAGCTTCTCTTTCTCATGATGTTCTTGTGAGATTTTTCTTAAAGGGCCATGAAAACCTGGTACTGGGTGTTGAAATGTTGTTCAGTTGTTCCTCTCCTGTTTTTCAGTGGGAGTATGGAGCCTGCTTTCCACAGAGGAGATCTGCTGTTCCTCACCAACCGAATTGAAGATCCGATCCGAGTGGGAGAAATTGTTGTCTTCAGGATAGAAGGAAGGGAAATTCCCATAGTCCATCGTGTCCTGAAAATCCATGAGAAGTATGTGAAGGGTCTGGGGGTTCTGCTGCTGCTGTGTCCCTGTCTGGTGTTCTTCATGGGTAAACAAGCAGGGGGGATGTCAGTCTTGGAAATCCAGGTATAGGAAGTGTAGGACACTCCTGTTCCACTGTAGGAAGTGACACAGGAGTTTCAGACAGACAAAATCTGTCCTGCTTTGTTTACTTGTACACATCATAAGCTGTGCCAGTGCCCTGGACCCTCCAAATTGTAAAATAATGGAATTGTTAGGGTTGGAAGGGACCTTAAAGCTCATCTCGTTCCACCCTGTGCCATGGGCAGGGACACCTTCCACTATCCCAGGGTGCTACAAGCCCTGTCCAACCTGGCCTTGGACTCTTCAGGGATCCAGGGGCAGCCACAGCTGCTCTGGGCACCCTGTGCCAGGGATGGCCCACCCTCACAGGGAGGAATTTAATTATTTTATCCCATCTAACCCTGGCAGTAGGAAACCATTACCCCTCTTACTTCAGGGCCCTTGTTTGCAGTCCCTGTCCATCTCTCTTGGAGCCCCTTTAGGCACTGGAAGTGACACCATGCCTGTCTCCTGTGCCATCCTCTCTGTCCCCAGCTGCTGTGCTGTCTGCTGGAGCATGGCTGTGTTTGTGAAGTGAATCTTGGTGGCAGAAGATGTTTTGTGTGTAGTGTGTGTTATTTTAGAGCTTGTCTCTGTGTCCTGGTCTTTGCTGTCATGCACACTCAGGCCCTTTTGTCTCTCTAGAAGGTTGTGTTGTTGTGCTCAGAGTCTTTGTGTGCTGTTCACCCTCAGCACTGGGGAGGTTGTGTGCATGAAGGAATGGAACAGGCATTGGTTTCATGGCTCATCAGGGCTTAGCTTTCCAGCCAAGGCTTCCACAGCAGTCAGGAGCTTTCCTGCTTCGCTGGATGGAGCTGTGACCTCTCCAGGTCACAAGCCAGCTGTGTGAGTTGTTTGAGTGAAAACTGAATCTAGAACTGAGTCCCTGATTCTTCAGTGCATCTCTGGGAGGCAGCAGCTGCTTGGGGTCCCAGCATCTGTTCCTGCTGAGTGAATGTTTACTGGTGGGAGCTGGAGCTGAGCCAGGTGGCATCTGAGGATTCCTCTGGTTGAGATGTTGATGGGATGGAGGAGGTTCCTTTCCCAAAGCTGCTGGAATATCCAGACCAGTTGTCTGCTCCAGCTGAAGGATGACCAGCCTTGTGCATGTGAATACCCAGCTGGAATCCTGGCTCTGAGGCAGTGAAACAATGCCTCTCCCAGCAGGCAAAGCTGTTCAGATTTATTCTTTATCCATTCTTTGCTGTTCAGATTTATTCTGTACCCAGAACTTTGAACAGTGTCAGTTTGCACAGTGCTGTTCTTTGGTACCACTGATTTAAAAATAACTTCAGTTTATGGGCTGAATTTGACATCCGATGTTGCACAAGCATTTTTTGTCATGTTGTGGGAACTCTTTCAAGTGAAATGCAGTTTTCCTCCTCCCCTGTTCTGTGCAGCATTTTCTCTCCAGATGTTGCCCACCCTTCTTTTTTTGTGGTTCTATCTCTAGATATCAGGGTATCAAGCACTATTTTTGTTTAAATGTAACAGGGCCATAGTGCCAGTCCTAGAAGGATGAAACCATTCTGCAGTATTTTAGGTTTTATTTAACTGAAACAACCAAACACAAACCTAACTTTTTTATTAGGAGAGATAAACTGAAAAATCCATATTGCAACCTGAACCTGGGAGCTGAAGGCAGGATTTGGGTGTCTGTTGCTTCTTTCACTACATAAAGAATAATTTTCTAGTGCCAGTTTGGAAGTGAAAAGTCTCTGCAGAAGCTGACAGGAGTGTCAAAATGCAGGGAGACAGAAACAGTGTTCTCTATGATTTTGGGGCAATTCAGGCCCCAGTTCACATCAATATTGTGTCAGTGAGAAAATGTCTGTTATTTGCTGGCCTTTTCTTCTTGTTTCAGCCCAAAATTGAATTCATTCTTTATTACTAACACAGAGTCTGCATTCCAAATTTACTTAGTGGTTTTGGAGCAGAGTCACTCACCTCAGACAGCAGAGGATTGCACCATGGGCTTCTCATGCTGCATCATGGCAGAGCCTTGGCTCTGCTCAATAAGGTGTTGCACTCCCACACCATCACTCTTCAGAGCTAAACTACATTGTCTGCACCTCTGGGGATCTTTATCTTTTCCCAGACAGTGTTTGTTGTTCCCACACAACGAGCCAGATGTGCTTTGGAGAAAGAGAGGTGGGTTTTTTCCCTTTTTCCTTTCCAAACTTCTCCTGTCAAGGAGCCTGTTGGTGTTCATGCATGATGAAAACAGCCTGAGCTCCACAGAACTGCTTTCCTGTTTGCATTCCATCTGTCATTTCTGGGAGAGCTGAGATTCAAGCACTGAGGATGCTCCTGTCCAGCATCTGAACAGGAATGGCTGGGAAAGAATCTAAAAACCTTTTTCCTGGTCAAAGCAAAGATTCATCTGCTCCTCAATCCTGATTCTGGCAAGCTAATTCATCTCAGGATTAATTAAAGACTAGGGAGAGCATGTAGTGATTATTTCCCTGCTTTCTGCAGGTTACAGTTTCGAGCACAAAGTCCTAGTTCTTTATGCACAGCCTAATTCCCTCTTTTATATGGAATATTGGGTCAATTTTTCAGCCAGTACAATTTTTTGCCAACCAAAATACCTTTGCAGAGAGACATGGTTTAATTCTTCCCTGCCTGGCTTTAATCCATTATTTCTGAGCTCCTTTTGGTACCCTCTGGCTCTTGCACTGGAAGAGAAAATCTATTTGATTGTTGCTACCATTTGTGGTGGACTGTGTCATATCTGTCCCATCAGTTCTGTCTTTTCCAGGCTGGAGGGTCCTAGTCTGTAGTTTCTTGTTTGGAAGTGGTTCCAGACCATGTTAATAATTTCTCAACCTTTGCCAGTTCTTCTCTCCATTGCAGAAAAGGATCTGGGGGGCTCAGCACTGCCTAGAGCATTCCAGATGTAGGCACATTTTGAGTTCATGCAGTGCCATTTTGGTATTATTTGGGTTTTTCTGTCCCCCTTTCCTAATCAGTTTTAAGTTTCAGCTTGTCTGCCCACTGTGTGCTTCAATCCCAGTTTCTCCTTTTGTGTTGTAGTAGGGAGACCAGAATCCAATATTTGTGTGAAGCAAGAGAAGCATCAACACAAGATGGGTCAAAAGCCAAGAGGCAATAGCTGCACCTGCACTAGAAACTTCTGAAATTCTGCTGGAGAGCTTGGCTGGGGCCAGAATTCATTCTTCCCATGGCAGCTTTTCCCAAACCATTTGCTTTCTGCTACATTTGATAGTTTCCCTCTTTTATCCTCCTTGAATTGTAGGACATGGTTGCTCCTAGTGCCCTTGTGTTGGTCTCTCCATGTTTGTTGTAGAGCAGCTTTTAACAACTTTCTGTCCTGCCTCACCTGGCTGTCTTGTCTTGTCTTTACCAGGCAAAATGGAGACATCAAATTTTTGACAAAAGGAGACAACAATGCTGTGGATGACAGAGGGCTCTACAAGCAGGGGCAGCACTGGCTGGAGAAGAAGGATGTAGTAGGACGAGCAAGAGGGTGAGTGAAGTTGAAAATAATGGGGCTTTTCACAGTGCTGTCCCCAAAAGCCATCTGGTAAATCCCCTTTTGCTGGGTTTTGTAACCTGCCTGAGAGTGTGGAGAGTTCAGTTCTTAGTTTGGCTTAAGCAGAGGCATTGAGGTGTGAGCTGTGTCCTGAGGTGTTGGTGCTGGATGGACACAGATGTAAGGTAGGTAGGCTCAGACTTGATCAGAATTGTCATCGGATTTCTCCTGGGAAGCTCAGTGTTTGCAGGCAAGTGAAATCTGAGCCAGGCACAGACTGAAACACCCTCTGGGCTGGTTGTCACCCACTGCCACAGAGAGGAAGTCACCAGCCCCTTGATTACAGCCCTCAGGATGCTTGAGTGACTCTCCCTCTACACCCTGGAACGGTGTTTATTTTAAAAAAACCTTTATTCTTGTAGATTTGTGCCCTACATTGGAATAGTGACTATCTTAATGAATGATTATCCAAAATTTAAGGTAAGAATTTCTCTATTCCCTGCCTGCTTTTCCCACCCCAGCTATAATTCCTTGCTAAGAACACAGGCAGAGCCCTGTGCCCTGCAGGTTTGCTGCTGTAGATGTCAGTGTGCACTCCCTATCTCCTCTGCTCTCTCTTCCAGTATGCAGTCCTCTTTTTACTGGGTTTATTTGTGCTGGTCCATCGAGAGTAATCCCTTGCACTGAACTACTGAAGATGAAGGTGCCATGGAATTTTCTAGATGAACCTTTAAAGTAGCTGATGGTCCAGTGTACCAGGAGAAAGAAGAAAGCATGCATTTCAAAGCTTCGTGCCAGTTTGGGTTTGTTTTGGTTTTTACTGCTCAAGGGCGAATGTTTGTCACAGTATTTCCAATGGTTTGTCACATTTTAGCCTTTTTAGTGAATTTTTATATTAAAAATTTGAGCCAAAGTGTTTAGTGCTTGTACTTTGAAGCTGAGCTTCCTCTCCAAGTGCCTCTGGGACTGTCTGCTCAGTGTGTGCCTGGCAGGGCCAGGTGCCCCCTCCCTTGTGCTCACTGAACTGTCCTCTGGTGACTTGTGGCCAGGACAGTTCTTTTCCAATTCAGAACTGGAATAAAGATTTTGCCTCTTGCCACGTTTTTTGTTATTGCCCTGATGAGAGCAGCCTCCTTGCCCAGGTTCTGGGGAATACCTGGGCTTTGCTGAAAGCCACCATCGAACTTGTTCTCTCTTCACAGAGCAGTAGCAGCTGCTCCTCTCACCCCTTTTTGGGGAATAATCTGTCCTGAGCTGTAGATCATTCAATATTTCTCTGTTTCTGTAAATCACACTGAAATAATCTGCCCAAACACTGCAAACTGTTTGGGGTAGAAGATGGCAAAGGATTACTTTGTGCATTGTGTAGGTAACAGAAGGATAGAGATGGGAATTCCCCACAGCTCTTGGACAGGGATGATTTAGCAGGATGCAATAATAAAAATTGCTTAATTTTTATTGCAAATTGAAAATTGCAATTCATTGCAATTTATTGAAAATTACAAATTTAAATTGCAATTTTATTGCAATTTATTGAAAATTGCTATTTCCAAAAATTGTTTTGAAAAAGGGCTTCAGGTGTCCTGTGAGCTGGCCACGTCTCACATCTCACCTGAAAGCTACAGACTGCCCTGGGGTCTGAAATAAAAAACCCATGGGGTCTGAAATAAAAACCCACTGAGGTCTGAAATAAAAAACCCACTGGGGTCTGAAATAAAAACCCACTGGGGTCTGAAATAAAAACCCACTGGGTTCTGAAATAAAAACCCCACTGGGGTCTGAAATAAAAAACCCACTTTTCACCACTGCTTTTTTCTGAGCTTCTGCTTCAGGCTTGTGATCCTGCTGGTGGAGGTGTTGTCAGAAGGAGCCCAGGGAGGAGGTGCAAGGCAGTGATGCTGCAGTTGATCAGCTCTTCTCCATGACTGCTCCAGGATTCCAGAGCAACAGGAATCGTTGCAGATGGTCCCTGCAGCCTCACACACAGCTTGTATAAAGCAAAAGCAGTCAGGAAAAGCAAGGACAAAATCCAGTGGGGTGTTTATGGCTGTTTGCGGTTTCTTGCACGTGTTTCTCTTTGGGTTTGTCAGGCCTCTCCCATCTCTGGAGGTGAATTACACACAAAGGGCTCAGTTGAGCTTGTCTGAAAGCTGCTAACCAACACCTCCCCATGAACACTCACTGGGAGTGCTGCTGCTGCTGCTCTCCAAGTCCTGTCCCTTTCACACCTTCCCCAAAATTCTGAGTGTGTAAAAGCAGTTTATTCCTGTCACTGAGCTAATTTAACCAAAAAAAGGCTGACACACAAAGGTTTAACTCTCAAAGTGCTGAGCCTGCAGTTCCAGAGGGTGGCAGCTGCTGTCAGGAGTCCCTGGGCTGGGGGACACAAGGTGAGCTCTTGAGGAGGGTGTGCCCTGCTCTCACCTGGTGCTGTGGGAAGGAATTGAGCAAATGTGGTGTTGTGAGGTCCTTAGGATGAGGTGAGAGATGAGAATCTGACTCCCATGTTCTCAGAAGGCTGATTTATTATTTTATTATATTAAAAGAAATAATATACTAAAACTATGCTAAAGAAAGAGAAAGGATACATCAAAAGGCTAGTAAAGAGTGAATAATAAAAACCTATGACTGACCAGTCCTGACACAGCTGGACTGGGGTTGGTCATGAAGTAAAAACAATTCACATGGCACCAATCCAAGATGCTCCTGTTGGTGAGCAGCCTCCAGATTGCATTGCAAAGCAATCAAATTATTGTTTACATTTCTTTTCTGAGGCTTCTCAAGTTCTCAGGAGAAAAATCCTGGCAAAGGGGTTTTTCAGAAAATATCACAGTGACAAACAAGTGCTTAAAAAATGCAGGGTGGTTGTGAGGGGTGATGGGAGCCCCTGCTGCAGCCCAGCTCCAAGGCTTCCCTCCAGGCTCTGCAGGCACTTGGAGAGCAGGAACCATTGCCCTAAAGCAGGGGCTGCCATGTGGCATTTGGGAATTCATCTCTGCAGCCCTGTTGTGCCTGCTCTCAGCTCTGTGCAGCTGGGAATGTGGCTCTGCTTCCTGCAGTTGGGAAATGGGGAGTTGACTCCAATAGGCAAAGAATAATTTGGCAGCCAACCCCATCACACTCTAACACCCAGCACCCTCTGTGCCACCTCCCATGCCAGCTCCCTCCTGCCTTGCAGCCAAACCTTTCCTGCCACAGTGGGATGAGGGAGTGCTGGGATGAGCCTGCACAGGCTGGAAACTGGGGATATGGGGGCAGCATGACACAGAGCTGCTGCTGGCTCCATCCCCGCCAGATTTATTCTGCTTTGCTGAGCAGAAAAGGCACGGAGTGAGCAGGATGTGTGGCTGGCTGGGTGCTGATGCTGAGGTGTTTGGGAGCACTGCTGAGCTCCCACAGAGCCAGAGTGGCTGGTGATATGTCACAGACACATTTTATGAAAAATCCTTTCCTTAGGATTTTTTCCTCCTGAGAAGCTGCGAGGCCTCAGGAACAAAATGTAAACAATGGTTATCTGCTGCTGTGGAATGCAACAG
>JAWWMS010000024.1:17516199-17527256 GCA_035048045.1 Chlorospingus semifuscus
CCTGCGCGGGGCTGAAGGACTTGTAGGAGGTGTTTGCCTGCACCCAGCCACGCTCCCAGTCCCCTGTGAACTGCACAACTGCCAGGAAAAACGAAGCTGGGGTTAAAGCAGGTCCAGGCTTTGCTGTGCTCAAGGGGAGAATCACAGGTGAGTGGCAGCATTCCCACCATGGCACTGGCAGGGAGTGTTGGGAGGGCAGGAATGCTGATTCAGCCACCAGGACGTGCCCCAACCAGCTCCCACACCCTGCAGAGCTCGGGTCCTCCCCTTGCTAAGCATCCACTCCCTGGATCCGGGAACAGCAGGGCTCTGATCCCCAGGCATGGACATCCTGATCTGACTCCTGCTTGGACATCCTCTCCAGAGCTTCCCTGCCAGCTGCCCACCATGGCAAGCACCACAGCACCCAGGGTTCAGAGATGAGCCACAGCAACAGGGGTGAGTCTCATTTCCCACATCCAGCTCCCTGAATTGCATTATTAGTGAATAGTAAAGGTCATTGTCAAAAGGAGAGGTTGAGAGGGGTGGGAAGTGCCATCACAGCTTGGGCAGTCATTCCAGCTGGGAAAAAAAGAAAAATTGGAAGCTTTTCCGGTCTATGTTTTTGGGAACAAGGTATCCTTTTTGGAAGCACTTCCACTTTGCAGTGGGGTTCATTTCCAACAGGGAAGGTAAAGCCGATGGTTTGATGCTAGGCTGAGCAAAACTCTCCTGAGAAAATGTTCAGTTGCTGAGTCAACTTGTGAGGGCACTGATGCAGTGGGAGCTCCACAGGAATGTTTCTGGCTGCAGGGCTGAGTGTGCCGTGCTGCTGCCAGACGGAAACTGTGACGCTGCCTCAGGAACAGTGTGTTCCTCCCTGTGCCCGAGCAGAGCCCGGCTGCAGCCCTGTCCCACAGTGGTGCTGGTGCCTCTGCAGGGCTGGGCTGTGGCTGTGGGACCAGCCCTGGCCTCCAGCCCTGTGCCCCTCCAGCCCAGCACCAGGGTCTCAGGTGGCTCTGGTGGCATCTCCCAGACCCTGGGATGGTCCCTGTGCCCCACAGCTGGTCCCAGGCTGGCTGCCTAATCCTGGTGTCTGGTCAAATCAGAGCTGAATCTTTTAGGTCATCATCATCCCTCCCTGAGCAGTCCATCTTGTCCTTCACAGCAGGAAGGATGCTTTGATTTAGGGTCAGGGCTGGTTTCTCTTGCCACTGGCATCTTCTGTCCCCTCAGTACATCCTTTCTTACCCATCCTGTTGCCCTGAGCTGGAAATCCCACTGCCTGGTTTCCACCATCAGTTATTGTAGGAGATTTCCTGGTTTTTACTAAATTAAATCCTCTCCTTCATCTCCTCTGACCTTGCTCCTTGGGAGGTGTTTACCCCACCTCTACAATCCCTGCCCTGCCTGTGCTTTATTCCAACCTGCTCCCTCCACATCACTGCCAGGCTCCTCACAATCTCGAAACACACCTGGCTGCAGCACAAGAGGGCTCACAGAGTGGGGGAAATAATGGAAAACTGGTGAGGAGGACTGCAAACACATCAAGCAATGTGTAGAAAACCCCAGAGATCACAGTGAGCACTGTCCAGCCCTGTGTGTTGGGGAAGTGGAGCACCTATTGAACGAGGGAAGATCAAAGTACATCAGTGAGCTACACCTGCACAAATCCCTGCAAACCAGGTGCAAACAGCAGGTTTGGTGCCCCTTGGTGACAGTGCCCTCCCTGTCTCTAGCCAGTGCTGCTCTGGGGGTCCCCTGGAGGGCAGGGTAATGAGAATAAACCTGCTCTCTGTATTTCATCCATGCCTTTGTGGTTGTTCCTGCACCCTGCCTGTGCCAGGTACACACAGCTGGAGGAACACGGGACTGTGCAGCCTGATGGAGCTGGGGCTGTTTGAGTTACACCAGCAAAACCCTCAGAAATAACCACAGGCACCTCCAAGCACCCTCAGCCCAGGGAAGGGAAAACGAAAGGAAGGGAAAGCCATTTTGGGAACTGTGTGACTGCTTTGAAGAGCAAGGCTAAGGCAGACCCCACGACCAGCTGTGGTTGTGCCCCTCAGCTCACATTTCCCAGCCCCAGGGTTCAATCCTTCCCCCAGAGGTTCAATCCTTCCCCCAGAGGTTCAATCCTTCCCCCTGAGCCATCCCCGGGGACTGCCCTGCACTCACCGACAATCACCACTCCCACGAAGAGGCTGAGGAGAACACGGAGAGTCCAGTAGAGCCTCTGCAGGGAGAGAGGTGGGACATGAGGCAGCAGGAACAGCAGGAACAGCCCTCCTGCCTCCCTCTGAACCCCGGGAAGGGTCCCAGCACCCAAAGCCACCCATCCCCGGGGTCCCAGCACCCAGGGCCACCCATGCCCAGGGTCCCAGCATGTGGAGCACCCCATGCCCGGGAGGGTCCCAGTACCCAGAGCCGCCCATGCCCGGGGTCCTGGCACCCATGCCAGGGGTCCCAGCATGCGAGGCACCCCATGCCCAGGGTCCCAGCACCCATCCCCGGGGTCCCAGCACCCAGAGCCCCCATGCCCAGGGTCACGCACCGCCCGGCCGCGGATGCCCGGGATGATGAGCAGGAAGCAGCAAGCCAGCGTGAGGAACACCACGGTGACTATGATGGTGCTGATGTCAAACACGGCAGCCTTCCTGTGCTGCGGGTAGAAGGGGTAGACGCCATCGAACAGAGTCATCCTGCACCTCCAGGAGCCTGCGGGACAGAGCTGTGACAGCGGTGGCCCTGCGCTGCCCTGCCTGGGCGCCTCCAGCCTGCGGTGGCTCCGTTCTGGAATAACCAGCTGAGGGAGGTGCACTTGAAGGGTCCCCAGAGGGACAAGGAAATGTGACGCTGGCAGCGAGGCGGGCAGAGCGCTCAGAACACTCCCAGCAGAGGACACGCCACCCAAATCCCTCCTGGAGGAGAGAGGAGGTGCCTGGGGCAGGCTCAGCAGCCTCAGGGGCCGTGGCACCCCAGCAGACACCAGCCCTGGTCCTGAGGAGCAGCCCCAGAGCAGGAACCTGTCGAGCTCCTCCAGCAGGTGCAGCCAGGGCTTTCTTTCCTCCTTGGGCTGGAAGTGCCCAAGCCCACTGGGGGAACTTCCCAGTGGGGAAAGAACGCAGAAGTATTTTCCTTCGAAATGACAAGGAACCACTGAAAACGTGGATTTCACAATAGCAAAATGATCCCCAGCCAGGGGCCAGCAGTGCCAAGTGGAACTAAGCCCATTTCTCCCATTCCTGCCCATTTCCTCCAAGAAGATTTTCCCAGGAGCTGCTGGTCTGACAAAGGAGGAAGAGGAAGGATTGGTCCTGCACGTGGCTGAGGGGGGCCAGAAGCAGCCCCCATTCCCAGCATGAGGGTCCAAAGAACACTCAAAACTCTGTCAGCACATCTCAAGGTTGAAGGAAGCTGAATGATATAAAATTAAAAGGTGTGTGCAATTCACACAGGTGACCTTGACCTTCCTCTGGCGCTCCACTTCCAGCAATTGCACACCTTATTCCTGTGTTATTCCTGGGTTAGATCTTCTCTACCAAAACTGATAATATGCTTAGTCCTCTTGTTTTGCTGATTTAATAACCTCTCTGCATGTCACTGCCCCAGGAAGTTTGCTAAAGTCAGGGAATGCCAGAGCTGATCTGACTCGTGTCTAAGCAGCATTTATTCTGTTCCTGTACAGAGCAGGTGATTTTATTCTCATTTTCCAAAAAACAGTTTTAATCATATTTTTGGGTAAGATCCAACCCAGAGCAATTCAGCCACAAAAAGCTGGTCCCAAATCCCTGGAGGTGAGTGGGGACCACAATAATTATCATAAAACAGTTTGTTTAGGCAGCTGAATTGCTTTTCAATACATAAAGCAATATTTGGTTTGAGAATAATTTTCTGTCCAGTAACCCAGATAATGGCAGCAAAGAGTGGAACAGAGACTGGGATTTTACAATGGCTCTGAATTTAACTTGACTGCTACAGACTGACAGAGCTGCTGTGTGCTTTTAAAAATCTTTTTTGGGGCTATTTTGCTGTAACAGCTCTGGGTTTATTCCTTGGAAAGCCAAACCTGGAGAGAGGCAGCCCTCAAGTGTATTTACCTGGCAAGAGGAGCTGCAGCTGATTCCTGTCTCCTGAAGCCCAGCAAAAGTGCCCACAAAACAGTCAGAGCTGCTGCAAGAAAAGAAATAAATGAGTAGTTTAACCTAGGACAGATTAAAGCATAATGGCTTGATTTGCACTTGTTCCTGCTACCTTTTCCCAAATTTCCTATGAGATACAATGAAGCAGGAAACATTTCCAAGTGTATGTTCACCAAAAGACAACTCTTCAGAGTTTAAAACTTTAAAAACCGGAACATAGCATGGAGAATGCTGTCTTGTTAAATCTAAATTTAGCTTTCAAGCAACACCAATGGATGTTTGCATTTCTGTAAGCTGGGACTCGTTTTATAGAGAATTTCCAGGGAAACAACTCTTGATGCCTGTCCATCTTTCTCCCTTGATTGCCCTTCTGGCATTTTTGCAGCTCTTTTTGCAGCTTTAAGTAGAAGAGTGATGACTACAGCTCACAGCAGGAGAAACTGAGCTTGTTGCACCTTGGGAAGCATCCTCCACACTGAAGCTGTGACCTTAGAGGGGACCTGGGGGTCCCTCTGTCACAGTATATGGAGGGGGGAAAAAATGGCAACACCTCCAAGGAAGGATCAGCAGTTCAGCAGAAACAGACAAGCTAATCTTATATTTTAAAATAGTCGAGATCTGGAGAAGAGAAAGACAAAGGAGGCAGAAAGTTTGCCCAAACCCCAGAAGTTTCTCCTTACAGAATCTTCATTTCCCTGCTCCAGAAAGAATCAGGATAAAAGGATTTTTTTGGAAGTGCTCAGCCAAAAGACTCCTGGTGGCAGAGCAAACAGCAATCCTAGCTGGGGCTCACAGCAATCCTGGCTGGGGTTAACAACAATCCTAGCTGGGTTGCTCAGGGCTGCAGATTGGTATTTTCCACGGGGAAAAAAAAAAATCCTGTCCCCTGGAAACTGAACCATCAGAACTGCAACTCTCAGCGGGGGAAAGAGGGGTGAGGAGGGAACCTGGCTGTGCTTTCCTGCCCCTGTGACAGGGTGCAATAGAGGAAACCGAGGGTTAGCGCAGGTGGAAGCATCCTCCCCTCGCAGCCCCCCGCAGCAGGGGCGGGGGTGGGGGTGCAGCCCCCTTCCACCACATACCTGTTCCTCCTCCTCCTCCTCTTCCTCCTCCTGCTGCTGCTGCTGTTCTAGCGGGCGGCTCCGTCCCGCTCGGCGCTCTTATAGGGCGCGGGCCGTATGTAACCCGCGGAGCGCCCGCCCCAGCGCACTGCCGCCGCCCGCAGCGCTCCAGGTGAGGCCGCAGCGGCACCGGCCGACACCGGGGGGACACCGGGGGGACAGCGGAACCGGGGGGACAGCGGCACCGGGGACACGCGGTAACTGCCTGGGAGGGGATCGGGATGGGAGGAATGGAGGACACACGCGTGGGGCAAAGGGAGGTGGGATGGCGGGGGGGACGAGTGTCCTGCTCGGGGTACAGGGACACTCGCGGTCCCTGCGTGTGTCTGAGGCCGTGGTGTCCGCACTTGGGAGGATGTTTGAGGAACTGGGGCCACGCGTGTCCCTGCCTGTCTGCGGGACCGGGGTCATGCGTGTCCCTGCCCGTCCCCCGGGGTCGCACCGCGCGCGTTCCCGCCTGTGTGGGAGCTGCGGCGCCGGGAGCGCGCCCGACCCCTCCGGCCCCGCGCACGGCCAGGGCCGCGCACGCTGCGACCTGCGGGGCTGGGGCTGTCACTGCTGGATGGGACAGGGCTGGGGCTGTCGCTTCTAGAAGGGACAGGGGCTGGGGCTGTCACTTCTAGAGGGGACAGGGGCTGGGGCTGTCGCTTCTAGAGGGGACAGGGGCTGGAGGTACTCCTCCCCACATCCCGCTGTGGGGACACGCTGCGATGGGGCCGTGCCCGGGGGATGGAAGGGTCGGGAGGTGTCCCCGTGTCCCGAGGGCTCCGGGTGATGTGTGAGTGAGCACGGTGAGATGGAGCCCCGGGGGATGGAGGTGTCGGGCCGTGTCCCCGTGTCCCAAGGCTTTGGGTGAAGTGTGAGTGAGCACGGTGAGCTGGAGCCCCGGGGATGGAAGGGTTCCCATGTCCCCGTGTCCCGAAGGCTCTGGGCGATTTGTGAGCACGGTGAGCTAAAGGTTCCCATGTCCCCATGTCCCGAGGCTCTGGGTGGTGTGATTTGTGAGCACGGTGAGACAGAACCCGGGGGATGAAGGGGTCGGACCGTGTCCCCGTGTCCCCGTGTCCCGAGGCTCCGGGTGATTTGTGAGCACGGTGAGCCGGAGCCGTGCGTGACCTCGCCTGCAGGATGCGGTGGAGCCCCGCACATCCATCCCTGGCGCTCAGGGAGCAGGCACGGCACAGAGCGTGTCCCTGCGAGGGGACAGCACACCGCGGGCTCGGGCAGAGACCCCTGACGGTCCTGCAGGGGACAGAGCCCCTGCCGCGCCCTGGGACACTGGGGGAAGCTGGGGACACCGCTTGTCCCCGTGTGCAGATTGTCCGGGGGTGCGCTCACCTCTAGGACACTCTGGGATCCAGGGCTGGGGACATGGAGCCGGTTCTGAAATCCCAGGAGTGACTGGGGTGTGGGGGAAGGTGACAGCCCCCAGGTGTCACCTTCAGCAGCTCTGGGAAGAGATAGAAATTAGCTGTGGCTCACAAGGACCATAGGGATCAGGCTCCAGGCTTCTGGAATGCCTTGGATCTGTTGTCCTCTGGGTGACCACACGGGTTCTGCCGTGGGGCTGGTGCTCTCTCAGGATGCTGGTGTGTCCCACAAGCCCAGGGGACTCTGGGAGGCTGAAGCCCTAACTTTCAGGGAACCTAAAGTTAAATCTTGAAAATCTGCTGGGATCAGGTGGAACAGGAGGTCCTTGCTCTGTGGGAAGCTGTGTGTTTGCACTTAGACATGGTTTTTGGAGGGGTGTGAAGCTCCAGGCTCTGACAGGACACAGGGATCCTCTCTGATGGGAGAAGACAAGTTGAATTTCATGAGATGCAGAGGGAGTGAGTTTCCAAAGGTGGCACAGGGAATCTCTGGAAAAGCAGAATTTGGAGGGCTCATCATTACAATATTCCTGGGAAGCTTGACAAGGCTGTGGAAATAATACAAATTTGCCAAACTTTCCCTCAGCAAGCTGCACCAGGGGCTTCCAAGGCCAGTCTGTGAGATGACCACTGTGATTGTATAACACTGGCCATGATCCAGACTGGAAAGCCTCCAGAGCCTTGGATTGATAAGGCATAAGATAAGTAGATTTGAATTCCTGGGTGTAAGGAGATAAAGGATTCATGAGAACTGGCATGTCATCTCATGACTTGGGACAAGAGTCATTCCCATACCTGAGGACAAGGGAGGTGTGCTCAGTGACAGAAGGGATTTTAAAACACTTGTTGTGCTGGAACTCTGTGAGAAGACCCAGGGGGAAAGGGGAGATGTGTTGTTAAAGGACATGAAAGAACACATGTGCACGCTGCTGTTCTCAAGGCGAAGAAAAAAGGGAAGTTTATTTTCTGACTCTAACATTTATAGTTTTCCAAGAGTGACAGTGGATTGGAGGGTGACAGTGCCACCTCTCCAATGACACTGGACACACTAACAGCCTATCAACTTTCTCCTCCTCTATAAAGGAATGTAAAACAATGAGTTATTTACAGAAAGTGTGTGAGAAAGTTCCCTACAAGAATGCCAACATCAGAAGGCTTAGAAAAATCTTAAAAACCAGAGGGACAGAGATGATGTGTGCTGTGGCTGTGGTGATGTGCTTTGAGCCTTGGCCCTGATCTCTGTCTCCTGAGCCACCTTCAGACCTTGCTCTGGGTGCGGGGGCAGCTGCACATTTGGAGTCAGGAGGAGATAAACCCAGCTGTGCCTGATAAATCCAGCTGTACCTGATGAATCTAGCTGTGCCTGATGAATCCAGCTGTGTCTCTGGGATCTCCCTCTCTGCAGCACAGGGGGCTGTGTGGACCCCTCTGCACAAGTCAGCAGCTGCTGCCCCTGCCCAGGGAAGGGGCTGCTTCACCAGGCAGAGCTTCCGGGCAGGACAGTCCCAGTCCCATGGTGACAGCACTGTGCCCATCCTGCCGGTGACCACAGGCACCTCCTGTGTCACTGTGAGCCAAACTTTCCTGTTCTTTGTGCAGAATGGGGCTCACAGAGTCTCTGGTTCCCACCAGCTGCACAAAATAAATCCCACATCACCCAGACCATGCTCAGCACAGGGCTGTGGGGTGGAAAGGATGGAAGAGCTGTGGTCATGGTCAAGGAGCGTGGAAATGTCACTTCTTGAGACACAACTTATTTTCTAATGCAAAAAACCAAAAATACAGGAATCTCTGGCAGATGTAACCACAGGTTACGTGCTCTGCTCACAGCCTGGTGATGAGTGTTTAAATTTATGAATGTAATCAATGTGAGTGCAAATGATAATATTTAAGTCTCAGATCACTTTGTTTTCCAAACAGACAGTTCAATATGAACTCATGTTTTGCAGTTTGCACCACTGGGAGTTACAGGTGAAAAATCCGCACTGCAATTCTCAGTAAATGAAATATAAAACCTACAGAGCTGCTGGAAATGTGTAAGCCTCTCCAAAACCAGATTTTATTTCAGTTTTAATTAAATCAATGAAAAAAAAATTAAAAATTACAAACATCAGTTTGGATGTGACAGAGTGATGTAGGAAAAGCTGAAACCTGTGTGCTGCTGCATCTCCTGGCAGCACAGCTCTTCTGAAACAGTGCTGATCTTTGGGTACACACTGAACCAGGGACAAAGAGCCATATTTAGTGGAAAATCTGTCTTGGACTTAAATTCAGGTTTGGAATTTCTGTGCATGGAAAGCCAGGGGTAGGTGGAATTGTCACATTTGTGACTCTAAGTCACTTTACAATTCAGACAGGGAATCCTCCTCTTCTGCCAGGTGTTGCCTGGGATTTTAAATGTTCAGTTCCCACTGGTGAAATCTGCTCTGGATCCAGGGCTTTTGTGGAAAGGAGATGGTAAAGCACCATGAGGAAGGCTGGGCAGGAGGGATGGCCATCAGGTCAGCTCAGAGGGGATCAGATTATCCCATCACCCACTCTGGGATGGCTGAGGCTGTTCCGTCATGTTCACAGCTGGATTTGCTTGGATGGGGCAATGCAGGGGAAATTTCCAGCTGCAATGTGCCTGTCTCTGTGATGAAGGGCTTTCTGTGACAGAGCAGATGGTGAGCTGTGGGTCTGAACTGGGACACCCCAAGGCAGGAACACTGGTCCTGCTCCAGCAGAACCTTCCCAAGGTGATGGGGTCTCACACAACTCCTGCCAACTCCCCAGAGCCCACATTAGCAGGCACTGCTGGTGGATGATGGCAGCAGGGAGGTTTTACCCAGCAGCACAAACCACAACAAGGGGCTGAGGTTTGCTCTTTCCACGTTTCCAGCCTCTGGGAAGAACCCACCTGCATCTCCCTCCCTCTCCTCTCCTTTTGCAGGTTGCTGCTTCCAAGGGCTGATGGAACCTGCAGCAGCAATGCTGAGCTTGGTGGTGGCTCTGGTGGGAACATGGACCTTGGGGGGTAAGTGTGATTTTGGGGAAGGGAACCCAAAGGGAGATCCTGGGAGTTGGTGCCCCTCAGGGGAATTTCCTCTGAGCCACAGGACATCATTTCAGAGCACCCTGTTCTTGTGGAGGTGTCTCTGCCCAGGGTGAATGGAACCAGGTGGAGTTTATGGTCCCTTCCAACACAAATTCCATCATTCTGTGATGCAGTTTGTGAGGAGATAAAAAAAAATTGGAGCAAAGTGCAGGTGGAGAGACTGCCCCATGGCAGCTGAGTACACAGCTTGTTAGCTGGAGCTGGAAGTCTTTGCTAGTATTAGCAAAATAAAAACTAAAAGTAATAAAAATTCATATGAAGGAAATAAGGCTGATGCAAAAGGGTCAAGTATTTCCTTGACTCACATGGACTTTGTAGGGGTCAGAAGTAAGGAGAGGTTTCTGATCCAGTGAGAGAAGGAAAAAAGGAATGTCATTTGGGATTAGACTGGTGGTGGCCACAAATTGATCTGGGGACATCAGGATCACAACATGAGTTTCTAATTTTAGCTATTGTCCCTGAAAAGGAGTGCAAAATTTGTCTGAAAACCTGCACAATTGGGAAGTTTCAGAAAGAATATGGAAAAAAAATCCCAATATAAATATAATCCTCTAGTGGTGATGCTTTCATGCTTTTTTCTTGCTGCTGCTGAGGTGTGTTCTGTGTGTTGCAGGAGCCCAGGAGAGCATCTCGTGGGAGGTGCAGCGCTACGATGGCTGGTACAACAACCTGCTGCACCACAGCCACGGCTCTGTGGGTGAGTGCCAGGGGTGCCAGGGTGGCATGGGCACCGTGAGCTGCCCCCTGGGCACGGGGCTTTCTGACCTGAGCCTGAACCAGGCAGGTGAGCAGCCAAAGCCACCTCCTGTGGCCCCCAGCGGCCCCAGAGGCACCTGAGAGCCTGTTGGAGCAGCATGCAGCAGCCAGCCTGCCCATGTCAGGGCACTGCCACATTGTGCTGCTGCCCAGGTCACACTGGTGCTGGATCAGTCCCAGAGCAAAGCTGTGCCTTTGTGAGATAGCTCAGAATAGACCCAGCTCTTTTCAGCAGGTGTTTCTGTGGTGGTCAGGGATCCCAGAGCTGCAAAAAAACATCTTTAGCCAAAATCAGCACGCAGTTCAACAAGGATCCAACACAAGGCAGAAGAGCTCATGGTCCAGGCATGTGATGGTGTTCACAGGGGTTCTTGGATGAGGGAAGAGATGAGGATCTGACTTATTATTTTATGACATATATTACATTAAAACTAAACTAAAAGAATAGAAGAAAAGGATCTCATCAGAAGGCTAGCTAAGAATAGAAAGGAATGATAACAAAAGCTTCTGTCTCGGACAGAGAGTCCGAGCCAGCTGACTGTGATTGGCCATTAATTAGAAACAAGCACATGAGACCAATCACAGATGCACC
>JAWWMS010000024.1:17539491-17554719 GCA_035048045.1 Chlorospingus semifuscus
TTCTATTCTTAGCTAGCCTTCTGATGAAATCCTTTCTTCTATTCTTTTAGTATAGTTTTAATGTAATATATATCATATAATAATAAATCAGTCTTCTGAAACATAGAATCAGATCCTTGTCTCTTCCCTCAACCTGAGACCCCTGTGAACACAGTCACATCAGCTGTTGCTTCATGTGTGATGTTTGGGCCAGTTCACAGCTTTTCCTTGCCCACAGGAGATTCCTAAACTTTGTCTTGCACCTTCTGAATGGCTGTTTGTCATTTTGTCTCCTCAAAGGTATCCCTGAGGTCTCCAAGCAAAATCTGCACAACTGTGTCTCCTTCATAAAAAAGAACGAGCCAAAAGGGTAAGCTCCCTTCCTTAGTGGCACTGTGGCTATTCCTTCTCTTCCTGCCCTGGCTCACATCTGTCCTCTACCCCAAGCCTTCCAACAATGCTGCCACCAGATGCTGGAGCTCCCAGCACTGGGGAAGGGGTGGGAAGTGCATGCTGCAGGGGGCTGCCATCCCCTCCCCAGGCACAGCCAGAAGGGGGAATTGCCTCCTGCAGAGCCCTGTTGCATCCTCTGTGTGGGGATGGGAGTCCTGCATAGCCCTTCAGATGGAGGGGTTATCTTGGAGTGAATCCAGACCATGTGCAAGTGGAGTTAATGCAGGCAGGCTTGCAGGAAAGAGCTGGACCTGTTCCCAGCTGAGCCTGAGATGGGAAGTGGAGAAAAGGGGAAAATGTCAACAAGCACTTCTAGCAAATAGAACTCTGGGCTAGACACAGCTCTATTTCCACAGAACCATCTCTGAGGAGAAGAAAGACCCAAACCTGGACAGTGTGAGTCACTACATGGAGCGAAAAGGCCAAGAACTAAGGAAGAGACCAGGAAGAAAGTGAGTCCCCTCCCCAGCTGTGCTTTTGGGGCTTGGGCTTATCCTGTTTGCTGCTTCTCACACCTCCATGTCAGACTGGGTAGCCCTCTAGTCAAATGTCACTGCTCCAAGGAGGCACTCATTGGCCAAGGAGCTACAGAAAGAATCCCATCTTGGCAGGATAGTGCCATAGCTGGGTCTGGGTGATGTGCCTCTACAAAAAAACCTCTAAACAGATGAAGTGGCCAACTCATCTGGTTGGAATTGTGGTTTTTAGAGAGGGGTTTTGTCTGACAGTTCCTGCCTGTGCTCCTCCTGGTTCACCTGGGCTGCCTACAAGAGCTGCAGGAGAGAATTTTGTCCTCCCTGCTGTGGCAGCAGCAAGTATTTCTTGGAAGCAAGTATTTCAAGGAAGCAGTTCAGCTGCTGTTATTGTTGGCCATAATATCTTGGATTGCCTTAATTGCATCAATAAAAGAAGTTCCCCTTTTCCAGAGAGTTTTTTGATGGCTGAATAGTACTATGAAATTTACAGTTCTCATCTACAGTTTCATTTGTGAGTCATTGCCTCCACATTTACTACCAGCTTTTGAAGGCATTGCAGAGCAGGCTGACCTGAGATCACCCTCAGATGGTGTGCGCTCTGCAGGTCTCCCCTGTCGCTGATGTGACAGGGAAAAAAGGAATCCCAAACCTGGGCCCTGAGCCATTCCTTGCCAGGAAGACCTCAGGGTGACACCAGCACTCCTGCATTTGCCAGGGCAAACCAGTACCAGCTGCATCTGTACACGGAAGCGCGACGGAAGAAGTACGAGAGGAACAAAGTCCAGCAGAAGATCCAGGAGTTCAAGCGCTTCGTTGAGAATTACCGGCGCCACATCGTCTGTGTCATCCTCTTCTCTGCCATCACTGCTGGTGTTTTTGCTGAGAGAGCCTACTGTGAGTGCCCACCCTGCCCTGCTGAGGGGCACGGGCTTCCTGCCTCAGCACTGGTGGATGTCCTGGGGCATGATGGGCACAACTTTGGGCAACAGTGTCAGTCCTCCCCTGGACTGAGATCTCTGGAAGGGTCTGGTCCAATGGCCTGCTCAGAGAAAACCCTTTTCCAAAGCTGAATGAGGCTGCTGAAGGCCTTGTCTAGAGAAGGTGTGAGGAGTTCCAAGGCTGGTGATTCCACCGCCTTGCTGGGCCTGTGCTGGTTTTAGACCATCCTCCATGTGGAGAATTTCAAGGATTCAAACCTGAGTTTTCTACAGTGAAACTCGTGCTCTTGCCTCACATCCTTCTACTTTGTATGCCTGAGAAAGCCTTGCTGTGTGTGCCCATGAGATGGCTGCAGACAGCCAGCTTCTCTGACCCATCTCCTTGAGCCTGAACAAGCCCATTTCCCTCAGCCTTTCCCTTTCATAGACATAGCTCTGTGATGTCCTGCAGCTCCCACCCATCCTGGTGGTCTCCACTGGACTGGTTCCAGTTTATGGACACCTCTTATACCATTTCCCTCAGCCTTTCCCTTACATAGACATAGCTCTGTGATGTCCTGCAGCTCCCACCCATCCTGGTGGTCTCCACTGGACTTATTCCAGTTTATGGACACTTCTTATATTGGATTCCCCATCTGAGGCCACAGTCCCAATGTGCAGATTCCCAGGTGGACATTCTCCACCCTGGATCTCCAAGGACATCCTGTTATCCAGCAGTTCTGGGCCATTGTGCCCCTTTCCCCACACAAACCCACCCCTGGTGTCCTGTTTTTGGTGGAGCCACGCAGCTGGTTGTCCCCTTGCTGCAGGGAGGGTGATGTCCCTCAGCGATGGGCACACGACACCCCCTCCGCTCTCTCTCCCCAGACTACGCCTTCGCATCCCCCAGCACTGGAATTGCACAGACCACCTTCGTGGGGATCATCATCTCCCGGGGATCAGCCGCCTCCATCTCCTTCATGTACTCCTACATCCTGCTCACCATGTGCCGCAACCTCATCACCGTCCTGCGGGAGACCTTCCTCAATCACTACATCCCCTTCGACGCTGCCGTCGACTTCCACCGCTGGATTGCCATGGCAGCCCTGATTTTCTCAGGTGGGTGGGCTGCTGGGGCATTGCCACCCAACAGCAGAGGACCAGCCCACCACACCATGGCAGGACCAGAGACAGAAGCTTAAAGACCTTGCAGAGACATAGATGCCTTGCACTACAGAAACGGAGTCCTCCGAGTTACTCCAGGTCCCAGGGGACATCATCAGAGTCTGACACATCTCCATCCACATCAATTGATGCTTCCTTCTCTGTGTTTTTATCTCTTACAGTGCTCCACACTGCAGGTCACGTAGTGAACGTCTACATCTTCTCAGTCACACCTCTCAGTGTGCTGTCCTGCCTTTTCTCCACTGTCTTTACAAATGATGGGTAGGTGGAATTTGAAGCAGAGTCCATTCAAGGGTGTCCTGGGCATGGACAGAAATGAGAATGGAAACCATTAGTTCATTCTGGTCACTCCATGGCACAATCTCTTGTCCTTCTCCAGATCACAGCTCCCACAGAAGTATTACTGGTGGTTCTTCCAAACTGTTCCAGGTGAGAATAGGCGGTTCTTCCAAACTATTCCAGGTGGTTCTTCCAAACTATTCCAGGTGGTTCTTCCAAACTATTCCAGGTTTGTCCTGGAATATTAGGACTATTACTAGTGGTTTGGAAGAACCACTATTACTGGATTACTGGCGATTCTTCCAAACTATTCCAAGTGGTTCTTCCAAACTATTCCGGGTCTGTCCTAGCAGACAGACCTGCACACCTGTGTCCAGGATGGGCAGCCCTCTGCCTAGACAGTCAGAGCCCCTCTTAACTCTTCTCTCACAGGCATGACAGGAGTGCTGCTGCTCGTGGTCCTTGCTGTGATGTACGTGTTTGCCACACGCCACTTCCGGCGCGTCAGCTTCCAGGGATTCTGGATCACTCACCACCTCTACATGCTGCTCTACATCCTGGTAAAGGATTGGGGCTGGAAGGAGGGAGGGTGGTGCCCATGCACTGCAAGCCTGTAGGTGAACTCAGTGCAGCTGATGAGATGCAATAGCTTGGGGTAGTCCCAAGGGAGATGGTAGCCCCACTCCTGGCTCCCCATTGCTGTTGAGCTGCCACCAAATCATCCCTGGGCTGATGACTCGCCTTGCTAAAGGGTTCTGCTCCCTGCCCAGGTCATCATCCATGGCAGCTACGCACTGATCCAGCAGCCCCGTTTCCACATCTACTTCATCATCCCAGCTCTCATCTACAGCGCAGACAAGCTGTACAGCCTGAGCAGGAAGAAGGTGGAGATCAGTGTGGTGAAAGCCGAGCTCCTGCCCTCAGGTACCACAACATCCCTGGCCACCCAGCACCAGCCCAGCCCAGGCTCCCTGCAAGAGCATCAGGGGCTGCAGCGATGCAGGAGCATCAACCCCTCAACATCTCCAACTCAACACCTCCCCACAGGTGTCACCCACCTGCAGTTCCAGAGGCCACAGGACTTTGACTACAAGTCTGGGCAGTGGGTGCGCATCGCCTGCGTGGGGCTGGGCACCACGGAGTACCACCCGTTCACGCTGACCTCGGCCCCGCACGACGACACGCTGAGCCTGCACATCCGCGCCGTGGGGCCCTGGACCACCCGCCTGCGCGAGCTCTACTCTCCCAAGAGCCTGGCCCTCCTCGGCACGCTGCCCAAGGTGAGCCCTGCTTGGCATGTCACCCATGGGGACACCTAGACATCTGCCCAAGGTGAGCCCTGCTCGGCATGTCACCCATGGGGACACCTAGACATCTGCCCAAGGTGAGCCCTGCTCAGCATGTCACCCATGGGGACATCTAGACCAAGAGAGCATCTTGGCAATGGGTTGTGCCAAGTCTGAGGCATTCCTCCAGCCCTTCCAAGGCCTGGGCAAGCAGAGACTTCTGCTAACTGCTGTCTCCCTTCCAGCTCTACCTGGACGGGCCCTTTGGGGAGGGCCACCAGGAGTGGAACAAGTTTGAGGTGTCGGTGTTGGTGGGAGGAGGCATCGGGGTGACTCCCTTCGCATCCATTCTCAAGGACCTGGTCTTCAAGTCATCCATAAACTCCAAGCTGCTGTGTAAGAAGGTAAGAGTATCTGAAAGACAAGCCCCCCTGAGAGCTTGGACTCGATGATCTCAGAGATCTTTTCCAACTTAATTGATTCGTGATTCTGAGATGCCTCCTGCTGCTGCTGGCCTCTTTGGGGGTAAAATCCTCTGTGGAGTCCATAGACATTCATGGGGATGCTGGCCCCACTCTGGGCCCCATTCCACAGATCTACTTCATCTGGGTGACGCGCACGCAGCGGCAGTTTGAGTGGCTGACAGACATCATCCGGGAGGTGGAGGAGTCAGACAAGAATGGCTTGGTCTCTGTGCACATCTACATCACACAGCTGGCCGAGAAGTTCGATCTGCGCACCACCATGCTGGTGAGCCTGGGCATCCAAGGGCAAGGGTGTTGTGCCAGGCCATGCCATGCCAGGCTCTGCAGGGCCATGCTGGGCTGTGCTGGGCCATCTGACGTGCACCAATCTCTCTTTCAGTACATCTGTGAGCGGCACTTCCAGAAAGTGCTGAACAAGAGCCTGTTCACGGGGCTGCGCTCCATCACCCACTTTGGGCGCCCTCCCTTCGTGCCCTTTTTCAGCTCGCTGCAGGAGGTGCACCCTGAGGTCAGTGTCCACCTGGGGACAGGAGGAGGTGCACCCACTGGCCATTGTGGAGGACTGGTCCCAGCCTGTCCCCAAGGTCCTGGAGACCTCAGTGGCATCTGCACCAAGAACAGAGTGGAGAGGCAATGAATCCTTTTTTCCCTCTGGAGCCAGGCTGAGCTGCAGGAGTCAGCCATGCCCCACACCAGCCAAACACCCCCTGCTATTGCAGGGCCCCAGCTGCAACCTCTGACCTGAGCTGGGGGGTTCCCATCCTTCCTCCATGGCCCTGGCAGCTCCATGGGAATGGGACAACCTCCCCAAAAGCCTCTGGAGGCTGAGACAGGCTGCTCAGCCAGCAGCCATGCCCACAGCTGTCAGAGAGCAAGGGGGGCTGACTGTGGGGAGAGCTGGTGCTGCAGCCTGACCCTTTGGCTCCCTCCTTCCCCAGGTGCAGAAGATCGGGGTGTTCAGCTGCGGCCCGCCCGGGATGACAAAGAGCGTGGAGCAGGCGTGCCGGCACATGAACAAGAAGGACCAGACCTACTTTGCACATCACTATGAGAATTTCTGACCCTAGCCCACGCTGTTCCACGCTCTGGCTGCCGCTGCATTATTTCACCCTAGCACCTAGCAGCAGTACTTCCAGCAGCCACAGTCCCAGGCACCTTCCCCAGGTGAAAGCCTTGCAGAGCTGAGTGCAGGGATTCTGAGACCCACACAGCAGAGACCTGTGTGCTAGTAAAGCCTTATCATCCCAGCACTGCCCTACATGGCCCCAGTGAGAACCCCTGAGCCCTGCTACCATCCACACATCCCTGCAGCCCCACAGACAGGGGCATGCTGGTGTGTCCCAATCCAGTTATACCTAGCTCTGCTCCCTCAATGGCACAGGACAGAGCTTCTGCTCTGCTGGGGGACTCAAGGAATGTCAATCCAGTTTTGGGGAGCAGCTTGGTGCCTGCACAATCTGAATTTACAGCACTTTGTTCCAAGACTCATATGGTGAACAGATGGGGTGAGGAGCCCACAAGCTCCCTGCTAGCCCTCTTTTTGAAACAGCTCTCCTCACATCCTCTTCAGTGCCTGCTTGTTAACTCTCCAAGCCCTCCCTGGGTTTGCATAAGGCCTTAGCTGTGTTTGCATTGGCTTCTTCCAGCAGTGTCAGTCCTTCAGTCAGGAATCAGTTGTACTTGGTTAAGTAATGCCTGGCTTTGCATCACTGCTGCTTTTACAGGCTGTGGTTGAGCTCAAATAAAGCTGATTGAAGTCTTAAAACACTTTCTTGCCTCCTGTAGTTGGGTCTTGGTCTTGGAGCTGCTAGGAGAGTGTCTTGAGCTATTTATTGTTCAGCATCAGTGCTGCTTTAGCACTGTTCACAATTCTGCTACGTCTAAAGCCTGTCTCTTACAACCTTCCTAAAACCCTCTAATTTTATAAATTCCCACACCCTGCAAGCCCCTCCAACCCACCACCCCACACTTCAAGAGACACACTCTGGAAGGTCTCAGGCAGCCAGAATTTATTGAGGAACATTCAGTACCAAGGAAGGAACTGATCTCTCAGTACTAAAATTAACATGACTGTAATCAAAGATTAGATTTTTTTCTACCTCATTAGTACCTTGTTTGTGGCTCACAAACTCAGCAGGAAGGCTTGGTACTCCCAAATAATTATGGTTTGTTTGCAGTGGTAAAACCCTTGAGTGATGCTCACTCAAAGCAGTGGTAAAACCTTTGAGTGATGCTGTCCTGTCATGTCTCATCTGTGCTCCTTTCCATGTCAAAAGCAGCTGTGCCACCCAACAGCCCCTTCATGGGAGGCACATGAGGACAGGTCTCTCAGCAGTCCCAGTTTCCCTGCCTGCAGTGGTCCCACAACGAGCTGTTGGGGGCTGACACAGCAGACATGGTCCCAGTTGGCCTCCAATTTCCCAAAACCCCAGTTCTGAGCTCTGAGAAGAGCGTGGAGAGAATGACCTGAATGTGCCAGTATGACCTGAATGTGCCAGGCTTCCCATGCAGTGGGGAAGGGCAGGCTTTGTTCCACAGGCTGTCCAGTCCCTGAGCACCCATGAGGAAAGGGGGGCTGTTCACATAGGGTTATCTTGCATCCAGGGATTGCCATGCAGGAAATGCTGCAGCCAGGGCAGTGCAGGACAGGAAGGGAGGAGTGCCAGCACCTCCACCCTTGCTGTGCCACATGCCAGCTCCTCCCTGGCATGGAGGAACCTGGCCAGGCTCTCCTGCATATGTGGTCTGTGAAGAAGAGCCACCAACTGTGCAACCCATCATCTCTAATTCAGCATTTTGATTCAAACTATTGGTTGTCCATTTGTACTATCCCGTTAATGCTCTAATGGTGTCTCCCAGTAGCATTCACCCTCATTACATGTGATTTTCTAGTCAAGCAGCAGGGATGAGGGCAGGGCACTGGGACAGCTCAGGGGTTCTGATCAGTGGGGTCACACTTCAGCATGACTTTGACCCCCTCACCCCTCTTGGTGGTCTCGAAGGCCTCCAGAGCCTTCTCCAGGGGAAAGCGGTGCGTGACCAAGGGCTTGACGTTGATCCGCTTGGATGCCAGAAGAGAGATGGCCACAGGCCACCTGCAAGGGAAGCAGAGAGCAGGGGATGAGAGCAGCCACTACTCCGGAGTCCAGGAAAAGAGCATGGAGCAGCCTGGATCATCACAGTTATTTACCTAGCCCAGAGAAGTTTTGCCGGCAAAGAATTTTCTGGTGTCTTGTCACCATGATATTTTATGAAAAATCCCTTTGCCGGGATTTTTTCTCCTGAGAAGCTGGGAAGCTTCAGCTTCTCCATGTTTTGCTACTTTAGAATGTGGTTTGGAGAATTGTTTACCCAGCATGTGAATTGTTTTAATTTAATGTCCAATCACAGCCAGCTGTGTCAGACTCTGAGTCTGTCACAGGTTTTTATTATTCATTCTTGTGAAGCCTTCTGATGTCTCCTTTCTCTTTCTTTAGTATAGTTTAAGCATATAATTGTAATGTCATGGAATGGAATGGAATGGAATGGAATGGAATGGAATGGAATGGAATAAATCAGCCTTCTAAGAACTTGGAGTCAGATTCTCATCTCTCACCTCATCCTGAGGACCCTCACAACACCACAACAGTGTCTGGTGTGGGAGATGGGAAAAGCCAACAGCTCTGGGCTGTTGAGCTCTGACAAGACAGGCACTGCTACACAGACAGTTGAGAGAGTAAGTGAAATCACAGGAAGCAAGTGAAAATCACAGGAATCTACTACTTTGGAAGGCCTGAATAAAAACCAAAGCTGCAATGCTCTGCTCTCCTCTTGCCCAGCCTCTTGCCTGCACACTGACCATGGTGGAGCCCAAACTCATGGACTCAGTGCAGGGAGAAAAAAGGAAAAGCCTCATCCAGCTTCCAGCCTCTTCCCTGGCACAGAGTCCCTCATAGGGATTGTGTTGCCACTCTGTTTAGAATCATAGAAACACTGAGATTGGAAAAGGCCTCCAAGATCATCAAGTCCAACCTTGAATGGGCCAAATTAGAGCAACAGGGATACAAAGGAATGCAGCAGCTAATCCCAAACTGCCTACTTAATTACACTTCTCATTTTAAGAAGGAGCGTGACGACATCCCATAAATCCTTCCTGGAGAGCTGCAGACAAAGAAAAGAGACTTTCTCCATCAGCAAGAAAGTAGAGCTCTGAAGAACTTTAGCTTGGAGACACATCAGCCCCCCTGGATGAGACTCACGTGTTGCAGTAGCGGAATATCCCACGGATGTCCACCTCCCGCACGGCCGCGTTCACGATGGGCACTGTCACCATCTCAGGCCCCAGCCCCACCAGAACCAGGGTCCCACCAGAACGAGTGGCCTGCAGAGCAAACACACAAATGGGTTACATTCTGCAGAGCACATTGCAGGAGACTGTGTAGGGTCTGTCAAAAATAAAGGCATCTTTATGGCTGTAATGGACTGCTTGGGGCACAGCAGAGAAGTCCCAGGGAGAGGCAGGATGCTGTCAGGAGTCTGTAAGAGTGAAATATGTGGTAATCAAAGCATAAAGGATCTTGGTAGGAATCCAAATTTCCTATTCTGAAAACCCCATTCTGAAAAATGGCTGGCATTTATGACCACAAAAGGTACTTTGGGATTTCAGTGGGAGAGATTTAAAACGAAGAGCCTGATGCTCTACTGGAATTTCTCTTTTTGAAGTTTGTCCCATTCCCCTCCTGTCCTTTCACTGTGAAACTCCACATTAACTTTCCCCTCATCCTCCTGTTAGGATGTACATGGCAGCAAAACATCCCTTTCTTAATTGCTTCTTTCATTCCTTCTGCAATTAATTTTCTTGATCACTCTTCTTATGTGGACATGACTTCAATGGAAGCTGCTGTCCTACTCCCTGGGTTTGGGGAACTTATTGGAGTCTCCTTGGTAAGTTTTTAAGCACCCAAGCATCAAATCAATTATCCCCACGCTGATGTTAACCCTTTAATTATCTCTCTCAGTTTATTGTCTAAGGAGCAGCTCCTCTCCCCAAACCAAGCCCACTTAAATTAAGCACAGTGAGAGTGAAATAGGTCATTCACTGAACCATCCCAGAAAAAAACCAGACCAACAACATCACTGCCTTTGGAACAAGTGGTACTCACATAAATTCCAGCCTGGATACAGGCTTGCACTCCTGTGCACTCCACAGTTATCTCAGGCATGCAGCCAAGCACACTTTCCACTTTGGAGGCCACCTCCTGCGGGGTCTCATTCTTCACCTGGATGGTGAAATCTGCCCCCACCTCCTTGGCTTTCTGCAGGCGAGAGGCAGATAAGTCTGTGGAAAGAAAACCAAGCCAAGAATTGGAGTATTAGTGAAAGAGGGGGAAGAACCTGAACCTGGCATCTGCTCACTACATGTGTGCACAGGACAGTGCACAACCAGAAGAGGTAAGGATTCACCCCTTCTTGGCAGGCAGAGAATGATCATAAAATCCTGGAATCGTTTGGGTTGGAAGTGACTTCAAAGCTCCACTCCACTTTGAAGCTCCATTCCCCGCCACGGGCGTTTCTCTTTGGTTCTGCCAGAACGCTGAGAGTGCATCAAGGCAATAACCATGGCTATGGACAGCACCAAGGAATCCTTCCAACAGGCTCAGAGGATCATTAATGGGGCCATTTCACTTCTAACAGTACCCAATGAGAACAGACCATGAGCTCTCCAAGGGCTCCCTCGAGGAACCCTCAGCAGGTGCCTTCAGCTGAGCAAGCTGCAGAATGCATTCATTGTAAACACTCAGTGTGTCTGCACAGTCACAGACCTGTTCTGCTGTTTACCCTCCTTGTAGCAGCTCTGGAGGCTGCTGAGCATCTCTCAGACAGTTTCTGTCACAGACGAATGAGCAGGCAAGCCCATAAAACAAAAGGGAGTGGATCTGGTAATAAGATGGACCTGAGATACCCATTAACATGGAGCAATAAAGCTGGTGATGATAAACATCTGCGAGGGCATGGCTGTACTCTGTACTCTGCTCTGAGGGATCTTGACAGGGCTGGAAGTATCACCTGAAGATGACAGGGGTTTGAACCTGCTGGGGCATCCCACACCCCCTGGAGGAAAGCCACCTATTCCTCTCCAGGCACCACTGGTAACCTTATCTCCTCTGGAGATAAGGACATGGACAGCTGAAGAGAAGAATGGGATTGCCCAAGAAGGAATCACCTCTTGTCCCTACACTAAAGCAGTGTCTAGAGGGGTCTGCATGCTGGCACTGGAAAAGATGTAACAGCCAAGATTTCCTAAACCCAAAATTGAGGGGTGGTCTCCTCCCAGAGGTCCTGGGCTTGAAGACTCAGAAAATGATACCTGTGGTAGGGGCACACATCGCAAAGAGGAAAACACCCCTCTCACCAGGGCACAGTCTCCAGAGAAGTCAGAGATGGGGTGGGGTGAAAACATCAAGGGGAAGAGGAGGAGGATAAGGCAAATTCTCCAGAATGAGCCAGTCTGACTCAGCTGCAGTCCTGGGAGTGAGCCAGAGGCTCTACCCTGCCCAGCCCACAGCAAAAATGATGGCACTCACTCACTGGCAGGGCAGGGGATGGACATGCCCCACTGGCAGCTGGAAGGCTCAGGATGCCAAGTGTGGGCACAGCTACCAAGCTGAGCACCCAAGAGAGCTGTGGAGAATGTTTCAAGAAGTGGTAACAAAGGGTAATAAAATGCAGACAAAAGAGGAAAAGCCAAGGCTGAAAAGAAAGGGCAGCATCACCCTAAGAGCCCCAAAATGGGCTCATTCCTGTGGCTGCAGGAGTCACCTCTGTCCCTCCCAAGCTCTGAGCATTGGGCTCCAGGCCCATGCTTGACCCCAGCTGAGCTGCACTCAGAGACTTCCCATGCATCAATTGTATGGCCAGGAGGTTCCTGAGGCACTTCAAGTGCCATGAAACACTTTGGCCCAGCATGGTTGGTGTCTCCCAAATCTCAGTGTGTGGCAAGGAGACCACAGGAGTTCAACAGTCCTCTCAAGTAATGACTAAACTCCCTGTGAAGTTTGGTATCACAATACCAGCTCACAGCAGACACAGATTCTGGATTCTATCATTTTTAACATCTCCTGAGTCACTAATGTATTCTAAATTATAAATGTATATTTAAAATATTACACATGTATAATATATAAATATATAAAATATTAGAGACATTCTAGTCTACATTTTACATATTTCATACTCTCTCTCCAGCAGAAATAATCCACAGGCAGTGCCCTAGAGTAACAAGGCAGCCAGTGCATTTTTAAGTGGCCACAAAACCACTCCCAGGCAGCAAAAAAAACCCCACATCTTCCCTGTAGCTGGCCTCTGGTTTGCTGAGCTGCTTGGGAAGGAAGCCCTGGCTCTAAGCAGCCCATGGAATGCAGCAGCAGCACTGTCAGCCCTGGCCAGGGCTGCAATAGCATCCCAGCACACCTGAATCACCAGGAAGCACTTAGTGAAGCAGACAGATCTGCAGGTCACTGCATTGTTAGAGCTCCAGACACTTGTGAGTCTTAGGAAGGATCAAGCCCTTTGCACTTTAAACCCACACAGCTCTTGGAAACTGGTCAATTAAACAATTAATGGCTTGCATCTTGCCTTAGTCAGAAGTTTGTTTTCACTTCCTAGCCCCTGGAGCTAATTAAAATTTGGTTTGCTTCCAGTGAAGTTATCAAATTACCCTTAAGCTTCTCATGATGGTTTATGAGCCAACTTAACAAGCAAATAAATACTCTTGATTATTCTCAGATTTTCTCTGTTCATCTTCTTTATCAAAAGAGTTGAGCTCTGTACAGTTATTCACCTCCCCTGACCCTGAATTCCGGGGTTTCTGGAGGCATCAACACCCAGAACTTCAGATTCAGATAGAATACGGAGAATAATTTCCCTTAAGCAGGAATCATTAAGTGCAATTTCAGTGACAGACAGTGCAATGCAAGACAGCCCAACATCAGCACCTAAACTGCCCCTGCACCTGCTGGGGAGGAAGGGTGGTCTTTTACATGCATCTGAGGAGAAAAGCAGCTTTTCAGAGCAACAGCAAGGCAGGAGGACAGGAGAAGGTTGCCCATTCAGGAGTGGAGTGGATTGGAGAAAGACACAGATCTTTTGGAAGAGTAGGTGAGGAACCATGAAACAAATTGTTCTTCTCACCCAACTGGAGTCCATGAAATATATCAAACACTCCAGGCAAGCCAAGACAGAAGTTGTAGGAGGTGAGTTCTCACAAAAAAAGCTTTTCTAAATATTTCTAGATCTGTAAGAAACTTGTCAAAACAAACACCAATTTTTAAAGCCATAAGTGCTGCACAGACAAAGCTCCTCACAGACATGATAAAAACACAGGGCAATGACTTCAGATAATCTGGTAGCAAAGTGCAAGAGGGCCTCTGTGGGCAGACAGGCGCCTCACAGGTGTTGGCTCCTAAAGCCAAAACAAAAAGCAGTTCCTTGAGACAGGCAGCAAAATCTCCAGCAGCACAAGCCAAACCAAACCCATTCCTCAGCTCGTGTCACGCTCAAATATATGATTTGGGACAGCACCTTCATGGTGTGAGCACCTCAGCCAAACCCCTCTCGTGTGGAAGAGACATCCACGAGGCAGAATCAGCACCTAGGCTAGCACAGAAAGATAAGAAAGGGTAATTCCATGTATCCAAGCTTGCTGATCCTACAAACCAAGCAGCAGGCCCCTCCTGTGGCACAGGGAGCCAGCACATGACAGCCAGCTCAGCTTGCCAAGGTCCCCATCAGGAGCAGCTCCTGGTACCAGGGGAAGACACACCCATTCCTGGAGCAGGACTGAGGGGCAGGCTGAGCCAGCTGCCTCAGCCCCACCAACCCCACTGAACAAGCCCTCCCCACCCAGGGAATGGGACACCCCCAGCCCCTGCACAGCCCAGCTGGGCACAGGGTTCCTCGTGCATGATTCAGGAGGCAGAGCTGTTTTTCCTGCTACAGCAAATATCATCCTCAAATGACAGCACTTCACAAAATCTGAGGTGTGGACCAGCCACATCCATCAAGCACACACACCTGCAGGGTGAGGCCAGCACAGCTAAAAATGCCCTGGACTCAACAGCAAAGGGATTAAGGGAGGAGAAGGCCTTGTGTTTTCTGCTTTGACCTCGGCTACTACTGAAGGATGTTTCTGTTTCAGGAGGGTGGGACCTGAATTTTATCTCTTGACCCAAAGTAGGTCAAGCAATACAGTAATGGAAAGGTCAAAAATACATCTGGCTCAAAGTATGGGAGGTGAATAACAGCCCTCTGAAAGGTCAAGATCCTTTAGGGCTTTGACAGAAAAACTGCAGCAGCCTGTGCTCAATGTCCAGTGGCACCTCTAACTGCTCCTCCTGGCCATCACCACTCAGAAAGGGTGAAGACTCATAGCGGGAGCTGGAAGCGCCATTTCCAGACCCTGTTCAACCCCCAGGTGGAAATTTCAACCAGAGAACATCATGAGGTTACTCCAGCTCTCCATCCTTCTGGGCAAGCTACAGAGAGAGAGGGCCTGAACCTTAGAGGAGAGCTAGGAGGAGCTGGGCTAGGTCAGCATGGCAAAAAAAGGGAGGGATGGAATGGCTGTCTCAAGAACCTGAAGGGCAGCTGCAAAGGTGATAAAGACTCGTTTCAGTTCTTCCATCAAGGGGAAATCTCCATAAATGACAGCTTGTGAGTGGACCCTAGAAAAAGCTTCATCATTAAGAGATGCAAACCTGGAAAAGGTATCTCCAGACAGGAGATAGATGGGATGTCCCTCCTCAGAGGTTTTCCTGACACAGCTGGACAAAGACATTCCTGCAAAGAGCAGCTCAACTGGAAACATCCAGGATACAGTTATGCAAGGAACACCCATTTCTGAAATGCAGAGATCCTGAAAAGGCCATTTGAGTCACTGTGGATAACCAGTGAAAAATGAAACCCCCAGCAGGAGCAGAGAGAGGGGCAGAGAAAGACAAGTGGAGAAGCACAGTGTGGCTGCACACAGAAAACAGTGGGCAAACGCTGTCTGGGCCATATCCAACACTACCAGAGGTAAAAATAACCTGCTAAGATCAAACCTGCCTGAAAGGGTGGTCAGGTACTGGGACAGGCTGTCCAGGGAAGTGGTGGAATCACCATCTCTGGAACTGTTCAAAAAACATGCGGA
>JAWWMS010000024.1:17554819-17573355 GCA_035048045.1 Chlorospingus semifuscus
CATGCGGATGAGGCACTTATATGGACATGGTTGGGTTTGGCAGTGCTGGATCAATGGTTGGACTCCATGACCTAAGTGTTTTTTTCCAACCTTAATGATTTTGTGGTTCTGTATGGTGGGAAACAGCTTCACTTTGAAAGGGCTAAAGGGACTTACCTGTAACTACCACAGCTGCTGCACCCATCATCTTAGCAACAATCACATTAACGAGGCCGATTGGTCCTGGGGACACAGGGGAGAAAGAGAACATGCACCACTGCCAGGCAGCATCAGCCCCACCTTCTGAACATGCCCAGAGCTCTGGCAGCCCCTTTGGTTCCCCTCATCCCTCATCCCTTCCAGCAGAGCCCAGAGGCAAAGCCTGAGCCTGCCCATGCCCTCCCAGCAGGCAGGGAAGCCAAGGACTGGCTGTGCTCACTGTACCAGAGCCAGACACGAAGACTTTGCTCCCCAGAGTGACTCCTGCTCTTTTGCAGGCATGGATTCCCACTGAGAGGGGCTCGATGAGGGCTCCTTCCTCAAAGGTGACATTGTCTGGAAGCCTGCAAGAATGGGACACACAAGGAACAGTCACCAATGTAGTTCATGAGGGTGATGGGGAAAGCCATGAGACTCAAAAACAAACATGGGTGTAAAACACAGTGGCAAAACACACTGTCACCTGGGGTCAGGGAAATATGCTAGAATACACTTCAAGAGATTCCACTGCTTCTTTCCCTCCTCTGAAGCAGCATCAAATGCACCTGAAGCATTTTTCAGTGAGGTTTGCCCCAGCACCACACCCAGGGACCCACAAACTTCCCCACATCAACTCTCCAGTGTTTGGTGAGTCAACAAGGATTCCTTTGCCACTCATTCCCTTTAGAATAACCCCCCAGTTGCATATGTACCACCCCAAAGCTGCCCTATGGCTCACCACCAGTGAGCTCCCAGAACCCTCACCAGGGCTGAATCAGCTTTTAGAAAACATCCTGCTGCCAAAGGTAAGGCCACCAGGAAAGGCAGCCAGATCCAGGTCTCCCTTCCTGGTAACAACCAGGAACACCTTTCCTGATGCACCAAGTAATTTAACAAGTGGACTGGTCCCAGTATGCATCCTCCCAGCAGTCAGTGGATATCAAACATGCTTTGGACAAAACCAGCCCTGTAGCACAGCCAACATAAGTGACAGAAGAAAGCAGAGGGAGTGAAACCCTTCTGAACTGCTGAAAGAAATCAGTCTCAGCCCCAAAACACCAACCACCAGCAAGCCACCAGTGTTGTTCTCACACTGCTCTGGGAGCTGTGCCTGCCAGGAAGAACAGCAGGGACAGTGACAGCACTGGGAAGCTCAAGGTCAGAGCTCAGCCAGGCCAATATGAAGCCAAGGAAATGGAAATTATGGCTGTGGGAAGACAGCTGTAAGATATCTGCATATCCCTTATTTCCAGGAGGCTTTAAAGGTCTGACTCCAAGAGTTTCATTGTCACAGAGTCTGGCATTATGTCTGCTACTGCTGGGTTTGGCCACTGCCCTGTCAATGGGGAGGGCATGATCCCACCTCCATCAAGTTACTCAGAGCACCCAACACAGAGTCTGTCCACCAGCAGGACACACAGTAACTGCCCAAATGTGTAACAGCTCACTGAGCTCAGCCATCATCTGTTCTTAGCAAATCTGTGCAGGCAGAATGACTGCATGCCAGGGAATCTGCTCTACATGAGCCAGCCATAGCACTGCTGATCTGAAACTGGGAGCAGGCTTTGCATCCCAAAGCTTTAAAAAAAAATTTTAAAAAATTATATAATAAAAATATAAATAAACATATATAATATATTATGATATATTATATATATATATGTATTATTCATTTTTTTCCTACAATTTGAGCAAATATTACTTTGGCTGTATATATATATATGTATATATATATATGCAGCCAAAGTAATATTTGCTCAAATTGGAAGAAAAAAGCAAAAGCCTAGAAGAAGCCAGCTACAAACCAACCACCTCCTCTCAAGCAAAAACTTATGATGTTGTCAGAAAATGTTATTTTGATACACAGGAAATCGATGACAGTGGGTCTGGACAGTTGAGATGCCAATCCCATCCAGACCAGCCCCTCATCCTGACAGCAGCTGTTGGTATCTGCTTTGAAAGCCTCCTGCCTGAGGATTCCCAGGAGAAGAGCAGTCAAGTGCCTCCTTCAGACTGACATGATCCTGATTTCTGTGCCAACACCAAAGATCAATCCCAAGGATGTTCCTGCTCGTGGAAGCACCAGCTCCATACACACTGAAAAAGAACAAGCTCCACAGGTAGAGCAGCCTCAGGGGGACACTACTTGGGCTATTTTAAACTCCTTGTTAAAGGCACTTAAGTGGGTATAACAAGTTTTTTCAGGTCTTTGGAGTATTTGAGGCTCTGGCACAGGTTGCCCAGAGAAATTGTGGCTGCCCCATCCCAGGAAGTGTTCAAGGTCAGGCTGAATGGGGCTTGGAGCAAGCTGGCTTAGTGGAAGGTGCTCCTGCTCATGGTAGGGGGTGGAGTGGGAAGAGCTTTAAGGTCCCTTCCAAACTGAACTGTTTTGGGATTCTATGATTTCCCAGTGTTTAATCTAAGCAAATGTCCCAGTGCTGCCACAATTAATAATATATACCAGTTTGCTGAACTGGACATGAAAACAGATATGTTGTAATGCTGGTAGCTTAGTGGAGACACTCAGACACACATGGAAAAACAGCTCAGCAGGGCTACTGCTTTCTGCTCCTGTTCTCTCAAAGTGGGATGACTTTGTTTCAAACGACAGAGTGAGATGTCAGCAGTCACCCTGGTGCTTCCTGAAAAGCAGCAGCAAAACTCAGCTCAAAGAACCAGACAAAGACCTTCAGGCACCAGCCTAGGAAGGCAAGGATATGAAAAGAGACAGGAGAGAAACCAAGAGCAGACAGCAAATGGGAAAAGGAAAATAATTAAAGGGTAAACCAGTGGTGACATCCCAGAAGACATGCAAGAAATGTTTATGTCTGGCACCTGAGGGGATAAACTGTCTGCCTGACAAACCCTTTGCAAAGTGGCTGCCATCCAACTTTAGGCATGTTATTTATGGATCAGAAAGCAATAAAACCTGTTGGGATCACATCAAGAGTGTTCCAAAGGGCCAAGAGGTGATTGCTGCAGCTAATCTCCCCCCAGGGAGTGTATATTTCTCTCTGTGGAGGGAGCAGGGACTGACTTGTAGCAGTAGCTTGCGCTGTGCTTGTAGTAGCGGCACAGGTTGCCGTCGTCGGGCGGCGTGGCGCAGAAGAAGATGGTTGGGGACAGGTTGTAGCGCCCAGATTTGCAGAATTCATCCGTCTCCCTCGGCACACCCGGCTCGATGGCCACACGGTCACCTGGCAGGATGAAAGCAGATGCAGTGGGTCAGGGACAGGGTGGCACACAAGCAGGAGTGGCACCACAGAAACACTGGCACCATGTCACGAGGAAGGTCTTGCTGCACATACCAGGCTGCTTCCCAATGCTCCCTTTACAGCAGCCTCATGTGAAAAACACCAGTCACTTGGTTTTAAAAATTTTAGAAGTTTAATTGTAATAAAATGGTTATGAAAATAGTAATATAATTAGAGTAATAAAAATTTGAACAATTGAGATTTAGGACAATACAAGACAATAAGAGCAAAGAGTTACAGACAGTCCGAGTACCTTTTCTGGGCAAAATAAGCCTGAAAAAGGACAAGCATTAACAGAGGATTAACCCTTTAAAGCAATAGCCTGTTACATATTCATACACCTCATACATGATGCATAAATTCCATTCAAACACAGGATTCTGTCTGGGCAGTGTCAACTTCTTCCTCTTAATCCTGACTGCATCTTCAGGGCTGAATGAGGCAGGAAGAACTTTGTTTCTTCTGATAAAAGAGCAATAAATTCTTTTTCTCTGAAAGATTTAGGTGTCCTGTGGTTGCTATCTGGTGCAAGTACCTGATTCCTTTCTTAAGAAAGATATCTCACATACTTAGTTTCTATTTTAACATTATGTTATAATCTAAAACTATATTTAACACACTACTTAAAAAATTAACACAACATAACTTTCTAACACAACATATATAATATTCATTTTAATATTTGGGAAAAGCCAATCATAAAATAGGCATTTTTCAAACTCATCACTGAGATCTTCCCAGGCACTTGGAAAGAGAAGGTGTTTCAGAGGCACAGATGGAAGCTCAGCCCCACACACACAACTTCCTCCAGCTGCCTTGCAGCCAGCCTCAGCAGGAGAAGGGGCAGCCCCTGGGCAATCACTCTGTGAGCAGATATTTTGCTGAATCTGTAGAAGAGGAGACACTGAGGATGGAGTAGGTGAGCTTGGGTAGCTGCCACACTGCCAGCTGGAAAGGGCTGTTCCTTGGGAATCATAGAATCATGGAAGAATTTGTGTTGGAAGGGACCTTAAATCTCAGCTTGTTCAACTCCCTGCCATGGGCAAGGACACCTTCCACTATCCCAGGTTGCTCCAAGCCTTGTCCAACCCGGCCTTGAACAATTCCAGGGATGGGGAAGGCACAGCTTCTCTGGGCAGCCTGTGCCAGGGCCCCACAACCCTCGCAGGGAAGGAAAATTAAGGTGCAGAACACCCAGGAGCCTGGCAGGATTTATCTGGGAACAGAGACAGCTTGGTGCTACAGCAGAGTAGCCCAGGGTGCTGGAAGGACACAGGCTGCAGGACAAAGAGCTGTTATTTAATTGCAGTCACAAAGCAGGATGGACCAGAGAAAACAGTGTGAGCATAGTACAACTTGCAGGGGACACAAAGCCTCACATTTATCTGGCAGAGGAATCAGAGCCAGACCTCTGAGCAAAGCTCTCCACCAACAGGCTTTCAGGCAGACACAAGGACAATCAGGATGGAAGTAAAGAGCCATCTAGGCCACGGCATCCCCTCTGAGCTGGCCAGCAACAGGTGTCTCACAGGACACAGGACAGGCACAGAATGAGTACTCTCACATTATACACAGCTGAGAGGCCTCCCAAGCCACAGGTGGTTTGTTTGTATTTAGTAACACTCGACAACTTCTCCTCCTTCCACCACATAAACCACATGGTGTGCAACATCTCAGGTGAATGCTGCACCTCACTGTGCCTTGCTCTGGTGCTGGAGCAACCAGAGAACAGCCAACCTGTTCTGCCAGCCCTCCATGAGCCCTCACATCCTTGAGCTGTCTCTCTAGCTCTCAGCTCGAGTTCCTGACTTGGACATTTGTCAGAGATGCTGCTGCACATGTCATTATCTCCTTGTCCTCCTCTGAACCCTTCTCCCTTGTTTTACATCCTTTTGGGAAGGAGGAGACCAGAACTGCATGCAGAGTTCCAGGTGTGCACTGACATCCTCTGAGTCTCTGTCCCCTTCCCAGTAGTAATTTGCATTTTCACTGCTGTGGAGCCAATGTTGCTATGTACAGTGTCAGAGCCAAAGCTCTCACCCCTCAGCAGTGATGGTCAGCACAGCATTTTAGATATGAAGCTGGTTTTGTTTGTTCTGTAGTGAATATAACTTTGTGTTTGCCTGCCTTGAATCCCACTTGCATCTCCCTGGCACCTCTCTGGTCTCTCTGTAACTCTTGCTGACTCTCCCCCACATCTCTCCACCTTGCCTAAGTTGCTGTCATCAGCAAACTTTACAAAATTCCCTGCTCAGTCCATTTTTTAGGATATTCATGAGCACAGTGAGCTGTGGAGGTCCCACCACAGGGCCTGGAGCAGTGGCTCCAGTGACCTCTGCACTGCAGGAGGCTGTTTGCTCCTTCAAGAGCACACACAGAGAAGAAACACTGACAGCAGGCTGCTGGCAAGAGCTATAGATGTGGTTTCTGAAGCTTTATCAAGCTTCCTTAAAAGGCACCTTCTACCAGTATACACTCTGCTCTGCATTAAAATATAAAATACAGCCTGGCCAGCTCAACACATCCCAAGATAAAGCTACCTAAGGAATATCACACACGAGTGGCCAAGAAGGGTGACTAACAGCAGCACAGTGACACTGCTTAAAGGAGGTCAGAACTTCAGATAAATTTACATGACACAGAAAAGAAACACAGCCTGTTATCGACACATTCTCGGAACTGATTAGGAGGAAAACAAACAAATGGGTTTGGTTCCAGATACCTGGCTTCAGATGAGTCACCCCAGAGCCCACTTTCACGACAGTCCCGGAAGCTTCGTGTCCCAGCACCATGGGATCCTTGACAACAAAATCCCCGATGCGGCCGTGCTGCCAGTAGTGAACATCAGAGCCGCAGATCCCCACGGAATGCATGCGCAGCAGCACCTCTGCCAGGAAAGGAGAGAAGGTTCCTTGTAGAAAACCAACCTTCTCAGGCACTGGGAGAGCAGCATGTGGGCCCCAGAGCAAAGGCTGAGCCAGTGTGGACACATCCAAATTTACTGGCGTTCAATCAACACGGCAGAACCGTGCGTGCACGCGTTAGGAGAGCGGCACGTTCGTGAGCCACACGAAACTATGCAATGATTCACAAAGCAAGAAGGCTCAAAATGGGGTAAGGCAAAAGATGATGGCAATAAAAATATGGGCAACAAAGTGATGCAGTTTAAGAGCAATGTTATTATTGCTGGAGCAGGAAAGAAATAGCAAGTCCATTTAATTTTCCCTTCTCCCAAAGGTATGATTTGAGCCCCAGAGAGTTAGTGAATTGAATTTCTATCAGCCCATATGCTCATTCTATTAATGTTTAGTCCTGCATAAGATCATCTGGAATGTCCCAAGAGCCATTTACTGTGACATACACCAACTGATGGAACAGGAAGCAAAAAAAGCCAAATAAAGGAGTTTATCTGTGACTGCTCCAGCTCTTCTTTGCAGCTGGAAAAGCAGCATTATCTGTTTCAGCCACACAATTGTTTTTTTGGTAATTTTATACTTCCTCAGAAATATTTCATATTATCAAGGAGCAACAAAAGAGAATGAGAAAACAAAGAGAGAAATAAAGGAAGCAGCCAGAATCAGTCATCTATAGACCTACCATTAGGGCCTGGTTCTGGGATTGGACGGTTTTCCTATGGACAAAAGGAAAAAAAAAAAGCATTTAGCTGTTTGTTCACATCCCTGGGAATATCTGTGGAAGCTTAGCTCTGATTAGCTCAGGTAAATCCATAATCAGAAAAGGTTTTTGGTTCTGTCTGCTCCATAAGACACAGCAGTGCCACATGGACCTGCTCCTAAGCTCCCCTCATTTTCCACACTCAGTGGATAACACAGGGAGCTGTAGGAGTAAGCACACTGCCAGCTTGTAAATCCACCCTCCAAATTATTTTGTGGTTAATTCCCTTTCCCAGCCCAGACAAGAGGGAATTGTATTTCCCTATACTGGAGCAGCCCCAAATTTCAGCTGAATCCTTCATCCATCCCACTGGCTGACAAAAAAAAATCACCTTTTGTAACCAGGACTATTCTGAACAACCTGTTCTATAAAGTTTAATACTGCAGGGTCTATATTATTATTTTAAATAATACAAAACTTTTTTTACTATATAATGATAGAATAACAGAATCACAGAATGGTTTGGGTTGGAAAGGACCTTAAAGCCCATCTCATTCTATATCCTGCCATGGGCTGGGATACCTTATACTAGGCCAGGTTGCTCCAAGCCACATCCTTGAACACTTCCAGGGATGGGGCAGCCACAGCTTCTCTGTGCCAGGCCTCACCAACCTGTGCCATGTATAACTTACATATAATATTTACACATAATATAGACATAATTATTTATACCTATTAATGTATAAATTCGCTTTCTCTTGCAATTGCCATGGCACCTCTTTATGGGATGAATGACAAGACCAGAGGTTGAAAAGTGCCCCATATTTCCCTTCCACCCAAAAGGTCTGCAGGGCTTTTGCCTTCACCGAGTTCCCTCAGCTGCCTCAAAAGCCAAAGGAATGATTTTGCTGGGTTTTACAACATCAGGACAATGCAATACCCACCCTGAGGATTGTGTCTCTAAGAAAAGCCTCCCAGAGTAGTGCCAACAATAAAACCTTAAAAATTCATTTGCTGCTCAAACTGTTCTGCATTTTAACTGCTTAAATCCCAGCATATTTTGTACTTCAGCATTCTAAACATCATGGAAAGACCAGCTCTGGAAACATGTTCTCATATGACTAAACTGACTGAAATTTTCCATGTTCAGACCCGTATCTGCAATTTTTCTGTGTGGGGGATTTGTTTTGTTACACTGAGGAGCAGTGTAACTGAGCCCAGAGCAGCATTATTTCTAAAAGAGGTCAATCTAGATGTAACCTCTTTTACAGAAATGCAATAAGCACAGGATGTGGTGACACACCAGAGGTATAGACCACCTCAGACTGAGCAGAAAGTCCACAGTGACAGATAAAGGCAACTTCTAGCTGAAAATGTGTGTGAAAAAAAATCCCAAAACCACTTTTGTTTTTTTTTTTGGCAATAACAACTGTGCCCAGAAAACCTAGACACCTTGGTGGGAAATGAATTCTCCAGCCTGATTTGGTGAAAATAGGAGTGACCAAAGTGGAGAAAACCACAAATTCTGCTCGTTGTCTGTTGTTCACTGAGAAGTTCAGAAATGGTGACTGGTAAAGACAACACAGCAAATATTTTCTGTGAAAGGAGACATGGAAAGAGAAGCCATGGTAGAAGTATAAAACCAACAAATCCTCAATGGGCAGCAAAGAGGAACCTGGGCAACTACCTAAGGACAGGAGGAGGCTCAACAAAATCAAAGCAAACACATTTTCACACAGCACAGGGATCACAGCAACTCTGCCCACAGGAAATATGTCCAAAAATCAAGAAAGGTGTGGGATTTACAGGAAGATGGAGTCACCCAGTTTTGGGTATCAATAACAGATAACAAGTTCAGAGTTCATTGCTGGGACTACTCCTTCCACCAGTGGGTCAATACCAGGAGCACCATACACATGACGAAAACAAACTTCAGGGAAGCCCAGGAGGAGCACACAGGGTGCTGCCAGTGAGGCAGGAGGGCACTGGTGACCAGCTCTAAGGTCTCCAGCAGTACAAATATCCAAGGAAAACTCACACATCTGGGTGTAAGCCAGTTCAGAGACCAGCCACACAGATGTGATGGAGCCAGTGACCACCTTCACAAGTCTCAGACACCTTTGTTAAATCACAGGGGTTTGGAAATGTGCTCTTGAGCTAGAGGAACCACCTCAGTCCTTAACCCATTTTGATTTCTTTTGGTAGTCAGGCTCCATGTGACTGCAGGGAAAGCCCAATTGTGTCAAAGGTGCCTGGGAGCCACCAGGAGCCACCCACGGCACGTGTGGCTTCAGCTGGGCGGGATTGGTAAAGAATCAACCTTTTCCCTGGTAATCATGCCCTAAACAAGGCGTGTGTTCCAAAGTCTGTGTGCTCCCCAGAGCCCTCCTGCCAGGGCTCTGTGTACAGAGAGCTGCCTGCCAATGCCTGCCCGGGGAAACCTTCCTTCCCCCTTTGGCACTCCCCAAACTGGAGCACACAGCAGCGCCATAGTGATTCAGCACCCAGAAAGAGCCCAGCATTAGCAGCCAGAGAGACAGAATGAGATTAAAATACTTAAAACAGTACAAAATAAAACTCCTCCCTGTCTGGGAGGGTTCTCCAGCACCTGCTCCCTCTGAACCCTCTGTCCTGCTGCTCACCTGGGCTCTGACAGCCCAAAGGAGCAACAACCACCCACCTTCCACCTGCTGCCTGGGAGGGCCCATCCCAGCCGTGAGAATGGCTAATTTGGGGAGGGGGGAAGTTTTTTGGGGATTCTGGGTTTCAGGGATAAAATATTCTCCACCCAGAGCTGGCAAAGATCTCAAGATTATCCCCTCCTGTGTCCCCGAAGCGCATTCTGGAGCTGAAACCTTTCCAAGATCGGAAAAACAGAAAAATATACACACAGAGTTGCCAGAACTAGCTAAAAATAAATCATACTTCCGATACTGTTATATCCTCCTAGCAGAAGGAATGAGCATGCCTCTAGCATGCATGAATGAGTGTATCTATGAATTGATTTCTCTTGCAAAAATCTTGCACCTCCCATGCACACGAGGGCTGGTGCTTTTTGTTTTGCTTTGTTTTGGTTTGGGTTTTTTTCCCTGGCCGGGTCATTTCCCGTAACGCTGTGCAGAGCCCGAAGCGGCTGCGGGCTTCCCCTCAGAGGGGATGGGAGGAGGGCCCAGCCGTGGGACACCCCCGAATGTGGGGACACCCCCGAATGTGGGTCCCCCCCAGCCACCCCCTGCCATAGCCGCGGGCAGCCGGGGCCGGTTCAGGCTCTCCCGGGGCCGGCTCAGGCTCTTCCGGAGCCGGAGGAACCGGGAAGAACCGGGAGGAACCGGGGCCGCCGTGCGGACACCCCCGGTGCCCTCCGCAGGCCCGCCCCGCCGCCCCCGCCCGGGCCCGGCTCCCCGCGGCCGTACCAGGCGCAGGTCCCCGGCTCGGTGAACCACCACGGCCACGTTCTGCCCCGGCACCGCCATGGCTCGGCTCGGCTCGGCACGGCACAGCCCCGGGTCCAAGGATCGCTCCGTGCTGGGGGGGCCGCCCGCGCTCCGGCCCCCGCCCGCCCGCGGGCCCGGCACCGCCCCCGGCACCGAGCGGGCACGGCCGGCTCCGGGCACGGCTCCGGGCACGGCTGCGGCCGCGACCCCAGCACCAGCCACAGCCACAGCTCCAGGCCCATCTCCGGGCCCGGGTGCTCCAGCTCCAGGCCCCAGCTCCAGTCCAGGCCTCAGCCCCTGCTCCAGCCCCAGCTGCCGCCACAGCTCCAGACTGTAACCCCAGCCCCAGCTCCAGCCCCAGCTCTGATTCCAGGCCTCAGCCCCTGCTCCAGCCCCAGCCCCAGCTCAGCCCCGAGCCTGGCACCAGCTCCAGGCCCATCTCCTGGCACAGCTCCCCCAGCTCCAGCCCCAGCTCCAGGCTCTAACCCCAGCTCCAGTTCCAGCCCCAGCTCTGATTCCAGGCCTCAGCCCCTGCTCCAGCTCCAGCCCCAGCCCCAATCCAGGCCTCAGCTCCAGCTCCAGCCCCAGGTGCAGCCCCAGCTCCAGCCTGTAACCCCAGCTCAAGTTCCAGCCCCAGCTCCAGCCCCAACTCCAGGCTGTAACCTCAGCTCCAGTTCCAGCCCCAGCTCCAGTTTCAGGCCCTGGGTCCAGCCCCAGCTCCAGGCCCAGCTCCAACTCCAATTCCAGCTCCAGCCCCAGCCCCATCCCCAGTCTCGACTCCAATTCCAGCCCAAACCACTGCTTCCAGGCCAAATCCCAGCCCCAGCTCCAGTGTCTGCTCCAGCCCTGGCTTCCAGGCCAGTCCAGCCTCACCCTAGGCCCAGCTCCAACTCCAATTCCAGCCCCAGCCCCATCTCCATTCCCGACTCCAATTCCAGCCCAAATCACTGCTTCCAGACCCAATCCCAGCCCCAGCTCCAGGCCATGCTGGTGACAACACTGCACCCTGTACTTTGACTAAAATTCAATACAATGTGACCTGTGGGCTTGCCCTGGACATGACACAATTGGAATGTGGTTATCACAGTGGCAGAAATAGTTTATTGGGGGGAAAAAATGGAGACTTCAGGGATTCTGGGTTTTGAGGACTAGAGGTTTCCTGCTCTAGTGGAGTTGACAAACACCTCGAATAGATTATCCCCTCCAGTGTCATTGAATCATGGAATATCCAGGGTTTAAGGTACCCACAAGGACCATTGAGTCCAAGTCCTGTCCCTGCACAGGCACCCCAACAATCCCACCCTGTGCCTGAGAAATTGTCCAAATTCTCCCTGAGCTGTGGCAGCCCTGGGGCTGTGACCATTCCCTGGGAGCCTGTTCAGTGCCCCACCACCCTCTGAGGAAGAACCTTTACTCATGTCAAACCTAACCCTCCCCTGACACAGCTCCAGCTGTTCTCTTGGTCCTGTCATAGGTCTCCAGAGGGAAGAGCATTCTAAGAACATTCCATAGCTGGGAGCTTTCCAAGCTTGACTTCCTTGGAAACACAGAAAATACACAGGATTTAATATGTAAAATTGCCAGAACCAGCTAAAAATGGCCTAAAAATGTGTTTCTAATATTATTTTGCCCTCCTCCTTGCATGAATTTAGTTTCCCTAAAAATGTTTCACCTCCCAGACACATGAAGTCTCATGCTTTTTATTTTTTTCCCTTTCAGGGTCATTCCCTGAAATATTTATTGCAGTCAGAGTCAACATCTTTGCAGACATTACTCTGAGGGTAGGGAAGCAGGTGCATGGGAAGCTGTGACAAAACACCTTACTCAGTGTTTATACAGCAATATAATTCCTGATACTTCAATGGAAGAAGCAATGTTTGCATTTTATGGAAAGGTTGGCAACAGCTATTTCTTCCTAGATATGCTTGTTTTATCAAGGTACCTGCTTGTACCTTTCCTTTTTAGGGTGTATTTGCCTCCAGACTTGCCTTGCCACTCAAATTATCTGTGTGGGATTCACCATGAAATCCTGCAGCTCTGCCAGCACAGCACAGCCTGATGCCCGGGCTCCCTAAATCTGAAAAAATGCTGGAGACATGGATTGGGAGCTTCACTGGGAACTTGCTGTGATACACCCCTTTGGGTTCTCACGTCAGTTCCTTGCCAGACTTTGGGCAAAAAGTGACTTTTTTGTTGGGGCAGGGAAGCTGGTTCCTTCAGCTCTTCTGCTCCTCCCTGCCATGACTGTCAGCACTCTGCCCTCAGTTTTCTTCCCTTCTCTTGCCCTTCCTTTCTGAATCAGATTCCCGTCACACTTCCATGTTTTCTCTGCCAGAATTTGCTGCCTGTGCCTGCTGGGCCTGCTCTTCCTTCTGGACCACAAGGACTTCACCAGCCATTACAAATCCTCCAAGATCCTCCTTTAAAAGATGTATTGAAGACCTTGCAATGGCCAATTTCTCTTTGTTTGCCTTCAGCATTGCCTGGCAAGCCCTTTTGACTGCCACCCAAAGACAAAACACCTGTAGGACTCAGTCCTAATTAATTTCTCTCTCACCTCTGTGTGTGTGGGTGTCTGGCTTTCACTGGCGAGGCAGTTCACGTTCCTCCAGGCACACAGGAGCAGTGCTGTGGGATTATGTCATAGCCATGGTGTGTGCTCTCACAGCAACCCTTATTTCCACAGCCATTTCACTGCTCATTAACTCAACCAAATGTTTGCCCATTCATTCTGTGATCAGGATGCTTGTGGTCCTGCTGGGTGAGGATGTGGATGCTTTGTTGACATGACAATAAATCACTTCACCTGCAGCAAACTCAGTGTGTGTTTTCCTTGTGTGTGAATGATGAAACACCTCAGAACTAATTCAGTGAGGAGAATTGGGGCATGACCTCAGGGAGATGCATCCCCAGGTCCTGGAGGGTGAATTCTGAATTCTACTGAATTCTCTGCAGCCTGGGCTCAGTCTCTCCATCTGCATGAACTCTCCATCTCCATGCACAGGGCAGGCAGGACTCACATTGGAGGCAGATGCTCCTGTTCTCCTTCCCTTAGGAGAATATTTCCCTTTACTTCATAAAGGATTCTGGTGTTTGCCTAGGAGGTGTCATCCCCAGCAGAATTGCCCTGGAGCTTCTTCCACCTCCCAACACCACAGTTCTATTTCTGACTAACTACATCAAAGTGTTTTCTCCAGAACTGATGCAGAAAATTCTAAGGTGCCTGTCCAAGATCTTCCATCACCTTTGACAGAGTTGGAAAAGTAACTCAATAAGTTATTCCAGTAACTGTGATAACTGCACCTCAGCTGTAAAGCCATCATCCTGTGACAGTCTTATCTCCCTTTGAAACAAAGGGACCTTGAGTGGTAGGCTGTGTAAGGTAGTGACCTACCACCCACCCTAGATTAGGGTGAGGTTCAGCAATCCTATGGAAGAGCTCCAAGTGGGGACAATCAGATTATGAAATAATGATTAAACAATCCAGTGGGAGAAGAAGGCCCTGTTGTGGCTGCTGGTTGCAAGTTTTTGCATTACTGTTCTATTCTGGATCAAGAATTTCATCCACCTTCTCATGTACGTGCTGCTGCTCTCTCCACCTCTTCTATCAATGGCATGACTCCGTCGGTCAGGTATTCACTAAACATGGAACTGTTTGCGTACTCAGATTTGTGCTTTCCACAGAAGCCATCCTCAGCCCTGACTTCCTTGTCCACCCTTGCTCTCAGCTCTGCCTTTTGATAAGACATGGCATCACATATCATCCCATCACTTAATATTTAACACAACTGTCCCCAGAGAAACACCGCTCAGGAAATCATTTGACATATCCTTATGAGACAAACATTTAGGGACTGAATGCCAGATTTTTAAGTTCCCCCTTCCTGGGAGAGGTGGCTGTTCCCTGCAGGACAACCACGCTGTCCCAAGCCTGAGGTGGGACAGGAGCACAGTGGCTGACAGTCCCTCTGCACTGTGTGCTCACCCCCAGAATTACAGAGCTCACCATCAAACTCTTCTGCAAATGAGCTTTGAGTGGCAGTGGTGGATCTGGGATAGGGGTGATAGCTGGCACTGGGGCAATGTGTCCACCTAATTTTGTGTGTGTCCTTTCCTGGTAAATCCTGTCGCTGTGTGAGTCATGCTGGAGACTGGCAGGCCATGCCAGGGCAGGGTGCAGGCTGCCAGAGCCACCCAGGAGTTTGGTGGAGCTCAGGATCAGGGTCATAACCCACAGAATCTCTGCTTTGATTTGTGACTAACTCCTGCTCCGCGTGCCCACAAACAGCCCTTCTCTCTTCTCCCAGGTGTCTGTGGGTTTAAAACTGCTTTACAATCAGCAAGATCTTCTTGGTAACCTATTTTGAAGCCTCCCATGCTGCTTCCTTCCTTGCTCTGACATTGCCACCCCAAGAGCAGACAAATCCCACCTTTCCATGTCCATGCACCAGCATCGTTCTCTCAGTGGTGTTGCTGTGCCCCCACCTGCCTGCTCTGATCCCTTCTCTTTCAAGTACAATTTTACTGATGTTACAGACACTTTTCATCCAAGAGGCTGCCAGAATTCCTCTGGCAACTTCATCTCCAGCCTCCATGGGAGCCAAGCCCTGTCCCAGTTCCCCAGGCTCATGGGCTGGACGTCGTGGATTATCACCAGGGGCATTTGGACAACGCTCTCAGATTCATGGGGGGATTATTGGGTTGTCCTGTGCAGGCCAAGGAGTTGGACTGGATCCCTTCTAACTCAGGATATTCCATGATTTTGTGATTCAAATCAGCAGAACAAGGTTCAAATCAGCAGAGCAAGGCATTCAGCCCAAGCTTTGCTCCTGAAGGCCTCAGTCACATAAGCACAGTGCTGGTGCAAAGCCTGTATTTGCTCTTGCCTAGAGGAATATTTTTTAAATTATCTAAACCAGCTGACCCATTTCCCTCATGAAGAGTTTACAAATCTTTTAATGGTGACCAGAAATATCACTGTAGCAGGAGATCCTAGAAAAGGAATTAAAGACTGGGATGCAAGTGACAGAGAGAAAAGATACATAAATCAGTGCAAGATCCATGGAGTGGGAGGTAAGGAATGTGTACCTAGGAGCACTCTCTGGATGTGAGCGTGTGTGTCCCTCTAGCCCCAGAACTCCCCTGAGCAGGTTGGGTTTGCCCATGTTTACCCAAAGGCTCTGCTTTGAGCAGCAGTGGGATTTCTGTGGGCAAGTCAGGGCACCTCGAGGCACATCCCTCTAAGTACAGAACAAAGGCTGCTGGATGCTTTCCTGACACCAGCTGGCATTTCTGAGCAGTGCCAACCCTGGAGATCTGCCCCTGCACACAGCTCAGGCCCCACAGGGTTTGCCAGGCTGGCATGGAGCTGCCTCACCCAGCCAAGGCCTCTCCTCTCCCTGGGATGGTTTTGTGGGGCAGCTTGTCCAAGGGAAGGCGTCCATCCCTGCTCCTTTATCTCAGGGAGGAGATGTCTCCTCTCCTTGCATCTCTCCTTCTTCACAGCCTTGGAGATGCTGTTCCTCACTTCTTCTAGCAGTGCTCCACCATTTGGCTTTTGTCACAGACACATTTTCTGAAAAAGCCTTTGCTAGGAGTTTTTCTCCTGAGAAGCTGAGAAGCCTCAGAGGAAAAGAAAAACAATAATTATCTGCTGCTATGTTATCTTTGATTGGTCTCACGTGGTTATTTTTAATTAATGGCCGATCACAGTCAGCTGGCTCAGACTCTCTGGTCAGTCACAAGATTTTATTATCATTCCACTCTTTTCCTTGCTAGCCTTCTGATGAAATCCTTTCTTCTATTCTTTAATGTAGTTTTAATGTATCATTTTCTTTTAATATAATATATATCATAAAGTAATAAATCAGCCTTTTGAAACATGGAGTCAAGATTCTCATCTCTTCCCTCCTCCTGGGACCCCTGTGAGCACCACCACATGCTTTTCTTCTGGGACTGTTCCAAAGTGCTGCCTTCACCCTGCCTCATTCGTGCAGGGCTATGCTTGGAGGAAGAGACATGAAATTCAGTGGAAGTAGTTACAAAAATACAATTTTCCACAGTCCACTGCACAGAGCACTCCATGGGATGGCTCAGGGGTGATTTTATCTTGAGCAGCTCCACCCAACTCTCCCCTTGCTCATCCTGATGTTGGCTTTGATCACTCCCTCTCCATCCTTGGGACTGCAAGCTCTGACATTCATGCCTGAAACTTTGCCCAGAAAGGAAAAACCCATAGTTCTGATTATTTCCACTGAGAAAAAAATGAGAAAATGAGAAAACCTTAATTTTTTTTTCATTGCTGACCCCAAAGCACCTTCTGTGAGTGTCACCAGCATTTGCTTTCAGTTTCCATCTCCAGGACCTGCCGTGCATGGGAGCTTTGCTCTGATCCCATACACAAACACACACTGCTGGAGATCACCTTTTCCTTCACCACAGCATATTTTCTTTAGAAACCCAAGGTGTACTTACTGGCTTGGGATTTGTGTGTCTGTTTGTAATAATCTTTTTGAAGAATACAAACAGATTAAAAAGAAGTTATCTTCCTGTTTTGTTTTATATAATGCTTTTTTTAAGGGCAGGCATGAAGAGAAGAGGACACCAAGAAGGGCTTGGACACTCTAGAAACGTTTAAACCTTCTGGAAAACACTGTCTGCATTCAGTGTCATATATTTAACCTCTAAAACAATAGATATTTTTTATTCTAGCTAAAAACTTTTATTTTTAAGAAAAAATATCTGTTAATCCTCATTTATTGAGTGATAAATGACTACTGACTGAGAGACAGACAATTAGATATTTCTGCAAATCAAATTTAGCCAGTTACCCCTCTCCCATGCAATGTCCCCTAAATTGCAAGAAACAGGGAAAGTTTTGAGTTTGGGGCAATTCTGGAGATCTTCAAGGATGAAGAGACCCCTCACCACTGCTCCATACCCTGTCCAGTCACTCTGCCACTCTCAATGTAATTTTTTTCCCCTTGTATCCAGCTGGAATTCCTCCCATTTCCCACCAATGTTGTGCCCCAGACACAGGATCTCTCCATCAGAAGTGAAAAATAATAATTTTATACTGTGAAATGCTAAGAGAGGATTTTTAGCCTTCATTAAATGCTCACTTAGTTTTTAAGGTTCCACCACCACATTTTTATATATATATTGGATATAAGTTTTCCATGCCTTTAATAAAGCCAAACTCATCACAGGAACTCAGCATATCATCCCAAGAGGGACCCTGGAATTTTTGTATCTATGGCATGGAGAAATTTTTCAGAATTGGCTTTTTAAGTTTTTTCTTCTTTTCTCTCACTCTCTATTTTTTGTTTTGTTTTGTTTTGTTTGATTTTTAGAAAAGAAACCAAGAAAACTGGCACAGTGGTCCTTTGGATTTCCAGGTAAACCTTTCCTTGGTAAATATTAAGGAAGTAGGTCCATGTCAAAATGCTCTGTTCAAATCCAGTTGCTGCCTTTCAGGCTGCTCCTCATGAGAAAAATTTCTCTCCAACTCCCAAAAACTTCCCCTAAAAAGGGAACTACCTACAAGTGTCAACTTCCTTGGAAAATCAACATTTCCTTGCTGATTCCCAGCCCACATGGAAGGTCTACACCAGAGAGGAAACCTAAAATAGGGTAATTAATTAATCAAATTTGACCCTGTTTGGTTCTCATCAGCTTTTTAATGTGCCTGGGGCACAAAGGCAAAGCTGGAACAGGATCACAGAATTATGGAATTATTTGGGCTGGGAAAGGCCTCTGGGATAATCCAGCCCAACTGATCCTCCAGCACTGCTGGGTTCAACACTAAACCACATCCCCAAGGGCCACATCCATATAATTCTTGAACATTTCCAGGGATGTGACTCCACTTCTGCCCTGGGCACCCTGTTCCTGTGCCTCGCCACCCTTCCAATAACTATAAACTATATTTATAAAATAATATCCACTCTAAGCCTCCCCTGGTGTGACCTGAGGCCATTTCCTCTCCTCCTGTCCCTGTTCCCTGGGAGCAGAGCCTGATGTCCCCTGGCTGTCCCCTCCTGTCAGGAGTTGTGCA
>JAWWMS010000024.1:17576623-17605264 GCA_035048045.1 Chlorospingus semifuscus
AATCATTGTTTACATTTTGTTCCTGAGGCCTCTCAGCTTCTCAGGAGGAAAAATCCTAAGGAAAGGATTTTCCATAAGAGATATCTGTGGCACACGCATGTTTCCCGCACTGTCCGGGCTGAAATCGCGCTCGGGCTCCGGCTGTTGCTGTTTGCTGTGCTCAGGTCTCGGATGCCACCTCCTGGCTTTGCTGCTGAACTGTCCATGTCGCGACAGCGCCGGCCGGGAGCGCATTTCTCATCACACCATCCCCAATAACAACGGCGCTAAAGCCTGCCTGGCTCAGAGCAGCTTTTGTTCTTTGTGGAGCTGACCCCATACAGGAATTACCTCCTGTGATTATTGACCCTCCGGATCCCATCGCAGCAGCACCTTGAGTCCCAAGGCCTCTCTGGGATGTCCCCCATCCCTTTGGGGGTGGGATCTGTCCCTTCTCACCTTTCCCTAACAGTTATTTTTGGGGTGATTTTGTTACATGATCCCTGTAGCATCCGTTGTTTATCGCCTGTGTCATCCATGGGATGCCAATTCCAGGTCTCTACAGACTTGTTGCTGGGTTGGGAGGTAATTCAACAAGCAGATGTTTGGCAGGGGGAGAGCAGAGGTGTTCTTGGAGCTGTGAGTGTGGTGATATCCCCCAGAACTCCTGAGAGGGGGCACTGTGCCACAAGGAATCGTGAGGCAGCCACAACGCTGCCTCCTCCCTGCTTGGTGTCCATCATCCCCTGCCTCCTCCTGCTCTCCTGGGGATATTTCAGGCCTGGCTGAGCTTGCTGGTACAGCTGCCAGCCCAACCTGCCTCTTCCAGAGGTGCTCCCGAGCTCATCCATCATTCGCATCTCAGACAGTCATTTTATCTGCCCCACACATGTGTGATGCTCCCTGACCACAGGAGATCTGCTCCTCACCCTCACAGGGGTGGACAACACATATTTGCCTGGGAATTCCAGCAAGCTTGCATGAGATGCAGCTGCTTGCCACAGCTCAGATCCTGTGCTCAGCTTTGGGCCCCTCCTGACATTGAGGGGCTGGAGCACATCCAGGGAAGGGAACTGAGCTGGGGAAAGGGCTGCAGCACCAGGAGCAGCTGAAGGAGCTGATGGGGCTCAGCTTGAGAAAAGGAGGCTCAGGAGGGACCTTCTGGCTCTGCACAACTCCTGACAGGAGGGGGCAGACGGGGGGAAGTTGGGCTCTGCTCCCAGGAAACAAGGGACAGGATGAGAGGAAAACGCCCCAAGTTGTTGGGGAAAATTTGTTCCCTGAAGGGGTCATCAGGCATTGTAAGGAGCTGCCCAGGGAGCAGTGAAGTGATCTTCCCTTGAACCATTCAAACCTGTGGTGATTGGGAATGTTGGTTTAGTGGTGGAAGTGCTGGGGAATGGTCTTAGAGGGCTTTTCCAGCCTTAAAATTGTTGTGATTCTCTGATCCATGGCAATCAGCAGGGAGCAGTAGCTGCTAAATGCTGCTGCAGGATGGAGCTGGGGCTCTCTGAGACATTTCCCCACAGCTTTGGCCGTTGTTCTCTGCCTGATGGACAAACAGCAGCACGTCAGCAGTGATGTCCACAATGATCTCTAGCCATGACAGGCTTTGGCCTGGGAGAGGACAGGGAAGGGGACAGTGGCAGCAGGGCTGGCACAAACCAGCAGATGGGAATTGCTGGGGTTTCATCCTTTACAAAACCCTTTGAGTTGTTCTTCATCACATTTTCCAGAGAAATGGGTGAAAAGCACTGGCATGACTGAGCTGCATCTGGGGACCCTCAGCCATCAGGAGAGGACTGTGTGGGGCATGAGGGGAGCACCAGAGCTGTGGGATGGCCCTGCCCCAGAGCTCCTGTGAGCAGCACATCACTGGATGAGTGCTGCTGTGAGATGGCCTGAACCCCTTCCTACCTCTCTGGGTGCAGCAGGGACAGAGTTTTGTATCTGCCCCCCTTGGCTGGCTGTGATCACCTTCAACGGGAGCAGCTTATCCAGCACAGCCTGCTGAGAGGCCCTTTTGCATCCCAACAGCTGGATTTTCTATTCCCAAAGTGTTCCTTGCCTCAGTGCCCAGACCACACACTGTGGCAGTGCACAGCGTGCTCAGGAGAAGAGAGTCCAAAAGCTCCAAGATTTATCTTCAAAACAAGGAAAAGAGGAGTTTCCAGTAAAGTGTAAAAAAAAAGCATGACAAAAGCAGCCTTTTCCCCCTATATTTTTTTTCAGTCTCAATGTCATCCTCTCTATTCCCTGGCAGGTTTGTCCTTTGGCTATGGGCTGACACGCCCGGGCAGCACAAGGACCAAAGGTGCCATGCACCTGCGCCCTTTCCCTGGTGATGCCAACAGAGCATCCCTGCACCTCGAGCTCCGTCCTGTCTGGTGATGGGGATATTTTGGGGACATCCCGTGTCCCCAGGTCCCCTCGCAGAGGGTGTGTCCGAGCAGGACCCCACCGGGAGCAGGCAGGGGCAGGGCACACGTGTGTCCGCAGCCGGGGAAGGGGCGCCCGGGGACCCTCGGAGCAGACGTGACCTACTTTAGCTCCGAGGCGAGTCCCCGTGTAAAAGCTTCGCAGAGCCAGGCGTCAATTATTCATGGCCTGGCCATGTTAATGCATGTGCTAAAGGCTTTAAAAAAAAAAAAAGAAAAAAACCCGAACAGGATAAAGTCTGCTGTATAATTTAAAGCCTTGCACGCTGCCGTCACCACGGCCCGCTGCTCCCGGAGTGTTTCCGCTCAGGTGAGCAGGGATGCGGATGGAGGCAGCAGGGAAGGGCCGGCCCGCCGGAGCTGGGATGGGGTTGGGAGCCGGGATGAAGGCAGAGCTCCAAAGCTCGGGCTGCGGGCGGGGGATCCCATGGGAAGGGGCTGGCAGCCTGCTGTGTGCGGGCAGCCCCACAGCGAGTCACTTCCCGGAGCAGCAGCGCTCGCTCCGCTCCATTCCCAGGCACGGGGGCCAGGCCGCCTATTTTTAGATCTGCCTTTTTTCTTTTTGCTAATTTCTTTTTTTTTTTTTTTTTTTTGCCTTGCTTTCGTTCAGCGCTGCCCTCGAAGGCCTGTGGAGGGAGGAAAACACTGATCCCTGGGCCGGGAAGCTGCGTGGGAGGGCTCCGGAGTGCCCCACACAGGGGTCAGCCAGCCGGGCCATGGGGACGCTGAGGCACCGCAGGGAGAGCCCCGGGCCCCATGCAGCCATGAGAGCACGGAGATTCCCAGTGGGACAAGCAGCCACGGGCCCAGGACTGCCATTTCCTCCACCTTCCCACCGGGACAAGCAGCCCCCAACACCTGCACGGAGATTCCCAGCGGGACAAGCAGGCCCTGGCTCCTACAAAGAGATTCCCCCCGGGACAAGCAGCCCCAGGCCCAGGACTGCCATTCCCAGCGGGACAAGCAGCCCCGGGCCCTCACATGGAGATTCCCACCGGGACAAGCAGCCCCTGGCCCCCACAAGGAGATTCCCAGCGGGACGAGCACCCCCTGGCCCCCACAAGGAGATTCCCAGCGGGACGAGCAGCCCCTGGCCCCCACAAGGAGATTCCCAGAGGGACGAGCAGCCCCTGGCCCCCACAAGGAGATTCCCAGCGGGACGAGCAGCTCCTGGCTCCTACAAGGAGATTCCCAGCGGGACAAGCAGCCCCAGGCCCAGGACTGCCATTCCAGCAGGACAAGCAGGCCCTGGCCCCCGCATGGAGATTCCCACCGGGACAAGCAGGCCCCGGCTCCTACAAGGGGATTCCCACCAGGACAAGCAGCCCCTGCCCCAGGGCTGCCATTTCCACCAGGACAAGCAGGCCCTGGGCTCCTGCACGGAGATTCCCACTGGGACAAGCAGGCCCTGGCTCCCGCACAGAGATTCCCACCAGGACAAGCAGCCCTTGGCCCAGGGCTGCCATTCCAGTAGGTACAATAAGGCCTCAGGAAGGTTGGGCAGCGCAGGCAGCAGAGCAGGAGCTGGGCGGGCGCACGGGGAACGCTCCAGCCATGGAGAGCATTTGCCTTCTATGGAGATCTCCTCCTGCTCTGCTGGCACGGAGGAGAGGCCTCAGCCTCACAGCCGCTGGGAAGGGGGAACAAAAACATCCAGAAAAGCTCAGGGCTGCCCTTGCAGAGGCCTCCAGCAGAGCTTCACACCACCAACCCCCCACAGCACAGCCCCAGCCAGGCCAGGGCTTGCCCTGCTCCCAGGAGTAGGGAAGAGCCAGCTCCTCATCCTCAGCTGCATCCCAAAGCACCAAAGCAGCCCGCATCCTCCCAGCCTGGGAAACGGGGCCAGGCCAGGCCTGCAGCATCCCACACCATTCCCACAAGAAAACACCCAAGACCACAGAAAAAGTCACAGCAGCCTCTGGGTATATATATTTTTTTTTTGGTTGCATTTCATATATTATCCAGTTTCACATTCTCGTAGGATCAGCAATTATAGAGCAACTTATTCTCAAATCTTTTAATACAAGCGAGACAGCCATGGTCAGATAATACTTAAAGCACTTCAATACCAAGCAATAAGATGCTAAAACAAAAATTGCACAATTTCTTGTTTACTATGCCTGACTGAATCATTGGTACAGAAGACAACCCTTCTTTTTCAAGCTTTTAACTAAACATTAACTTATCTTACAGGATTACAATTTCTCTTTAATAATAATAATAATAATTAATTGCACACAAACACACAAGAAATTCTTTATGATGCATAAATATTTCCTTATTACACATGGTACAAAAATACTCGTACTTTTTTTTTTTTGTTCGGTATTCCCATAAGGATGGCTGATTATTTGGCAAGACTGGATGCTCTCCAATCAGAAGAATGTGGGGAAAAAAAAAAAAAAAAGAGGTTAGATATTTTACAGCTGTTCTATATATAGAAGTTTGAAGGAGGAAAAAAATAATATAATAACCCTGACTTTAAAACAAGCAGAATGGATGAGAACAAAAACCCAGTGCATCATACTTTAAAAAAAAAAAAAAAGGAAAAAAAAAAAGCATTTTTCAAATTTTTCTGGTCATCCTGGGGAGGGGAGGGTGGAGGTGGGAGAAGGGGTGAGACAAGGACAGTTAGTATTTCTCAAAGCCAAGTCTTCACTGAAGCAAGAGGAAAACCTTGATGGATCAATCCGTTGGGCCAAGACCTGTTGCTAACGGTTACACAAACGCTAGAACAAACAAACTTACACTCACACAGACACAAGTTAAGTGTTTTAATTCATGCCAGAAAACATGCAAAACCCATTTTTGCCTTTCGATTCCTTCAGCCGAGCTGCCCCCGGGGCAGGGGGAGCTGGGGACGCCCAGGACCTGGCCCCGGCTGGGTTTCAGTGCAGCCGGATGGCAAAGCTCAGGCAGGGAGGAGGTCCTGGGGATGGAGGGAGGGATGGAGGCAGCACACAGCCCGTGGCTGGGGCCACGATGGCTTCACAGTCCAGGGAAAGGGGTGCTGGCAGCCCCGGGGGCAGCGCGGCGGGGCGGGCGCGTTGTCCTCTGGCCACGTACCCAATCCAGAGGAGGGGAGCGATCGTCCCTGGCACGTCCCGCTGTGGAGAGGCAGGGAGGAGGAACACAAGCCCAGGAGAGACACTGTGGGAGAGGAGCACGGTGAGCAGGGCCAGCTGGAGCCGTGTCCTGAGGGTTCCCCACAGCCTCCACCCCAGCCCAGGGCTTGGGGTCTCCCTGCTCCCATCCAGGAAACCCAACCACATCCCTGGGTGGGTGTTGGGGCTGAGCCCAAGCTCCCATCCCACCTCCCCCCAAGAGCCCAAGGAAGAGCAAGACAAAGACCTGACTCCAAGAGTAATTAATTACTTACTAATGAACTAACAAAACTGACGAGACTTCCATCCTTGCTGGGTAGCTTCAGAGGGAGGGTACCAGCGCATCTGGAAAAGAAAGCCACGGCAGAGGTCCATGATCCAGGATCACCTCAGCCAGAGCACAAACCTTCAGCTCCTCCAAGCCATGTGCAAGGTCCACAGAGCAAAGATGTCTCCAGCAGGGGAAAGGAGGCTCCAGGGTGAGCTCCAAATACTCCTTGAGTAGCTCCACCCTCAGCCAGCCAAAGGAGGATCTCAAGAGCAAACATTAAAACCAGATAACCTCTAAAGGACATGAAGGGGGGAAGAATTGGCTCATCTACTACAGCAGATGCCCATGGAGTTTTCCAAGCCCCAACTCTGCTACCAGGAGTGGCTCCAGGCAAACCACACCATGGGAAGAACTTGGAAGAGCTGCAAACCAGCAAGACTTGGAGGCTTCCCTTGGAAGCCTTGGAGGCAGGTGCTGGCTGCCACATCTATTTCTCAGACCTGCTCCTTGCCAAGGAAATGGCTGGATGGGGACCTAACAAACAAACAAACAAGGGACAGTAGCTGAACAGACACTTTCCAGCCCCTCAGGAGACACAGTGAGCTGGCAACACCCAGCCCACAGCCTGGGACATCCAGATGATCCCATCTGGTCAGCAGGGCCAGTGTGTCCAGCTGGGCTGCATCAGCAGCTCCGAGCCTGACAGCAGCAGGAGACAAGGCCATGGCACTTGACTGAGCACTGATCCAGCAGCAGGAGCAGCAACTGAAGCTTGGAGCTTGGTCCTGTTGCTGGAGCACAGCAGCCACCCCCCACTCCTCCCTCCCCAGCTGCCAGGAGAGAAGCACAGCCTCAGCACGTTCAGGGCTGGGAACCAGCACAGTGATGGACTTGGTTCTAAGATGGGGAGAAAGTGGCAGAAAACCCCCTGGAGCCCCCTGTGAGCCACTCCCCTTGTCCCTTTCATCCTGGCACAGATATCCCCTCACCCAAACAAGCCTGGCTAGATGCTCCTCTCCCAGGGATGTACAGCAAGCTGCCACAACTTCTGTACTGCTGCCTGCAGTGGCCAGGTTCTCCCCCAACAGGCACTGGGGCTGCAGTGCCAGGAACTGCAGCCACACGAGCCATGGGCCTTGAGAAGGCTCCTAACTGAGCCCTGCCAGTCAGCAGCAGCTCTGTCCTCATGGAGTCCCTCATCAGCTCAGAACAAAGCCAGTGTGGACAAGACTTGAACAACCTGGTCTACTGGAGGATGTCCCTGCACATGGCATGGGGGTAGAATGGGATTGGTTTAAGGTCTTTACTAACTCAAACCATTCCATGGTTCCATAATCTGCTGGGCTCTTGCCAGACACCTTCACAAGGCAAGGGGGTGCCCCTAAATCAGCTCCCAGCTGGCCCCATACCTCACTCCATGGCACAGCATCCCAGTCACTCCAGCCATGGCAATCAAGGGCAGGGATGTTACCAAGCCCCTCCTCCCCAGTGAGGGGTCCCACCTGGTGCCAGCACCAAAGTGCCACCCAGTGTCCTTTCCCTTCTCCTTTAGCCTGGAGAGGGACCTTTGCTGCCCAGTCACTGTGCACAGCCACCACCCAGGAAGGCTGGGCACGGGCAGCAGCATCACTGACACCTTCCAGGGCCACCACAGCAGCTGCCAGAGCAAGGACAGGGGTTCCTTGTCCCCTGTCACCAGGAGGAGCTTGCTCAGCTGAGCCACATCTCCTCTGCAGCCGTGCTCCCTGGCCAGTGTCTCCCACAGCTGGAAGCAGTTTCCTCCTGCCCACAGGAAACTCCCCCTTCCTTCACAAGGCTGCAAGAGCTTAACCCTGAGAGCTGCCTCCACCCCAGGCAGGCTGGAGAAGCAGCACAGCCAGGCCATGCACAGCCAGCCCAGCCTGGTGCCCTCCATCCTGCCTCAGAGCCACCTTCTGCTCCTCCTGCAGAGCCTCAGCACCTCCACTTTGAACAGAAGTGCTGCTTTGCTCTTAAAACATGCACTGTAGCTCTGTTCTAGCTAATCAGCTCGTAGTTCATAGCTACTAAAACATCAGTGCAATGGACCACCCCTCCTTGCCTTCCTCCTGCAGGGCTGCAATGCTCACACACCAAACCCAGCCAGCTGAGCCACCGTGGCCCCACAGCCCAGCCCTGCACTCAGAGGGTCCAGCCCTGCAGGGGCTGATACAGATGTGACAATCCTGGGTACAACCCAAGGCTCTGACATGCTGGCAGGGGGAGGGAATGACCTGCCAGGCCTTTCAGCCCACAGAAAGATTAGGGCTTGATGGGATGAGGCAGGAACTCAGTAGGAGGGAGGTTCCCAAAGCCAGCAGAAAACACTGGAAGCTGTGGATCAGAGGGAGCAGATAGCCAAGAGGAGACTCTAGGCAGTTTTCTCTTCACACCCCTCCAAATACTACATCCATCAAGGAGGAAGCTGAGAACTGATGGAGATGTTCAGCACTGGGTGAGGAAAGCAGAGCAAGAGAGGCTTTTACTGGAAGAGACCCTGTTGTTTCTGGAGAGGCATTAGCTCACAGTTGGAAAGGAGTGTGGTCACACCACCAACACATCTCCTGCTCACAGGGATGAGGCAGCCACTGCTGGCCAAGTGCTGCAGCCTTCAACATCTGTCCCAGGAACAGCTGGAGAGGAGAAATGTGTGCCTCTGCCTGCCACCCCTCCCAGAGGCAGGAACCTCTCCCTTTCTGCAGCACAACACCAGCAGCTGCCTAAAAGTCACAATGAAATTATAAATGGGGCAGAAGAACAGCCCAGAGCCTCACTCTCCTTGTCAACACCTCCTTTGTCTCTCCCAATTGCCCTCAGAATTTAAGTATCCAATTGTCCACCATCCTCAGGGAGGGCAAATCCTTCAGAAGAGGTGGAGCAAGGCCCAAACACACAGGTCCCTCCTCAGAGCACCTTTGGCTTGGAGGACCTGCCTTTCCTCAGTTACCTCTAGGTCTGCAGCCAGCCCCAGCATCTCGGAGCTCTGACCTATCTACAGCTGGAATGGTCCCCAGAGATCACTCCCTGTGCTCCTGGGAGCTGGGAGGATCCAACCAACACATCCAAGAGCTGCATCTTCCTGCCAAGCTGCTGAAGTGCAGAGCAAACCCTCACTGGTGCTGCTGACATGCTCAGCCTGGAGAGATCCACACCCACTGGTGTGTGCTGGACACACACCCATCCCAGAGTGGGCACTGCACCCTGGCACCTGCTGGAGGAGCCCTCAGGGGCTGGTGTGGGACTAGAGCAGCTCAGCCCAGCACCAGGAACACCAGATGCAGTGGGATCCAGCCCGTGCATCTCCCCAAGGAGCTCTGGTGAGGGAGAGCTGGAGGATCAGCACATCATCCCATAGCAGGGCAAGGAACATCCCGGACAATGCAGGCACTCATCCATCCTCTCAGGAACATTTTAACAGGTGTGCATCCATCCATCAGTCCAACACCTTGCACCCCTATGGCTCAGGGACACACACTCTGAGACTGCATTTACAGCAAGTTGTGTTGTTTTCTTTTGGATTGAGCCTGCCAGGGAAAGCCACTGCTGGCCACAAGTCTCTTCTGAAGGCCCAGCAGTCCCTTTCACCACCTCTTAGCAAGGACAGCTGTTCAGAGCATCTCCTGCCTGCTTCTCCCTGCCTAGGAGGGAACTCCTGGCATGGCCAGCTGTGCCACCACTGTCACTGGAGTTTAGAAAGTTGCCACAAGCATGAACATCTTGAACAAGAGGCTTCACATCTCTGGAGCTTGCCCAGAGAGAAATAATCCTGGGAAGTCCCTACACGACAGCACCAACAGGCAATGAGTTATTAGGGACAGAAAATTCATCCTGTCTCCAGTCCAGGGTGGGTCTGTCAGCTTTTCCCCTGCAAGGGAAAGGGGTTTGGACCAACCTTTGCTTTCATCAATGGGATCAGCCTCAACCCAGCACCAGGAAGTCTCAAGGTCCTTCCAGGCTCTTGCACAACCACATCAGCCACCATCCAGGACTGCTCCCTCCACCCACCACTCACTTGGACAGGCCCCAGAACCAGAGACCCACCTCTGCCATCTCCTCAAGGAGATGCTTCAAGGGAACCTTAGGCAGCCCCCTCCCAAAAAGACTGGCATCTCTATGCCCTCAGGCCTTGCCCTGGCTGACTGCCTTGGAAACAGCCACCAGGGGCTCCAGGCACCCAACACATCAGCTGTGTCCCCAGCAACACCCTGTGGCCATGTTTTTATGAGCCAATCCTGCATCCAACCTGCTTCCCATGGCAAGTCCTGCCCCCATGGGTGCTGCCACAGCTGGAAGCATCTCTGCAAAAGAGTTCTAGAAGCATGGATAGCCCTGGCATCCCCTGCTACCCACTCATAGCCTGGTTTAGAGGCACCCCAAACCAGTGGCTCCACCTCAGAGACAGTGCAGCCCAACTCCATCCTACCAGCAATGGACAGATCTGTCTACCAGGACCAAGCAGAACAAGACAAGCTGTCTCATTGTCTCTGTGCCTCTGTCAAGCTCTTCACATCTTCCCAGGAGGGAAAATTATAACCCAGAAAACTGTAAGGTGCAAAGGGCAAAGGCAGACCTGGCCCCTCATCTTTGGTGGCTTCTTTTCTTATCATCACTTCCACAGAGAGAGGAAAGGGTCTGCTCAGCAGGGAGAACTGAACCAGGGCTCATTTCCTTCAGTCAGACATCAACCATCCCCCTGCCATCCAGTCCCATCCCTTCCCTCTTCCCAAGCTCCCAATCTCCTACACCACACACCCCTCTCTCCCAAGGCTGCTGATTCCCTCCATTACAGCTCACACAACCTGGGTCCTGCCTGGGATTTCAGCTTGCAAGAGAGAAGTCAAGCTCCAGGTAGGAACTGGGCTCCATTTCCATTACCAGAGAGGAAAGCAGTGAGATTAGACCCACATTCAGGGCAGGGTCTGTCCCGGGAGGCGATTCTGGAACAAAGTGACCGGCAAGTGCTGTTGTCTACGGTGCCCACTAAAATTTAGTCGTGTGCTATCAACTACCACGTCACTCACCTCCCCCACCGTGTGCCAGGAGTGAGGTCAAGGTGTATTTCTGGTTGCCCTCTAAGGGTCGAGGTTGGGGAGAAACCAGGTTTCTTTCAGGCTGGGTGGCAGGGTGGTGTCTGCCCCAGCCCAACCGGGCTGCTCCCCTCCCAGGCAGGGCCTGGCTGAGGCTGGCCCAGCTGGAGGAGCTGATGTAAGATGGTGCCATGCTGTGTGCGCCATGTCATGTGCTGCCAAGTTGGAGATGTGGGTTAGAAAGAAGGCCTGGCATCTCATTCCCCAGGCTCTGGTGGGTGGGTAGCGTGAGGCCCATGCACTGGGTTGCCAAGGAGATACGGGCTACAGAGATGGGCAGAAGCTTGCAAATCCCACAGTGCACCTTGGAGGAGAGATGGTTACCTTACCAGTCTTTCCAGACGTGGCTGCCATCATGCTTAACACTTCTAGGAATGGAGCTGTGGTACAGCCACTCCACTAGCTGCAATAAGGCATCACTAGGGCGTCCCATCTCCAGGGACAGCTCTGAGCTTCGGGGCTAGCCTGCGCTGGCATCATGGCTGGAGTTCACTAGGGACATCAAAGGAGGGATTTGAGAGAGGGTGGGAGGGAGGGAAGGCAGATGGGACAATCTTTAAGTCAGCAGAGTCCCCGGAGGGGCAGGGTCAGGCTACAGTCCCAGCTGCAGCAGCCTGGTGCCTGCCTGGAGCAGTGCCAAGGCATGGACATCCCAGTAAGCTGGGAGTGGCTTACCAAGGGTTCCCGAGGCCAGGCCAGCCTCTCACCACCTCCTGCCCCTCATCCCTCCTGCCAGCCCTCTGGGCAGCTCTTCAGGAGGCCAGGCCAGGCCTCCTCCTCTCCCCGCTGCTGAACTCAGCTCTGCAAGAAGATGAGCCCTTCAGGTTGAAATCTCTTGTGACAAGACCTCGGTTTAGCTACATCCTCAAGGCTGATCACTGTGGAGCTGCTGCAGCTCTGGCCATCCCCATGGATGCCCTGCAGCCAGCACCAGTCCAGCAGGAGGAAGCACTGTGACCCATAAGCCCACCACATGAGTGAGCCAGCCCCTCCCAGTGAGGGCAGAGGGCTCAGCACACGGGGCCAAGGGCACAGTTTTTAGCCCAGTTTGTGAGCAAAAGTCATCTCCCTGCTGTGCTCCACCCTCAGCTCTGCAAGGGACAGGGCTCCAGCCCAGAGCTGCCAGCACAAGTAATGTTTAACCCCAGTAAATTTTATTGGTAACATATCCTGTGCCAGGACATGCCCCTGGAGGGTCAGCACTGGCTCAGCACAGCCAGGAGCGGCTGGGACTGCCCAGCAGCCTCTTTGGAAAAGAGAAAACAGCCTGGAGGGGCTGCACTAAGGGGGCTCCCTAAGGCTTGGAGCCCATCACCACCCTTGGGCAGGGAGCTCTACCTACACAGGCAGCTCCTCAGGTCTTAGGATAAGGCCAGACAACTTGTTTAGAAACCAGTAGCTGGAGGGCAGGAACTAAGAGCCCAGAAGGAAAAGATGTAGCTGGAGGCCTCTTTAATACCCTCCAGAAAAGTGGACTTTTCTCCCCAACTTTGCACCATGAAGTTTGGGTGTCTAACCCTCACACTCAGGGTCCCTACACAGTCACCAGTGACCACCCTGGAAGAAACTGCGGTAAAAGTTTCACCTCCCTCAACCACCTCAGCCAGGCCAGAGGGGTTGATTTTTCCTGGTCCTCCCTTCCAGGGACAATTCAGCCTTGACCATCACCCTACACACACAAGGGGCAGGGAGACACTTCTCTCCTGGGCCACTGAGGAGCACAGCACAGCCCGGTGGGTGTGGGCACCACCACCAACTCCTGGAAAACACCAGCAAGCACAACCTTCCCAGTGAAGAAGCAGCTTGGCTCTGGAGGTCCTTGGAAAAACATTCCAGTGCTCCTCCTGGTCCTGTCCTGAACCCCAATGTACTTCTCCCTACCCCCCTGGAGCTTCAGCCCAACAACAGCTCACCTGTAGAAGGGCAGAAGGAGAGATCTGCAGGTGTGAGAGGGGCAGGACAGAGGACAGGAGTTGGCATCCACCCCACATGGCATTTGGGAAGCAAGCTTGGCTTGAAGCTGGGCAGTTACCATCACAAAGCTTGCAGGAAGCAACAGGAGGGGGCCAACACAGCTCACTGCCAGCCAGGACAGCAAGGTGAGAGGACACAGCTCCTCCTGCTCTCCACTCAGGCAGGGAAGAGTAGGAGTCAACAGCCTGCCTGGCAGGGCAGAGAGCAGAGGTTAAGCCCCAGTGCTCAGTCCCAGTGCCCCAGTCTCCCATGGCACCACAGAAGCAGGCAGAGCGCAGCTGGCTGGTCACACTGAGCAGGGAGGGACAGGGCTTCCAGCTTCTCCTGGACAAGGGCTTCAAACCAAGCACCTCAACTTGGAATCAGGACACTGCTACTCTGTTTTGACTTTCCCCTTTGCATGTTGATGGTTTCAAGGTTTATGTAGTCTCTGTACATTAAAGCATCTGTCAGATCAGTATAGGCATCCCTACATCCTCAGGTGTCATCAGGCAAACCTGGGGACACCAGGCCACTGGCTGCACCACCATCTGCACCTCCAGGGGCTCATGCATGGAATGGCTCTCCTCACTGGCCGGAACCAAGGGTGGCTAACACCCTGCTCCATCACAGCTCCTCACTCTGGCAAGGCTCTAGTCACTTATCTCCTGCAGGACACCCTCCTCCAGCTTTGAGAGTGTGGCTGAGCCCCTCAATTGAGCTCTGCTGCTTTTGCTGTGACTCAGGATGACATTTCACAGCTATGTTACGTGCAGGAAGCATTTCCTCCCAGCACTCCCTCAGTGGAGCTCTCTGGCCATGGGGAGCAACAGGAGCAGCCAGAAACGGAGCCCTGACTGCGGGGTCAGAGATGCCCAGCCAGCCCTGCCTGCCCTCACTGCAGAGCCCTCCCTGGGCTGCCCTGCAGCGGAGCCAAGGTGCAGAGGGCAGGGCGGGGGCGGCCAAGCGCGGCCCGCGGGGATGGAGGGGACACAGGAGGGAACAGCCCCGCTCGGGACGGGGACAGACTCACCTGAGCGTGCAGAGCGGCGGCCGCGGCTGCCGCTGCCGGGTACGTGAAGGCGGCGTGGGGGATGGCCGGGGTCAGCTCCGTGGTGTACAGCGGGTAGGGAGCCCACGCCTCCGGGGACGCCGGGATGAGAGCCGCTCCAGTCAGGTCATCTACAGGAGGGGGAGACAGGGGACAGCGTCCCAGGACTGTCCTGCTTTGGGGACAGCCGGCTCCGGATTACCCACCCCAGGCTAAAGCTTTGCGCTGCCACCTTGATCAGGTGTAAAATCTGTGTGCACAGCTGCTCCTCCAGCCTCAGCCTTGGCAGGAGAACCCAGGAATGTGTTGCATTACAGCCCCACGTGGGCTTTGGACACTGGTCCACACAGCAGCCACAGGATGCAGGCCAGGGGGCTCAGAGCCGCATTACAGCTCACCCCATAAGCCTCAGCAGGGCTACTCAGCCCACCAGGCTACACAGAGGGTGATGGCACAGGACTCATCCCTTATCCTTCACATTTAGGGATGCTTTAAAAGATTTCTAGTATCACTTGAGCCACCAAATCCAACTTTCATGTCTCAACAGTTCTGTGCTGCCCAGATGTCTGTGACTCTCCTGTGGCTCCACCACCCTGCTGGCCTCCCTGCCCTGGCAGATTTCAGAGGTGGGTCTGGGCTCCTCTCCATTCTCAGAGCTGGGCCTCTCTCAGGTTGGAGCCAGGAGCCCCCAGCCCCTCCCAGCATACTCACAGGGGTCCCGTGCAATGAAGTGTGCACCCAGGGCAGGGTGGATGTTGGTGGGGTTCGGGGTGGCCATCAGCTTGCTCTTGGCCATCTTGGTGTTGGCTTTGGCGAACTCTAACCGCAAGGTCTGCGGGTTCTCGGGGTCGAAGCGGATGCCCTGTCACAGAGAGAGCACAGGGCCTTCTCAGAGGTGGAGCTCCAGCCCAAGCACACACTGTGGTTACTCATGGAGCAAAGGCCAGCTGAGGAACCAAGGCCACCACTCTGCAGTCACATGCCCAGGTTTTTGTCACCTCACTGCAACACTCAAATTCCCATGTGCTTTTATTTTTACTTTTAGCTGGCCTGACTAACATTAGACCACTATTTCCAACCTGAGGAACACAGTTCTGCTCCTTATGTGCAGTTCACCAACCACTACAGCAGGGGTGGATATCAACATGGCTCAGGAAAGGTCTGTCTGTTGAAGCTGGGGTAACTGTCTATACTGGCATTGAAATAACCCCATCTGTGTGGGAGCTCCCACCTACACCTTCTGCCAGCCTGAGCAGAGGCACTAGCAGGTGTCACAAAGCACATGGCAAGGCCTACAGCACAGCAGAACCATGTCTTGCTGACCAGATCCCACCAACACTCCTGCAGGATGGGGATCATTTTGGGTGTCCTTTCCATGCTGACCATCCTCATGATATTTTATTGAGTCACAGCAGGTCTCTACACCCTCAGAGCTGTCTTCCAGTGGTCAAAAACTACACAGAGACAGCTGGCATCCATTTGCCCAGGCTGATGTCAGCCTTGAACATCTCTCCTGCCTCCCTGGTGGGATGCTGCAGGACCATTTCACTCTGCCCTCACTCTGGGCCCAGCAAGGCACATGGCCCCAGCCCTGCAGCCCCCCCAGCACTTTGGGTACTCACATTCAAGGCGTTCTTGGCTGCTTCAGCGCCAGCCCGGCTGTCGAAGGTCACAAAACCCACTGGCTAAAAGAAACAACACCCATTTCAGTTTGGAAAATCTTCCAGCTCCTCAGGCTGCCTTGCCACCCCTCTGCCCCAGACAACCAGCACAAGAGACCATCCTAAGCTGCACAGGAGCTTTAAGCAGAGCTTGGGGCATTGGCTCAAGATTCCTGCTCTGATCTGCTCCCACCATAAAAGTTTTGGTGTTCTTACATGTGGGGACATTGCTCACCCTGACAAGCCCCCAGCATGGCAGAGGGGAAGGCTGATGGCAGCACAAGGCTTGGGGCTGAAGCCTCAGGGCTCACCCAGGGCAGCAGGAGGAGACATGGAGACATTGAGAACATGCTGGGTCAGTAGAACCCCTCAGTGTGGCTGGTGCTGGCCCAGACAGTGCAGTACACACTGGAATGGGATCTGTCCCCTCTCCCCTCCTGGCATGTCCAGTTTTGATAGCAAAAGCCAAAAATACCCAGGCTGGAGGAGGTACCTGCTTTGAAGTCAGCTTGATCAGTGACCCCTCATAACCCTGCAGGAGAGAAGAAACAAGTCAGTGTCAGGCTCCTGAGGAGGCCATGCTACAACCAAGACACAACACAACAGCTCCAGGAGCTCCTGCAGCACCCAGCCCTCCCCAGGGCAGGGGACAGAGCAGAAACAGGGACAACAACACTGCTTTCCCACCAGTAGAGAAGACTGGGGACAGAGCAGGGATTTTAGCTCTTCCATCCTGGCCCTTTGGGAAGGAATCCCATTTTCTAGCTCTTCATCCAGCTACAAAGATGAGCACCCTGCCCTGGCTAGTGCCTGGAGAAAGCAGAGCACCCTCCCTGTGCCAGAGGAGTGCAGAGAAGGGAACCCCACTTGCCCTGAGACAGCCTGGGTGGTTATTGGAGAAGGATGGAGGGTCTGGGGGATGAGGACACATCCTCAAGGAAGGGCCGGTCCAGCTGAGCAGCAGGGCTGACCAAGCAGCACAATTCCAAAGCAGGCTCCAGCTGGAGGCTCCCAGTCGAGCACAAGTCATGGATCCTGTGCTGGCTTCAGGCTCCCATGTCATCCCTACTTCTCCTGACAGAGCTTTGGTGCCAGGTCACCCATAAACCAGCACCTTTCCCTCCAAAAACCAGATGTGAAGACTCCTTACCTTGAATGGTCGGAAGAGAAGGTAGAGCTCTCTGGGTTTGATATCCACAGGAAGGCCACTGACAAACAGCGTCCGTACCTGGGGAGAGGCCAAGCAGCAGCTGTACTGAGATGTTTGGTGCCAAGAGCTGTACTGAGATGTTTGGTGATGTTTGGTGCCCAAGCAGCTGTACTGAGATGTTTGGTGATGTTTGGTGCCCAAGCAGCTGTACTGACAGGAGATGTCTGCTGCCCAAGCAGGAGCACAGAGCCAGCTCAGAAGTGCACTAAGAACAGGACACCTGGCACCAAAGGTCCACTAACCCTTCCCTGCATTAGGGAGTGTTGGCCAGGATTAAACACACCCAGCCCTTTGACCTCCACCTCAAAGGACTGATGCCTTTACAAAAATTCAGTCCCTGGCACCATGGCCTGGGTTGATGAAGGCAAGGACACCAGCCCCACAGCCTGACAGGGCATGATGGCTAAACTGGCAAAGACCACACACTGCCACAAGAACCAAGTTTGGACCTTTGGGATGTGTCAAAGGGACCAGTACAAACCCCAGTTCTCTCCAGATCTTCCTACAGATCACATACTGGATCTCCTCTCCTCAACCCACCGTGGCACTTTAATTCCATCACCAATTCAAAGACAACCCTCAATTTTGAGAAACACCTCACTGCCCCACTTGTAGCTTTTGACTTCTGTAGCAGTCCCAGAACATGACTGCAGGAAGATTTTTGGGTCCATCCCAGCACACCTCAGACCCTTCAGGAGCTGCTCCCAAACCCACTCTCAGAGCAGTTATTCTGCTGTGCCCAGCCAAGAGCAGTTGTGCTGGGTCAAACCCCTGTGGCCATCTGCTCTTCCCAGGCTGTTCAATCACGGACCAAGTCCAAACACACTCATGTCAAAGCAAAAGAACACAGTGCCAGGGGAGGGTTTCAATAGATAATCCATTAAAGTTATAGATAATAGTTCACTTGAATAACCAGGAAGAGAAAGTGCTGAAGGCTCACAGCCTGGGAGAACTCTGCTCAGCAGTCAGGCTCACCATGAGGACCTTCTCCCTGCACTATTCCCATAGGAAGCAGCTTGATGAAGCTGCAGAGGCTTTTTTAAATCAGCACAGAGCTGGAGATGGAAGTTACGCACAACCAAAGTCATGAAGACATTCACTGGTCATTATGAACAAGGAGCAGGAGCCCCAGGCCAGAGCTCATCTCCTGGCCTGCTCCCAGCACTGTGACCCCATTATGTTCACAGGGCAGGAGGGCTCTGCTCCCTGATTTGTTTTGCTCAGCCATTTCCCATTCTCCAGGCAGAGTGGGCTGTATCCAAAACCACTTTTACCAAGCATGTGCTTGCCCTGCTCCTGGGCTGGAGGCAGAGCTGGAAACACAGGAGCCCCTGCCTCTGTAATTCTTTGGGGGCAGCCAGATAAAGACTCCACCACACAGGGAAGTTTCTCTTACTTACAGATGAAAACTCACCTCCTTGGGCTCCTGTGCCCAGGACAGTCCTGCCAAGGCAGAAAAATCCCATTCCCAGGGTAAAGTCCCTCAGGATGAACAGTGATTGTGAAAGGCTTGGGGTGCTCCTGCTCTCCTGTGCATGCTGAGACTAAGAGCTGCCACTGTCCCCCCATTAGTGTGAGGAGCCTTCTCTGGCCCAGCACAGCTCAGGAGCAGAACCAGAGCATCCTTCCCATCCCCTCACCCTTCAATATGGATGCCTCTAGCACACACTCCTGCTTAGCCCTGCCTTGGGAAGCAGGATGCCATGTGGAGCATTCAGGAACACTTTCCAAGCCCAGGCTCAGTCTGACAGGCTCCCCCACCATCCCACCCCACATCTGGTGCTTTAAGGCACCACTCCAAGGCCACCCATGCCTGGACAGAGGGACAATGCCACTGTTCCCTGGTTTGCTGCCTGCCTCAAAGACCTCAGCGTGAGCTCCACAGAGCGTTCCCAACAGACCCACTGCCATCTCTGGCAGGGAGGACTGCAGAGTGTGGTGGCACACATGTGCCTCAGCCATGTGAAAGCATTGTCCCTTTTCAATATTTCAGGATCCAAGTGCGCTCAGCCCCCAGAATGGATTTTTCCTTCCGAGCAGATGAAATCCACATCCCTGTTGGGTCTGTAAATGGCCCCGTGATGCGTCACTGGGTAACTCCTTGCGACAGGCGTGACAGGATGGGAGATGAAGGTGGCTCAGGGAAGGGGGAGCCAGAGCTGGGGCCCTCACATCAGCCTGAACACAGCCCAGGAAAGCTCTTTGTCAGAGGGAACAGGCTCCCAGTGCCAGCCCCATAAGTCGCTGCCAAGGACAGGAGCAAGAAATCTCCTCTCGCTGCCCAGAAGTTTCCCTTTGGCCTTCAAGTCCTGTTTGTCACCATCCACAGCTCTGAAAAGGCATTGGAAGCCAAGCCACAGCACCCAGCAAGGGCTACCATTGCTCCAAAGCCTGGGCAATTCCAAATGCCACCAAAGAAGGTCTCAAGACAAACCAAGGAAGGCCCTGCTCAGAATGGCTTGCTGGAAGTCACAAGACCAAGCAGTTGGTTTTATCTCTGCCATTCAGCACATCCATGAGTGATCTAGAGAAGGGTAAGGAAAGAGGGAGACCAAGTTAATTAAGGGAGGGTGAGGCTGGTGAGAGACCTCAGCAATATTTTCAAGGGATAGAGTGAGCAAAGCCAGAGGGAGCTCACTTCCAACGCCAGGAATAAAGCAAAGGAGATTTAGGTTACCCCACAGGAGGCAGCTCACCAGTCTGAGCCTCCTGTGCACTGTGGGCAACCTGCCCCAGCCTCCTCCCCTGCTCCCAAAAGAGAGGAAGCTGTAGATGGGGGCAATGGGGTCTAGACAAGCATCTTCCAGTGGATTTACCAAAGTGGGACTCTCCAGTCAGCCCAAGTGCTGCAGGCTTTGAGAGCCCAGTGGTACCACCCTGGGCTGACAAATCCAGCATGCCACAACAGGATAACTTCTGCTAAAACATGCCCTGCTTCAAGTCCCTGCCACCCAACACCAAATCCAGCCTCCCCACAGTGCATCTGGAAAAGGCACAGGACAAAAACCACCAAACCAAACCACCATCAAAAATGTCCATCCAGGGCTGGATCAGGAACTGCCTGGGCCAAACTACACGTGCAGACATCCAGCAGGAGCAGATCTCCAGGAATACCATGTTCTTCTGCTCATCCTTAGGCTGTGATGCCAGGTGAGAGCAGTCACATCCCACCCCGGGATCTGAACTGGGCACATGGGTATGGGGGAAGCAGGACAGGGAACAGCCCTCACCTGGGACAGCCCAGCAGGGTCACACTGCTGCAGGCCCTGCTGAAAACATTCTCCCTTCGCCATCCCTGCCCCTCGGGGGATGTCCCCAGCCCAAACACCTGATAGAGATGGAGGAGAGCCATGGAAAACAGGATTCATGCCAGGAGGGACAGGACCATCCAGGCCATGTCAGAGAGGGAGGATCCCAGCACAGCTTCCCACGCAGGGGGAGGAGGGACAGGACAAACCATTCACCCTCCAGTTCTCAGTGTCAGCCCTTGCACAAGGGACACAAACCTTGGGCCAGCACAGCCAGGAGTGCACACCAAGGCTGTAAAGGAGAGAAGCAGCAGCACCTGCCTTGTGCTGCCACAGCCCCAGCACAGCTCCCACAGCTCCTGGCCACAGCTGCTTTGCAGTAAGAGCTCTCAAAAGAGAGTTCTGAGCTGCCCTGCAGCCCCAAAAGGGTTGAGTAATGTCAGAAATGTCTGATGCAAGGGCACAGGTACCCTGAGGGTGCAGTGATTGGGGTTTTTTTGCTAGAACACTGCTCCAAATCCCCCTCCTGGAGCCAGCAAGGCCGACCCTTCCCTCTGCAGAGATCAGCCCCTTAACTACATCACCCACAGCACAGCTTGGGCTACTCCAGCCCCCCAGAACTGGCCTGGTCCTGGATTCATACTTGCAGCACAGCAGTGGCTCAGAGACACCTGAGCACAGGTGCGTTTAAGGCACCACTCCAAGGCCACCCCATGCCTGGACAGAGGGGACAGTGCCACTGTTCCCTGGCTTGCTGCCTGCCTCAAACACCTCAGCACTTGCACTTCAGCATGAGCTCCACAGAGCGTTCCCAAAAGACCCCCAGTCATCTCTTGCAGGGCAGGAATGTGCCCTAATGCCTCCCCCACATTGTGCTGTTGGACATTCGTCTCTCCAGGAAGCCACTCCAGTCTCACACCAGTTTTTCCTAGAAACGAGCCATTTCCCACTAGTTCACACCAATATGTCCACTAAGCCTTCTTCCTGTGCCACCAGCCCGTGCCACCCTGCTGAGGACAGGGACAAAGCTCTGCCACAGCATCCCAAAGGCGTTTCCTACTCTGTGCTGCCAGGAGCTCAGGGATATGGACCACAGGGATATGGACCACAGCTTTTCCCAGTGGGGTGCCTGCCTGCTATCGGGGAGGCCTGAGGGGGACACAGAGCCCCGTCGTGGTGGCTGTGATGCAGCCAGGGCCACTTGACGCCAGAGCGCTGGAATGCGGCGAGGCTGCGCTGCCCCGGAGCCGGGACTTATAAGGCACGGAGCTTGCACAACAGGGCTGCGGGGAGGGGAACGCACCGACTCCACTGGCGGGGCTGGAAAATGGGACGCGATCCTCCCCTCGGTGTCTCTGGGGATGCAGAGTCCTGCCATTGCAACCTGGAGCTGGTTTGGTCCTCAGCACAGTCCCAGGAACCGCAAGGGAGGAGAAAGCGGGGAGAGAGGGATGTGTGGTGTGTGCAAGGGACAGCTGGGCAGGCGAGCAGGGCAGCCTCCATCACAGGGCAGGAATCCCGAGAGAAGGGGCTTGCAACTGGCTACAGCACTGCTCCATGCCGCAGTTTCCCCTCCAACAGCCAGAGGAGAGGTGGCAAGAGCTGGGAATGCTGCCCCTGCAGAGCACCGGTGTCTTGGGCAGGATCGCACCGAGCCCCGGCAAAGGATCGGGAGCCGCTCCACCCCAGAGCCTCCCAGGCACTGGAAAGATGCTCACCCATCCCCAGAGGGGAAAGAGGGCCTTGAACATCCCCCAGCGCTTCAGGCATTTCCCCCCAAAACCAACCTTTGCACAAAAGGCACACGAGGACCAACGTCCCTCCAGCCCAGAGGGAAGAGGGCTGACCACAAGCCAGCCCAAGTACAGAATTCTGTCCCCAAGGCTGTGGTGTCCCACACTGCTCACAGCCAGAGCAGCCTCTTCCCCCATGTCAGGCAGGGGATGTCAGCGGCGCTCAGCCACCCCTGTGGTCAGGGGAGGAGGAAGACACTCTGACAAGGGGGAAACAGGAGAGGCATCAGTCCCACTCTGGGAGAGCAGGATGCACATGGGGGCTGATAAACCCAGGCACAACAGGACAGCACCCAAGAATAGACCTTGGCCCTGGCAGAGGAAGCTCTGCTGGTGTGGCTTGGCCATGATGCCTGCTCCTGCTATCAAGTCCCATCACCTCTGTCTCTGCAGCCTCTCACAAAGAGAGCAGCACCCAGATGGGTTTGGGCCACAACAGGGGCTCAGAGCTGATGGAACATTTGGAAAGGTCAGCCCCACAATCCTCAAGACATTGCTGTCCACCAGGGCAGCTCCCAGCGCAGGGAGGGGCTGGCTGAGCACCCTCAGGCTGCCTTCATCACCTTTCACCTAAGGTGAGGGGACAGGCACCAGTGCCACAGCCAACGTGCTGAAGGACACTCACAGCCATGCTGGCCCTACCCAGCCACCACACTGAGCCCTGGGCTCCAGGCACCCTCACCTGCCACTCTCTGGTGTTGGGGACCTGCAGACACCTGTCACCATCAGCTGGAGCCATGGGCTTTACCTGCTATGGAGCAGCTTTTCCTGCCCACACCCAGGCACCTGCTCTCCTGACAGGAGACAGTGGTGAAATGGGCTCCTCCCCAGGGCAGAGACTGGCAGGAGACATGGGTGTGGAAGCAGGACCCTCACCAGAAACATTCTCACCTCAGACCCTTCATTGAGCACATCTGTATCTGCCTCACCCCACCACACAATGACTCCTGGGCACTCTTCAGCGCTGTGCCTCCCAGGACACATCCAGAGACAGAGGAATCTCTCCTCAAACCAACCCAATTTGGGCAGCACACCAATGGCCATGCCCCAGCCCCATGCAGCGTGTCAGGTACCTCCACAGCCCTACAAACCAGTGCTCCATAAAACCCAGGTGATGGAGAGCTGGAAGCTCACAGCAGCTCCTCACTGTGGACAGCAGTTATTGGAGTGTCACCCCAAGACTGAGAGACCTCTGGGGACACCAGGAGGATGACAAGCACCCACAGGACTAAGCCAACACCGCATCAGCCCAGTTCTTAGCAAGACAGTGCCACTAGACAGCAGGGAAGGGCTGTGCTGCCAAAATATGGACCAAAAGTGCCAACCTGAACCCACAACACGCCCTCTGGCTGTTCTCTCCCAATCCATGGCCCATGTTGCACTTCAGGTCATTGCTACAGGTGACCCAGGGCAGCTAGACATCGAGGGAGACAGAACTCCTGTCTTTGGGGTAGATGGGAAGGACACACATTCCCAGGCCAACAGCTTCTGACCCACAGACACATCCCACAGCAACGCAAGAACCTGTCACCACAGGAGGGAAGGCACCACCCCAGACTGGGAGGTCAAACACCTCCACAGCTTCTCCTGGGCTCTGCAGCAGGGCTGGAGAACCTCCACAAGGGTAAGGCCACCCACTGGGCCCTCAGGTTTCCAGCCACCCCAGCACACCAGGACCCAGAGCACCCTTGCCAAGCCTGTAGCACCCACTTCTGCCATGCCAAGGGTCACCTGGTGCCACTACTCCCTCCTCATCAGACGTGCTGCCTGGCTCAGCATCACACTCAGTATGGGCCAGGTTCAGCAGCTCCAGTGTTGGAGCTGTGCCCCACTGCCCTGCCCCTCATCAGGTCCCTTCACAGGGCCAGGCACACAGGGGGAACTTGGTTTCCACTATCCCACAAGGTGCAGGAAGATGCTGAGTCTTGTAGCAAGGTCTAACCACCTCACTTCTACAGCCATGCCACAGCGAAGCTTCAAGCTGAAGCCTTTATTTCAGGCAGAGCTCCACAACAGGCAGCAGTGTTGCTCCGTGACCCACAAAGCAGCAAAGTCTCCAGGACCTGGCATGGCCAAGACCAGCAAAGTCTCCAGGACCTGGCATGGCCAAGACCAGCAAAGTCTCCAGGATCTGGAATGGCCAAGACCAGCAAAGTCTCCAGGATCTGGAATGGCCAAGACCAGCAAAGTCTCCATGACTTGGCATGGCCAAGACCAGCAAACTCAAAGGATCTTTCACTCCACAACTTCCCACATTAGTTCCAGCAAGAGTCTTGAATTCCTACAGTGCCAGATCCTCAAGCAGAGCTATGAGGAAGGACCACAAAGCCTAGACTACTCTTAGCTGCCTCTGAGACACCTCAAAGGACATCCTTCCTACTTTGGTGAGGGCAAAGCAGAGACCTAGAAAGGGAACCATTGAGTTTGGCCCTTCCTAACTTCCACAGGCACCACCAAAAATCCATTAATTGTGAGGCTAAGGAGGGAAAGTCCTGCTCAGCAGCTCCTCAGGAAGACTCATTCTGAAGCTGGGTCTCATTTAATAGCCCAGCTGGCAGGAGAAAGAGATTACCCCATCACAGGGACTAGTTGAGTTGGGATGTCAACGCTCAGACTCACGTCTAAGAATTTGAGATTTGAAAGAGTGAGAAAGGGGAAGGAACTCCTTCAGAAGGTATTCACAGGACACAAGGAGATAACAGGCAGATTCCCACATCCCTCCTCCTGTCAGAGCAACTCCATGCTCAACCCAAGACCAAGAGGATGTCTGGGAACACATCAGTTCCCAGCACCCCTGTGCGCATGGTGACTCCAGGGTGTCTGCTCAGCCAACAATCTGTCACTGACAGAAAGCTGCACCTCACACTTGGGGGCTTTCAGGATGCATGAAAACAGCTCTGAGGCACCGTCCTGCCTCAGCCAGGCCAAGTGCAGGAGGATTAACAAGTGGTGATTGTGACTACTGCAGCTTCATGTTCCTCACAATGAGGAGCAGCATCAGAGGAGACATTTGACTCCAGAACTCACACTAACCTTATTTGTTTGCAGCTGCAGAGTTGGAATCCACACATGCACGAGGTATCTAGGTCCACTCAAGCAGAGATTACAGAAGTCAAGAGATGCCTGGCACCAGTCCATGCTACAGACATCCAGCACATAACACAGCCCACTCACCAGCAGCATTCCCAGGCAGCTCCAGCAGCCCCGGAGTGCAGCAGCTAAGGCAAAAGGGATGTAGGACTTGCTACTGAGGAGGTTGTCTGCAAGCCAAGAGTCTTCTGCCTCTCCAACACAGTTTTCTAACTCACAGCCTTTCATGGACCAACAGGGAAGATCACAGAATTACATAAGACTTAGTTTAGAAAGGATCCTTAAGACCATCCCATTCCATCCCCTGCATGGGCAGGGACACTTTCACTAGACCAGGTGGTTGCAAGTCCCATCCAGCCTGGCCTTGAACACTTCCAGGGCTGGGGCAGCCACAGCTGCTCTGGGCATCCTGTGCCAGGACCTCACCCTACCACATGGAATTATTTCTTCCTAAGATGACCCCCTCTGGCAGAGCTCCTCACCTGGGCCCTCCCAGCACACCTCACATTTAACACTTCCCACCTTCAGCATCCAGGATCCCCAAGCTCCACCTCAAGAGCAGCAGCCATGGAGCTGCAAACAGGCCCTTCAGACCAGCCAGGAGGACACACAGGATCACCACAGACTTCAGCTGCCAGTCTGAGCATCTACACAGCCAGCTCCAGATCCCTCCTGCTCATGGTACACCTACAACTTCCCGGTGACCTCCCAGGAGAGCAAGAACTAATTTCTAGAGTAGAACCAACATGTCTGCACCAGGCACTCCGGAGAGCAGGGTGAACACACCGGGTTTGATTGCTGTGCAGCCATGGACACAACACCCAGCGTCCACGGGAAGCATGAGAGCTCCTCCAGCTGCTGGAAAAAGCTCTGCCTGCCCCAGGGGTGGGAGTGCAGCACCTAGGCCTGTCCCACACTACCCTTCGGGGCTGCCAGGAGAGATGCAGCCACGCAGATTGGTGGCTGGGCTGCCTGGAAAATTAAACAGAAGATAGCAGCAAGTGGGGAGGGATCGCATTTGGGGAGGTGTCTGGTGAGGAACAGCAGGGACTGACATTAGGCCCTGTTTGTTTAACATTCCCGTTAACGACCTCGAGAGGAGCGAGAGGCATTCCTGTCCTCCGCATGTCACCAGCCAGGAAGCGGCTGCTGCGAGATCCAGGGGCTCACAGATAAGATAAAGGGAAAGGCTGAATTTGGGAGCTTCGCCCCGCTGTATCTGGGGCACACAGCGCCCTTCTGCGAGCGCCTGGGGAGGCAGGGAAGGAGGTGCGTGGTGGGGGGGACTGGGGGAGTGTCCACAGCGTCGGGATCTGGCAGTGTTATCCATGCAGTGTGGGAAAATATTCCAGCACACCCTCCTGCATGTGCTGGGACTGAAGGATTCCACTTTGCACCAAATGTATTTGTCGCTCCGTATCAAGGGGAGCTTCTGGGCAAGAATTTGGGCCCCCAGACCGTGCTGGGATCCTGAACACAAGGTCGCTCCTTATGCCTCCACTAGTCTCTGCAGTGAGGAACAGCTCCTGGCCAGCCAGGAGGTACTGGGAAAACAAGGATTCAGAGCAGGCTCAGGGTAGCCACCATGGAGCCCAAACTGCGCTCACCACCCACAGCGTTATTTCTGTCGGATTCTGGTGGAGAAAGGACTTTCCAACAGCAATCCCACCAGAGATGGGGACATTAACCCCCACCAGCCCCAGCCTAACCCAGGTGGCAGGTCTTTTGCTGCAGCCCTGGGTGCAGGGTGACAGACACACCCAGCGAGGACACAGACCATCCAACAGGGCAGGCAGATAGAGCCCCTCCCTGCACGCTCCTGGAGGCTGCACAGCGGAGAGCAGGAGCCCCTTCTGTCCAACCCCTGCACGCTCCCCAGGGATGCCATCTTTAACTCAGTTTTCCAGCCATCAAGCTCCACTCCTGGGAGGACCAGCCTCTCCAGAGGGTGAGGATTTCCTGAAATGCTCCAGCACCCGCTTTGCCAAACAACCACCGGGCAGTGGGGAACAAATTGCCCAGCACCAGCAGCTCACCCAACCACCTGTGAGGCACCAGCCCAGCTGGAGCAACACCACTGGGATGGGATGCACCAAGTGGCACCAACCTTGGGGACCTCTGCAGGCCAGTGAATAATTGGATTGAAGAGCGGCATAGAATCTTCTGGGCGCTCATGCACAGCCTGTGAGACCCCCAGGTACCGAACCTCCCTCCACCAGGAGCAGCACAGGGCCCCAGGCGCTCAGGCTCTCAGCCCACCCACAGCAGTGGCACCCGGTGACGCTCGGACACGCCACCCGCAGCATCCCCATCCCATCGCCTCAGCGCATCACCGCTGCCCTGCTCCACGCTGCGGACAGCACCGCTCCAGCCACCACCTGCCAATCCATTCCAGGCCATCGCTCGGGTCCCCCTGGCCGGGGCTGGAGCCCAGGGGACACGGTGGCCCCGTGTCAGCTGGCGTGCCGGCCGCGCTGCCCGGTGGGTGGTGGAGCAAGCCAGGCGCCATGTTGCGGCGGCGAGAGCGCACGGAGGACAGCGAGGGGAGGGGACTGAGCACCTCCCCGGTGCTGAGGGCCAGGCGCTGAGGACTGCAGCAAAACGTTTCCATGGCCAGGCATTTTCCAGAGCCCTCTCCAAGATGGAGGGCAGCTAGTAACCCTCTGTGGCGATACCTGCTCCAGGGGTGCGGTGATGGCATCAGCCAATGGCTCCAACAGCCAAAGCGCAAATGTGGAGGGCTGCAAGCTCTGGCATGTGGCTACAGACAACTGACCCTTACTGGCCTTCCCAGCCCTGAATCCAGCATCAATCATCCAGGCTGTGGCTTGCAGTGGTATCTGGGGGAAGGGGCTGCCGGCAGGTCAGCTCAGTCTTCCAACCCCAGCCAGGCTGCCAGCACACACGGAGCAGGGCAGGGGCTCCTCCACTATTGTCCAAGTGTCTCCCCTGCAGCCCACACGGGCAGAACGGTGCTGGATCCAGGAGCCCTCCAGCTAGAGGGACGTGGCAGCAGGACACCATGCCCACGGGCACCGGCTGCGCTGGATGGAGCAGGGACCTGCCAGCCCTCTGCCCCACAGGGCTACAGAGACACCGGGCTGAGCACGGGACTCGCCCTGCCCGGCCCCAGCCCCTCCTCGGGGCGGCCCGGGGACTCCAGCACCAGCTCGCCAGCACCTCCGTACTCTGTTTCCCACAGCCTGCCCCCAGCTCCCCAGCCCGCAGCAGCCCCGGCATCTGGGCTCCGGTTCCTCGACGACCCGGGGCTCCAGCCCTGACACCGGGTCCTCTATTCCCCAAAGAGGCGCTGCGCTCCTTCCCGGCTTCCCGTCCGCGGTCCCCGATACCGCCCTGCTCCATCCCCAGTACCCCAGCCGCGGTTCCCCGACGACGCTACCAGCGCTCCGCCCGCCGTCCCCCGACACCCGGGCGTTCCATCCCCGCCGCCGTCGGGACCCAGCCCCAGCCCCGTTCCCGACCCCCGGCCGCTCCGGTGTCCCGGCGCCGCTCGCAGTTCCCCGGCTCCCACCTCCTCCTCGACGGTGCCGCCGCCGTTGGTGTGCTCGGTGTCCTTGTTGAGGTTGCTCATGGTGGGGTGCCGGGGTGTGGGGTGTGCCGGCTGCTCCGGAGCTCCGAGGGCCGAGCCGGGTGCGGGTGCCGGTGCGGTGCTGGTGGCGGGGGCGGTGCGGGGCGGTGCGGGGCGGTGCGGGGCGGCGCTGCCCTCCCGGCTCACAT